>CM052703.1:119998608-120008640 GCA_028551405.1 Uromys caudimaculatus | reverse complement strand
CAGAAAAGGGGAAACATTGGAAATGTATATAAAGTATCAAAAATAAAAAAGGAGGAAAAAAAAAACAAAAAAAAACAAAAAAAACAAAAAAAAAAAAGAAACAAACCAATCAATACCTCTGGTCATTCAATTTTTTTCTCTTCCTCAATCTCTATCTCCCTATCTTTTCTTGCTCCAAAGTTATATTTTTAAATGGCCAAACAATTATCATCATCCCTGCTAGATTTTCTTTTTTTATTCTTATTATATTTTCATTATTTAAAACAAATTTTCTTATTTTTATATTTTTATTATTAAAACCAAATTTTAAATGTAAATGTATTAAGACCATATTTCCCCTCCCCCAAGTCCTTCTAGGCCTTTTTTCCTCTCTACTCACCCAACTTTAAGTTCCTCTCAAAAAACAAAACCCCCAAAACCAACAAAACAAAATAAAACATCCAAAAGAAAAAAGAAAAGAAACCAAAAGATAATCAAATAAAAGCACACACACACATACATAAAAGCTGTAGAGTTCATTACATATTGGACATGAGACTTGTCCTGGAGTGATTAATATACCCTGTGTCACTCCATTGATGAAAACCGATGTACCCCCTCTCAGTGACCATATTAATAGTTCAGTTAGTAACCTCTACCCTAGTGATAAAACAAAAATTATCACATCAGAGTTAGACAAAAGCTAACAGGAGGAAAAGAATCCAAGAAAGACAAGAATCAGAGACAAACTCATTTGCATACTCAGGAATCTCATAAGAACACTAAACTTGAAGCCATAATATAACACAGAGGACTCGGTGCAGACCTGTCTAGGCCATGCTTGCATTCTTAGTCTCTGTGAGTTCAGGTGAACTTTGCTTGTAATGATTTAGAGGGCCTTGATTTTTTGGTGTCTTCCATCCCCTCTGGCTCTTACACTCTTTCTGTCTCCCCTTCTGCAGAGTTCCCCGAACCCTGAGGCAAGAGATTTGATAGAGATATCCCACTACTAAATTTTCAAAACTGACAGCTAACTTGCAGGTGAATGGTTGATCTTTCCCTTATTATTTTCACACAACTATGAATATGTGTTGTATATGGAATACATTCCCTCCTTGCTGTCTATTGGTTCAACCTTTCAAAGTGCATGATCTAATGACATCAATATACTCACACGTTTGTGATCATCGCTGTTACCTAATTCCCAAAGATTTTTATCAGCACATCCTGTAAATAATTTTCATTAAGTAATATCCATTAGCCCTTACCTCCCTTTCCTGCCTTCCCCCTTCTTCCACTGGTTTATTTAAGGATATGCCTAGTCTGGGTATTTCTTGTCATTAAAATAATACAATTTGTGCCATTTTGTGTCTTACTCTAAGGACAATGTTCTCAAAATTAAATCATGAGGTGATATGCTCTGATAGTTCAGCCTGTGTATAGGTGAATAATGTTCCTTTGTGTAAATATACCACAATCTTAACTCATTCATCTCTCAGTAGGTGGTTGAGTTATTTCCGTTGGGGGTAGTTGTGAGCAAGTGTGCTATAAAGATTCTTGTGGAAACATCAGTTTTGAATCCTTTAGTTATATACTTTGAAATGTCAAAACTCACTTTAAAATCATACTGTTTAATATCTTCATTGTTTGAATGCCACGGTTTTTTCTATAAAGGCTACATATTCTAGATAATAAAATTTGATTGGGCTCATGGCTCACAAACATTTCACCCAGTCTTTGTGTTGTCTTTACACTTTTTTATAATGTCGTCTGAAACACAAAAGTTTTGTTTTATTTTGATAAAGTATGGTTACTTTTTCCCTAGTTTTTATGCCTTTACTGTCATATATAATTTATGACAATAAATTTCATATACACATATGAGACCATGGCCAATCAAATGTCACAATGATTGATGCGTGTTATTTTCAAGAGTTACAAAATGTTATCACTCACATTTAAAACTTTGCTCATTTTCAGTTTATTTCCATATGAGGTATGAGCTGCAGACCAAATTCACTCTTCTTTATCCAGGTGCCTGTGATTCTAGCATCATTTGTTTAGAAGACTGTTCTTTGGCCATCCCAGTAAGTTTTATATGTACCTGCTATGTGCTGAGCACTACTCTGAACCCTAGAGGTCTTCTAGTGTATAGCATAGACAAAATCCCTTCCCATCTGGATACAATCCTTACAGGGTGGGCATGGCAGGCAATAATAGTCAGAATAGCACCAGCTAAATAGCAACCACTCTGCCACACTGCACAGGGTGATCTGCAAATGTCACTAAAATGAGTGTGTTAGATGTGTATTTCCTTTATTTGTATAAAAGAAGCATGGTACTTCTAAGAAAAACTGTTTATTTCATAGAAGCAAGAGTTTAACAGCTTTGCCAACTTACCAAGGCAAGAACATGTTGCTGTAATGATGTTTGATCTAAGCAAAACTGTGTCCATGATTCCTCCTCCTAGCAGGAATACCTCATCTTCTTCCACTTTATCAGCTTGAGCTAGCTCTTGCACTTCCCTGAAGGCTTTGCAGTAGAATATTATGTCAACAACATCCCCAAACTGCAAATGCAAGGTGCCATTTTCTAATCTCTAGTGAGATGGATACAGTTCATGTCCAACAGTAAAACAAAGTCTCCCTGCTTCCTGTTTCTCTCGTGGAGCATTATGAGTGTCTCAGGAGTTTGCATCAAAGCCAAAATGAACGTGTGTGTGTGTGTGTGTGTGTGTGTGTGTGTGTGTGTGTGTGTGTGTTGCAGTGTGATTTCATTGGCACTCATTACTACTTCGGAAGGGGCATTAACTCAATTTGAATAACTCAAGCTAATTATTCATTAATTCAAAATATTTGTCAAGTGTCTGCACTATAGGCCAGGCACTATAACAGACTGAGATAAATGGAATACTATGACCTAAGCGTAAACATTCACCATGCCCAGTTCCTTAGTAGGAATGCTGTTAGCATCAAGCCAAAGGAACTACCTACTGTTCAGCCATTCATTCCTTCCCATGTTATCAAATGCTCTTTCATTTCTGAGGTATCTTGGTCTCCAGCAATCTCAGGAATCATAAACCTTTTCTTTGTGTTTAGTGAACCCAAATCCCATCAGAAGCTGGCAATTTACATCCAGATATGACCTACAGGATCTCATGGCTCTTTTTATCCAAGAAGGATGGGTCCAAGGACCCTATAAGTCTCAAATTTCTTATATGATATGATATAAGATTTGTATAAAACCTTTGCCTACTATCCCATATAATTTATTGTGTGTATATTTGCTTGGTTTTTACATGTTCACATAACATATTTAAAAGCCAGACATAGCTTCCGGTCTGGGCTGGTGCCCTGAGCAGACCTTGGGTGCGAAATCCTCAGCCAGTCCCACAACACCCAGAGGAAGCTCAACTCCCCAGTGCTCTAACACACCCAGGATCACAGGATTCCAGGATTCCAGGATTCCAGGATTCCAGGAGCTTGGTCACACCAGGATCTCAGGGTCTCAGATGCAGCTTGACTCCCAGGAGCTCTGTCATGCCCAGGATCTCAGGATCAAAGGATCCCAGAGACAGCTGGTCTCCAAGGAGTTCTGATACAACCAGGATCACAGGAAGAACAGGCTCCAGTCAGATAAAGGGAGGGCAGATACACTAGAGATAACCAGATGGCAGGGGGCAAGCACAAGAACATAAGCAACAGAAACCAAAGTTACCTGGCATCATCAGAACCCAATTCTCCCACCATATCATTTTAATTATTATAGAAATGTTTACAAGTAATTTCATAATTTATTACTTCTGCATTTAATTTTGACATGTTTCTCATAATTCACCATTGCATACAATACTGTGATAGATATCTCACAGTATATACGTATTTTTGTCAACATAAATTCCTAGAAATATGTTTACTAGATAAAATTTTATGTACAATTTATACTTTGGTACTTGTCGGTAAACTGTTCATTAGAAGTACTGTATTGATTTGTACTATTATATGGAACATTTCCCTAAAATTCTCTCTTTTTTTTTTTTGAGACAGGGTTTCTCTGTGTAGTCCTGGCTGTCCTGGAATTCACTCTGTAGACCAGGCTGGCCTTGAACTCAGAAATCCACTTGCCTCTGCTTCCCAAGTGCTGGGATTAAAGGTGTGCGCCACCACTGCCTGGCTAAAATTCTCTAACAATTAAATTTTATTATAAAAAAAAGAAAATACTTTCCACTGATTCTGTATATTAGTCATTTATTTTCTTATTTACTGACATATCTTAAAAAGAATGAAATGTAACTTTATTCTTTGCTCTTTTCAAAACTGAATATTGTAGTATGTAAGAAGCATTAAGTTTATTCTATCAGTAAATTTAATTGCAACACAGTCTTAAGTTCACAGACTCATTGTGAACTCATCGAACTACTCTGTATTTTATTTACCTTAAAATAGACATATACACATTTTTTAAGGAACAAGTCAATTTAAGTGTTAATTTTGTTGTTCAAGTCAAAATTTGTCCGATATGAACTAAGGAATTTATTGATTTTATAACAGTTTGTAAATCTTGAAAAAAATTAAAAATACCCATAAGATGTTGATAACATTTAAAATGGCACTTTTTGAATTAATGCACCATGCAAATTCTTTTAATGTGAACATTTTATGTTATCAAAATATCTAGTTTGTGATTTTTGCAAGGATTAAATTGGCAATAAAACTATTTTTAAAATAACAGACATAACAGCAAGCAACTGTAATCTCACTGCTGGGAGGTTCAGGACATGAGGATTCCTGAAGCTTGCTTGCCAGCCAGTCTTGTCAAATCAGTGAGTTCCAATTTCATTGAGAAACCATATCTGGGAAAACAATGTCAAGACTGATAGAGGAAGATACCCAGTGTCAACCTCTGTTCTCCGTATGCATGTGGGCACACATGAACATGGACACACATGAACATGGACACACACACACACATACACACACACACACACACACACACACACACACCAAATAAAGGAAGAAAGAAAGAAAAATAAAGAAAAATGAAAGGAAGAAAGAAAGAAAGAAAGAAAGAAAGAAAGAAAGAAAGAAAGAAAGAAAGAAAGAAAGAAAGAAAGAGACTTACATGTTCACAGTTAAATATTTTCACAAAAAAAATCCACATTTCTGTTTTTTTTATCCTAAGAACTGAAAACCAGCCCACATGCCCATATAGTCATGACCATATAGAATGGGGATCCCCTCCGCGGTCCTCCACAGTTTGCATTGCCTTGAGTTCCTGCCCTGCCCTCCCTCCGTAATAGAGTGTGACCTAGAAGTTGTAAGCTGAAATAAACCCTTTCTTACCAAAGATGCTTTTGGTTATGATGTCTTATCACAGCAATATAAACCCTGACTAAGATAGCAACAAATAACTTCAAAACTTAATAAGCTTAAACAATACTCACCTCCCATTGTTTGGGTGACTTAGGAATGCAGATATGGAAACAGATCCTCTAGCATTCATCTACAAAAGCACAATGTATATTGTCTGGCTGATTATACTCTTGTGTTGGTTCAAGGTGTGGTCAGCTCAAGCTTCACTGGAAAGAATCTACTTCTCCACCGTAGAATGTCTCCTGCTCTGCCGGATGGGGGGACTGTCGTTACTAAAGACTTGTTGTCCATAGAATTGCCTTGGTTTCTTGCCACCTGGGTCTCCACACAGAGCATCTCACACAGCTGTTGGCTTTATTAAAGCAGGGGTGAGGGGGTCAACAGGAGAGAGAAAAAGAGAACACATGTAATACAGAAATCATATCTTTTGAATCTAATTAATGCTTCTGTCATATTCTAGTCATTAGAGCCACTGGGTCCAGTCCACACTCAAGGGAAGATTATATAGTATATGATATCAGCATATGGGAATCCTGTTCATCTATACTACATCAAATATTTGACACAGTTTATGGTTCCTGGCAGGTACTCCAAACAGTAATGGTAAATACTAAACTCTATCTTGCGATGAAACTTGGGAAGATTACAAAACCTTTCTATCTCAGTTTGTCAATAGAGTTTGTCTTTCTTGCAAGGCTCTTGCAAAGGTTAAGTTCCCTGAGATACATGATGCACTTTAATTCAGAGGGCAAATATTCAATGGTAAATATTCCCGCCATTGTGATCTTATTATCTTCATCCTAGGTTGACTCAAGTGCTCATCTATAGCCATCATCATTACATAATAGACATCCACAAACTCTCTAAGAATATCTCTTCTTGTTCTCACGGGAAGACAGCAAAGGAATGGATAGAGAGTGATCAACACCAGGTATTTGTTCTAGACTCCTTTATCATAATAGCTCCTTAAATATATAAATACAAACAAAAATGATCAAACAAACAAGCCAAGGCAGAGATTACTGTGGATTCAGCAACCCAGATGTCTTCTCACCAGGTGGTAACCTGTCAAGGATGCTCCAGAAAAGTTGCTGGAGAAAAAGCCTGAATCTAAGACTAGCCTTCAGGTTTAAGAACGGAAGCTACTCTCCTGAGTTTGTAGTACATGAATAATTATCTTTATTTCCAAGAAGTTGTGACTCCATCTTTATTTCAAAGAGATCACAATTCTAGGATTTAAAGAAGATTGAAGACCATTTTAGTCCCATTTTTCTCATTAGATAAAGAATCATAATTTCAAAGAAGTGAAGGTACCAACTAACTCATAAAATTTCAGGACTTTATTTTTACTTTATCTATCCAGTCCTTAGCTTAGATCTTCCATCTCTGTCCAAATAGGAGCTTCCTTGAGAAATGCAATTCATCTGACCTTCATGCTGTATATGGACAGTAGGAAGCTGAGGCTATAAGCACTCTCAGAAGAAATTACCCAATCTACCTCTCACTAACTCTGTGATAGATGGCTATCCAAGGCCTATCATCAGAGATCAACTACAGATATGAACACAGCTTCAATCCACGTTAACCATAGAAAAGCCTTAGAGATGCTTTACCTGCACAGAGATACCTCTCACCAAGGACAAAGACTCAAAAGACTTGCCAGAGTCCAGCCACTAATTAGGGACAAAGGAAGAAATCGGTTCAGCTTTTCTGATCTCAGGGGAACCACGAGTCTTTAATCTTACAGTGTTTGGAGTGTATCTTCCCAAGTGCCCAGAAGAGTGTTGCCTGTGGGATACCCAGACCACATTCACCTTGAAATGAGCCTTAAAGGACAACCACATGCATTCTTAACAAGAAAATGAACCAAAAGGATCTCACTTAAATCTCATAACTGTGCTCCATTGATTTTTGTCTCCCACTTTAATTACATTGCAGTAAACATTTGCCAGGACACCACTATTTACCATATCTACACGAATAACAGGATCAGAGAGGTTACCATCCATTCTTCCTTTTGACTCTATTTTTCCTTCTAGAATAATATCACTCTTCCTGTCTTGTTTCTAATGTGATACCAACCTAATGATGAGGTTTAATTGTTCCTGGGGAAAAAGCTTTTAAAGATGTATTCTGTGATATGCTTACAATAAGCAATTCCTCTCCAGAGGAAGTTTTCCAAAGGGGGGAAAAAGTGATTCTTAAAAGTCATTTTCAGCTGCAAAGTAGATTAAATATCCACCATATTAGTCACAGAGCATTAGATGGAATTGAGTTGAGGGAGCAAGGGTCAAAGAGTGGTTGAGGTTTGTAACCCACCAGAGAAACAATAAAACCCAACCACACTTAAAATCATTAACTTTAAACCCTTTGATATGAGATCCAAAAGCTCACTGCTCCTTACAGGAACTTGCAAAAGCCATGCCTAGTAAAAAAAAAAAAAAAAAAAAAACAAGTCTCTTGAAGAGATCTCCATTTTATGAACTACTTTACGTGCATCGGAAGGCAACGGAGAAAAGATGGGGGTTTCCGCATTTTTAGAAAGAAATGAATTTCTATATTTGTTCAAGTCCCAAACCCCAGCTCAACTCTTCAAAATATTCCCAGACAAGTAGATTCCAACTGAATGTGGTGTGTGAAAGACTTAAAGCTCATTTCTGAAGCCATGCATGGTGGTGCATGTAATCCTGGCCCTTGGAAGACTGTGGCAGAAGGACAGAGGATTTGATGCCAAGCTGTGCTATGCAGAGAGAAGCAATCCTCCCGACTGTGAAGTTGCTCCTTCCAATTCTCTCGGCCTCAGCCCTTGGTGCTGCTGCCTGGGAGCTCCTGAACCCATGCCTGAGGGGCAGTGTTTTCAGGACTGATGGTTTTTTATTATAACGTCAAACTGAGCTCCCAATAACTTCCAAAGACACTCTTGTGAGACATCTAAAAGCCTCAGTGCCCCTGCCTGTGGAGGGAAGCAGCATGAGGCAAATCTCTGAACTTGAAGTTGGCCTGCAGAGACAACTGAAAATTGAGGCAAAGGCTGGGAAGTCATGAAATATGCAGAGAAAAGGCTTCCTATTTGCCAAACTGACTGCGAAATTAGAGGCATGAAGAACAACAACGGAAGAAAATCAATCCACCTTTTCTAATCACTAAACAACTTACCTATTGCTTCCGCCATGGCTGTTAAGTGCACTGGGTTCTGTCTCCAGCAGCTAATAAAATCAATGTTAACATCTATTAAAGCTATAAGCACTACATCTGTAAATAATGAGATGTTTTCTTTGGTGCTGGCTATTTGAATGAGTGAATACTGACTACAGGGGAGAGTTGTAAACATAGTTGTACTTACAATTAAACTAAGTGTGTTTATTTCTAAGAAAGTGAATAATTTATAGAATTTCCTGGTGCTCGGGCTAATGTAGATTTGGGATAGAATTACAGGGGGAAAAATGTGTTCATTTGAAACTTTTTACCACAAATTTGTAAAGGGGAAATTGAATGGACCACGTGCATTATATAGCTGAGAAGTAAAATTCTAACATTTGCTTGTATCAAAGAATACATAGTTCCCCAGGATGGAGTAGTGAGCCAGGGATAAAAATATCCCCATGAGAGTTAAGCTGTTCACAGTTGGACTAAAGAGTCCAGTATACCTTGAGTCCTTTGGAGAATATACCATAGTTGTGCAGTGGGGAACAAAACCATAGCATCGTTCAACTGAGAGGCATTTACAACGCAAAAAGACAGCCTTGTCACTAAGATTCCGTATCATATGCAGCCTCTCTGAGACAGTGTCTGAGCCCAGACCTCATTGCCTCTGGGAGCTCAGATAAGTGACTTCACTTTCTCCAGCCTCGTTCAGTTAATCTGTCAAGTGAGGGTCATAGCAATACTTCTAATCCCGTGTGCTCGTTGTAAAGATTCAGTGATCTAACTAACCTCTGTAGCCATTAGAACAATACTGCTACGTATTCGGCATTTAAAGTGTTTGCTTTTACTATTTCTTTTGCAGTTGATGCATGTAGTATAAACTCCAAAAGGAGATAGTGAAAAGTAAAGAGACTGCTACTGCTGGCCCTTCCACTTTCAGCTTTCTTCCTTGGTACATTTATAGTGACCAGATATTTAATGAACCTTCAAAACACATTATACTTATATAATATGTGCACATACATTTTTTAAATGATGGGATGTTGTGCATACCACTCTGATGTTTGCTTGTTTCACTTAATGGCCCACTTGAAGGCATCTCCACCTCAGTCCTGTAGGGGCATCCTGCTCATCTCAGTGACCGATGCAACATAGGTCACCAAATACCACATGTTGAACAGTTCCTTGACGACGGTCATCAGGATCGTCTCTAGTCTCGTCGTCATAAACAATGCCTCAGTGTGCACATGAAAGCAGGCATGTTTGCAAACACATGTTTCCATCTATAGGAAGAATGTCAGCAAGTGGAAGTGATAAATGGAAGGCAGAATTGTGCTAACTGTAGCAAAAGATATCTATTTGTCCCAAAGCAAGAGTCTACTATGACAAGCTGATGATATTAAAAAACAGAAGATATTATTCTGTGTCATAGTTTTTGTAGGAAAAAAATATTGCAGCTGGTCCAGGGAGTGCAGCCAGAGAAGACTGAGGCAGGAAGAGCACAAAGAATGTCTTAACATAAGGGCAGAGTGACCTC
>CM052703.1:119961069-119998508 GCA_028551405.1 Uromys caudimaculatus | reverse complement strand
AAAGAAAGAAAGAAAGAAAGAAAGAAAGAAAGAAAGAAAGAAAGAAAGAAAGAAAGAAAGAAAGAAAGAAAGAAAGAAAAGGTGATAGGGATGAAACTTACCATAGAGCCTTAGCTTCACATGTGCAAGGCCCAATATGGAAGAAGAGTAGAAAGGGAGGAGGAGAAGGAGGAAGAGGACAGGGAGGAGAAGAAGGAGGAGGAGCAAAAGGAGGAAAAAGAAGAGAGAAGAAAGGAGAAGGCAGAGGAGGAGGAAGAGGAAATAGGAAAAAGTGACTGAGAGGTGGGGAATGTAGGGTAAATACTATTTGTAATTAAATAGCTCTCAGTACAATATATATTTATAATTTTTAAAAAAGTTTTGTGGCTACTTTTACCATGTCATCTTCTCCAAAAGAACAGAGCTCATGAGTTACATTTACTGAGCCTAGATGTCAATCAAAGCAAGTGTTTGTTCATTATCTGAAAGCATTATTAAAGTAGAATTTGAGGCAGGAAATCAACGAGGGAATTATTTTTCTCATTTGACAATGGAAAGCAGATAGAATATATGATTTAGCCAATAACTGATAGTCATATTTGATAGCAGTGGTGGGGAAAGGCCTAGAACCTGAGGATGCTAATCAAGGGTCAAGCCTCTCTGCTGCCTAATTTTGGAATCTTGGAATGAATTCCATGAGAACCAGATCAGGGTTGATAAAGCAAACTGAAACTTAGATAAGCAGAATTGTAAAGACTTCCAACTGAGTTGGGACATGGCCCTGGTGGGAGACAGGGTTCATAAGCTTGTCCATTTAAGTAACATACTGATGAAATAAATGACATCCTACATACATTATTCCTCGTGGAAAATATTTATGATATCGGGAGTTATGTCAGTAATATGAGCATTTCATGATTCTCTGATAAGAGACACAAAAATGCATTTTTATGACTCTCATATTTTTACATATAGAAAGTGTTTCACTGCCAGAGAGGTTATATGTTCAATTTCCTGGAGATTGAAAGATTATTTTTGAGCAAAAGTTGGTAAAATGAATATCATAATGCTCTTACATATGCTAGATTTATTTCATAGATAATAATGAAAGTAAGAATTATCTCCCCACACTTAGAAATTCTTCCTTAAAATATGAATCCCCCTCATTGAGGTGCAGTTCCTCAAAAGGTAATGGGCAATGACAAATGTTTGCCGAGTCCGGTTTCATTATCCTATGCAAGTATGACAGATTCTGAGTATCAATTATAATTTAAAAACTCAATTTTAGCGTTAACATCACAAATATAGATGACATTATTATAGAGAAAAAATAGCTATTGACGAGTCAGACTCGTTTACACAGATACAGTCACATCTGATGGAAGGAAAAAGCAAACCTCCAAAGCAATCCCCAGCTTCCTTTAAGTGAGGCTTAAGAGCAATATTATTAATCAATAGCAAGTGAAAGAGGCCACAGCATCATTTAGTTCCCTGTGGTACAGACGTCCCTATTGAGTATCCTTTATTTGCCCCATACACAAAACACCAAAGTTAAAAGTTGACAAGGAATTCAAATAAAATGAGTCTGCTACAAACTCCACACCATATACATGGAGTGACTAATTATTCCCCTGCTTGTTTGGCTGTTATCATTAGAGTACATCTCGTTTTACTGTTTTTGTATGTGCTTTTACATGTTTCTCCAGTTTGATATTATCTGTTACAAACAGCCAGCTACTTAGGAGCTGCTTCCACAGTATTTTATAACAAGCCCTGGTGGGCACTTAATGAGCCTATTACAAGGGCTACAGGGAGAAGAGGCTTTTGTGAGCCCCTTTCTGCCTGTCCCCTTTTGAGTTTAGGAGGTAGGATAAAGCCATTGAGAGGAGAGCTTAAATGAGCTTTTGCTGGTCCATCCACCTTGAATAGAACTGGTATGGTTCATTTAGAAAGAGAGAGTGCCGTGGAGGGGACGAAGAGGACTCCAGGGAGCATCTCTCTGAGGGGGTTGCCTTGGCAGCCACCTCAAGCTCCCGAATGAGCCCATTCCAGAATCTGCACAGTTGAAGTTTTTACCTTTACTCTGGCATCAACTTGGGTGAATAAATTCACAGAATTGACGTCATCCCGATTGGAAAAGAACACAATCTAGCTCCTAAGGACGTCGGGATGTAGCTAGTTAGAAGAGAGGCAAGGAATGTGGAAGGAATCTGGCAACTGAGGTCAGATCCACCAACAATCTAACTCCATTTCTGCTTTTTGCTAGCCCTGTGGCTGAGGAAGTTTCTTAGTAAATCTACTCATGCTTCAGTTTCCCTCACTGTAAAATGGGTGTGATGATCCTGTTGCCTGTCCATAACTAGCTATATACAGGTGTCTTACCTGACTCTACTCAGACCCAGCAAGGACTCTCTGGGGATAGTATCCTTCCTACCTACAAAAGAATCAGGTGAGTAAACATTACTCATCCAAGGGCGTGCTGAAGAAAATTTGTAAACATCTTACCATTACATATTTGGCTTCATTTTTTAAAAACTTAACACAAAAGTAGCCATTGTGATTTATGACCTATCAATTTATTGATGTCTTACTTTACTTTCCCTGTGAATTTCTCCCATGACTACCCCAGACAAAACAAGCAGCTAGTCATTTGCATTTTTGAGTTTTCTGTCCACGGGGATTTTTGCAGAATTAAAGTGATAACTAAGGTTTCTTCCAGTACATTGTAAAAGATTAAATAAGGGGTTTCAAACTGAGATTTTTACATGTACATGTGCAGGTTTGTATTTATGGAATTGTGTATTTTAAGTTGACTTTGAAAGCCATTGGAGATTCAATTATTCTTCAGTCTATGGCAGTCCTACTCATTTGATTCTTAATGTCCCTTATTTATTTATTTATTTATTTATTTATTTATTTATTTACTTACTTATTTACTTATTTTTACCTTTATTTTTCCTGAAGGAGTTTGTGCCGTAGTCCCTGAAACACATGAATCATGGAAAGAAGACCCCATAGGAGCACCATATGGGATTAGAGAAACAGAGACTCCCCTGGGCCAAAGGAGCCCAGAGCAGGCAGAAGAAAACAGCCTTCTACTTGGCTTGTAGCACTAGCCCAGAGACAAGACCCAGCAAGAAATTTCCAGACATGTATCTATTTAATACCTTATGTGGGAGCCACAGACCCATGGAGCCCCCTCCATGGATCCTGGCTATGCTAACTTTCAAGTAGGTCCTGATGACCTGGTTACCCAAGAGCCTTCCAACGCTGTGTCACATACCAGGCTACCATGGAAAACACAAAAGTCAGGTATCCCATTGGCTTGAAAGCATCTGACCACCACACATAGCCAGAAGGGCTCAGATTAAATCCATAAAAAATAATACAAGACATGAGAACCACTTTTACAATCCCTCAACTGTCAGCCATGGCCAAATGATTGCCTTTGTACTGAGATCTATTCTATGCTGAATTAAAGAACACAAATGGCATTTCATTGGGAGAATATTGTAGCTAGCTGCTTTGGGTTCTTTGGTTGGTTTGTGTTGAGTGTTGAGGACTGAGTCTAAGACTTTGCACAGGCTAAGCAAGCACTCTACCACTGACCTACCTCCCTAGTCCTCTCTTTACTTTTTATTTTGAGACAGAGCCTTGTTAATTTGCCAAAGATGACCTTGAACTCATTCTGTAGTCCAGAGAGGCCTGAAGCTGATTCTCTTGCCTTAGCTTCCTTTCCAGTGTCAGAAGCCACCACGTCAGGCACAGCAATCTAGAAATTCAAATATGCTAAGTGTTCTCCTTGCTCACAGTTGCTTCCATTTGGCTCATCTGAGCAGTGACTTTGTCTTATCTAAATAGAAAACTAAACCAATGATACACACATGCTTCAAGTAGAACACCCAGTTGCCAGTTCACTAGTGGTCCAGCACAAATCTCCATAATCTGATTCCTGCCAACGATGGAAGTGTCTGAGGTTCAGAGTCAGGGTGTAGAGGCTAACTCTCTTGCAGACATCCTAACCCCCTGTACCTAAGTCCATCGTCACACCATCTTACTAACATGGGTCTAATGGGAATCTAACATCAGGTTTATTCCCTTCTCAGTAAATGCAACTGGTGAGGATTACCCAAGATGAATATCCTTTATAAACAAAGTAGCTCAGAACCACCCCCAGTCACCAGTCTTCCAAACACTCTCTACAGTGTGTGTGGGGGAGTGTGTGTGTGTGTATGTGAGAGTGAATGTTTTAGTGAGTGTGTGAGTGCATGTGAGTGTCTATGAGTGTATGGGTGTGTGTGGGTATGTGTGTGTTTGTGTGTGAAAGTGTGTGTTTGTAAGTGTGTATGAGTGCATGTGTATGTGTGTGTGATACATGATGTGTTCGTAAGTGAGTGAGTGGGTATGTGTGTGCGAGTGTGTGTGTGTGTGTGTGTGTGTGTGTGTGTAGTATATGATGCATGGTATATGTGTGTTAGTATATGTGAGTATGAGTATGTATGGGTGTGTATGTGAGAGTGTGCCAGGGAGTACGTGTGAGTGTATGTCTGTTATATGGTGTGTTTGTGAGTGAGTGTGTATGTGTGGGTGGTATATGATGTGTGGTATATGTGTGTGTGAGTATGTATGAGTATATATGTGTGTTTGTGTGTGAGTGTGTGTGAACGCAGGAGTGTGTGTTTTGGGGTACGTGAGTGTGTGGTGTGGGCATGTGAGAGTGTGTGTGTGGTATATGATGTGTGCTGTGTATGAGTATGTATGTGAGTATGTGAAAATGCATGTGTGAGTGTGTGTGTGTGTGTGTGTGTGTGTATATCAGTATGTGTGTGAGTGTGTATGTATGGTATATGATGTGTAGTATATGGACTGTATGTATGTAGAGTATATGACGTATAGTGTGTGTGAGTGTGTATTTGTGTGTATGTTTGGTATATGTGTATGTATGTGTGTGTGATATATGATGTGTTGTGTGTTTGCATATGTGTGGTATATGAGGTGTGGTGTGTGTATACATATGTCTGTGGTTTGTGTGGTGTGTGTGTGTAATGTGTGTGGGATGTGTGTTTGTGTAGACATTTCTGCCATAACATACATAGAAAGGCGACTGTGTGAGAAGGAAGGCATACCTGAACTGGAGCTGCCCAGTGATGCCAATATCAGAGCCGCCACACACTCACCAACCCCTAAGTGACAGGTCAGCAGGTGCTACAAGGCATGGGCGGGAGGCGCTCCAGGCTGCCACATGCTGGTCTCACTGTCCCTGAAGTCTCATCACCTCAGTCAAACTCAGTAATTCAACTGCATGAAGCTGGTTCTTTCCTTCCACATTTATGTGGGGTCTAGAGATCAAACAAGGGTTGCCAGGCTTGTACTGAAAGCACATTTACCAACTGAGCCATCTTGCTAGCCCTACAGTACATTTTAAACAACTACACATTTGATTCTAACTTTGTCTTCCAATATATTTTTCTTGCTTCCGCTCTTCCTGTTGCCCTCCCTACCTTCCTTTCTTCCCTGAGAAAAGAGATGCTTCGTTTAGATCTTTTACCTAAGTCATTAAAAACAAAACAAAACAAACAAACCATTGCCGTTAATTATGTAAATAATCGCATGCTAACCACTAGAGCTCAGCCAGGTTCAAGTGCAACCTTCCTTGTTTCCTTGAATTTAAAACCATTTGTTCATATTACTCCACCCAGTGTGGCTTGTTACACGATGTCACTTCCTGTTTCCTAGAGTTAAGTTACAATGTTGCCACTGAAAAGGGAACTGGTCCCGTCATTACTTTATACCAGAGGATACTCAGTCCCTCCCAACACAGAAGGCCGCCCACAGTGACCTCTGGAGCAGAGAGAAATCTATTTCTATGTTCATTCAAGCCTTTGACCTGTCTACTGAGAAGTCCTGCAAGGATGAAAATACCCTAATTACATAAGTGATTTAATTTTGATAATGTAATAGCCAACCATTAGGGTATCAAACAAGATTCAAGTGAGAATGGCCCTGCTTCCTGAGCTCTGAATTATTCCTCATTAAGCTATTTCATGCAAACTTTTGTTTTTACAAGTTGTTAGTATTTTTACTAATGGATATATATTCCTGCTAGACTTTTTATGGGTCCGTGGGAGAAGCAGCAATGTGTTTGTGGCACATTTATGAAGGTATGTGGATATAGGTGCCTGCATCTGCATATAGAGATGCCAAAATGAAACATTAGATGCTCTTCTTAATTACCCTCCATTTATTATCATGCTTTGTTTTATTTTGCTTTTACAATATTTATTATCAGGGTTTCTTACTGAACTAGAAACTTACTGTTTAGGTTAGATGGGCTGGCCATTAGCCAGTGAGCTCTCAGCATCTCCTTGTAGCTGCCCCAAAACTTGGATTCCAGGCTTGCACAACCATGCCATGCATAGCCTTTGATGTGGGTGCTGGGGATTCGAACTCAGGTCCTCATGCTTACAGAGCAAAGGCTCATACACGCTGACCTTAGGTTGCATTTGTTTATTTATTTATTTATTTATTCGGTTTTGACTCAGTCTTCTCCTGCAGTCCAGACTGCCCTCAAATTCTTGATTCTTCCCAAGCAATAGGATCACACACACCCATGCACCACCATTCAGGCTGTCCAGTCATTAAAACATTAAATTCTGAGAGACCATTGACTTTCTTTTCTTCTTGTACAAACTAATTACAGAAAAGACTATCTTTGCAGCCTCTCAGAGGTTAGCTGGGGAGCATTTGTAGACAGTGGCTCCCAGATACTACTACTTCAGAAGAAAATCCAGATAGACGTTGAGAATCAGAAAAAAAAAGGTTGATTTTATCATATTTCACAACTTTCTCTCATTGTAAAGATTAGTGTTTTTAAAATATACAAAACCCTGCATCCTGTTGTCTTGCTTTCTCTTACAGAAATGTATCTATGAGTGTAATATCCCAGGGCGGTGACCTGCTGCTGCAGTTCTACAGCAAGCACTTAGAGAGAGGAATCAGCAGATTCTCTTTTCACGGGCCTCATGGAAAAGTAAAGACACTGAAAAGTTGCAAAAGTGTATTTCATGAGTTTGATGTCATGAGTAGAAATCTGGAGACGGATTTTTCTCCGATTAGAACCCAGAATTCCATGTGCTTTGATATTTGCTGACCAATTGCCAAAGTCCAGCTCTGAAACTGACTCAGGAGCTCGCCACTCCCGCCCTGTAATGCACCACGGGGGTAGACCGGTTGTTTCCAAGTGTGCTCTCACTTAGGTAATTACTAATCAGTCACTCGTGTGCTCACAATCAGAGGCAAATGTGGAATGTCCTCTGCCAAGCACAGGTGTTACTATTTGGTAGCAGAATTTGCCCCTAAATTAGAAATTGCCACCAAAATGAAAGGCACAAGAGGAGGAGGAGGAGGAGGAGGAGGAGGAGGAGGAGGAGGAGGAGGAGGAGGAGGAGGAGGAGGAGGAGGAGGAGGAAGGAAGGAAGGATATTAAAAGAGAAGGAAGGATAGATGCCTGAAATTTGTGCTGGTTTAACTTCTCATTTTGAAAGAAGGAACCAGTGATTAAAGAAAGCAAAGAGTTTTCTTGGGTAACTGTAAGAAATTCCTTCAGGAAATTAGGAAGACCTGGATCTAGGGTGGGGGTGGGGGTGAGGGTGGGGTAAAATAGAAAAGGAGGGGGGAAGAGACAGTCTCTAGAGAAAATAATGCTGCCCTATCAAAATGTGCATGTTTTCTTATCAAAGGAAGCCCGACTTGTGTCATTCAAATCAGAATTTCAGGAATGTGGCTAAAGCGATCAATTTCTTTTCGCAGATAACAGATGCAAGAATGCTTTACACCCCCCAGAACATTTTTTTTTTTTTTTGAGTTCTTAAAAATGACCACCTTAGTGTCTGAAACACCCCGCCTCCCCAGAGATGCCTTGGGGTCTGGGGGAAGCACTTCAAGTCCCACACCATGCTCTCCTGAGAAACACGGTGCTGCTGAAGTATAAACAGAGAGCGCTCTTTCTTTGACCCACTCTGCAGCGTGATGGGGTAGTGTTGTTAGTTTATGTGAGGGAAAATAGCATAGGCTTTCTGAAAAAAAGTGGAATTGGATTAAGGCCATTGTGCGCGCCTCAATGCAGAGGGGAATTAGCAAGGGTTGTAGACACTTAAAGGGGCCCTCATGCCGAAGCTTATCCCAGATTTTGCACAATAAACATTTGAATATCAACAGTGTTTTGCAACTTGCAGGACCAATGTATAAACTTCTCTCTTTTGAAACTCTCAAATCCTTCCAAATGTCTGTAACACTCGCTACATAAACATATAGAAGCTAGAGGAGAAAAACACCTACTCAATGGTGTAAGTCTGCTTTTTAAAAGAACTTTCTCCCTTTCTATCTCCAGGATCTAGAATGTTTTATAATGGCTGGCCGGTTTAAGGACTTTAGATGCTCTATTTAATTTTAATCATTCAACTTGCTTTCAGGCTTTGCATTCTGATATGGGGGAGGGGAGCGTCTCAGGCCTGGACAAGGATACGTGACTGAGTTCAGAACTGTTTGAGCCCAGATTTTTATGGTTGGATTTAAAAAAAAAAAAAAAAAAAAACTTCGGAATCCTAAAGGATCTTTGGTTTTAAAAGGAATCCTTGTGAACATTTCAAAGAACAATCTACCTTGAAAAGAAAAGGGCTATATTGTTGATTAAAGCTCACTTACTACCTTTTGGGGAATCAGAAGAGAAAAGACAATTCCCACCCAGAAAACTAATCTAATCTGATACCCTGCCCTCCTGGCTCAAGACAGTAGGCTGATTTTTGTAGTGAGGACGTCCAACATCAAACACTTATTTGATGTTCCTGACATTAAGCAACTTCTAGTTTTTCTCTTGTCGAATCCCAAACTCTGAAAAGTGTATCAACATGATGCAGACCAGGGAGGGGACAGAGAGAGAGAGGGTTTTCCCACTCTTCCCAAAACCATCAGGAGGCAGGCTTGGGATTTTGTTTTCTGAACACAGAATCTCTCTGTATTTCCAGCAACTTAAAAGCAATAAACACCCCGTGTGTACGCCGCCCCTTAGTATCATCTCATAAGGTCTGAGTCTCTGAGTTTCTCACTCAAAGCAAACATGTTTCATCAAAATCTCTGCAGTTTAAGAAACTTAATGAATAAACAGATCCCTCCTTCCTTTCTAGCAGGTAGAGAGGAATCACAAGAATGCAGCCTGCTGCTAATGTAGTCCACCCAATTGAGAAATCTGCTGGGAAAATATATCTAGAGTGGCCCAAAGGAATAACGAGACACTTGTTTAAAATTATTATTTTTTTTTTTTTTGTAACTGTGCTCATTTCATGCCTGAAAAGACGGTGGTAAAAATCCAATTGCACTGGGGGCCGGTTGGGGACGGTGCAGGGATGAAGACATCACTGTCCGCTGCAGCTCAGACGCTTGTTGAAGCAGTTTGCCTATTGAATTTGATACAATGACGTGTAGATGAATAAAGTTATCTCCAGTTCTGAATAGGATGGTGTCAGTGGGAGGGTAAGAAGGGGGAAACTTGCAATCTGAAAAGAATTCTTTTTTTTTTTTTCTTTAAAAAAAAAAAAAAACCTTGAAGGTCAGGGTCCAGCTGCTGGGCAAGAGCAGAATACAACAAAATGCTGGACGAGCCTCAATAAAGAGGACTATGGACACCAGAATCACATATTGCAAAAGTTGCTTGCTTCAAGTAACTGAGGTATTAACATCTATTTCTATAGGCAAAGAGCGATTTTCTCCCGTTAGAATGCCTTAGACTCTGATGAAAAACATAGGAATATCAAGAGCATCCGTAAAAATCACAGCTTTTAATGAAACAGACGAAACAGGCCATCAAAGGTAGGAGAAAAGAAGAAATTCTAATGATTATGGCTTAATTCTAATAGATTATAATTATTATGATTGGTCCGAGCCAGCTTCTGACTGACAATCCATTTCCCCCATTTATGCTTTCATTTAAAAAGGGTGGGGGGGTGGGCGAGTCGGGGGAACTAACAGCCATTAATTATTCTGCAGGATCTCCTGCTTAACTCAATACAAGGCCTTTAATCAAATAGAGTAAAGAGATAAAACCTTTCAATGTGAGTCGTCAGAGTCCCACTTTTCCCAGCCCGTTCGCTCTCCACACGTTTGGAAAGTTAACATTTGGATTTCTGGCCATCCTAGTTTCTGTGATACAGAGGCAAGCTGAAGGACTGGCAGGGGGGTCAGATGAGGAGTAACCCGAAGGTTGGAGAATTGATCATGAATTGGCTTGATCGGCTAATAAATGTTTATTACCAATTCTCACCACTATTGATTCCTTTGACTTTAAAAAAAAAAAAAAAAAAAAAAAAAAAAAGTGCTGGCATTTCCCAGGAGCCACAGGGATCCCTGCACACTTCCTTTGGTCAGAAGTTGTGCCTCTGTACTCTGCTATGGCTTGAGAAGATATAATGATAAAAGGGGGAAGAAATGAAGGTAGGGTATAAGAAGTACATCCTATAAATAGGGGAAAGACACCTCCTGCCATATGCTATAGCTGTTTGCTTTTGTTTCGTTTTTCTATGCAGGTGTATCTGTAGAAACTCATCTCAAAAGCTCAAAACCTGAGGTGACAGCCATTTTTTGTTAGCTTCACGCTAAGGTGTTTCTGATTGCCCTTCCTACCAGGTTACCATTAGGATTGGGACATGCTCCCTGAAGGTTTTATTTTGAATATTGCACAGTGCTGAGTAAGTTGACCAGGATCTTGCCAATTTATAAAAGGGGAGATGAGCATTTCTGACCTGAGAATTTTATAAGACCAGAATGAACATCTGAACTTGTCATTGTAAAATGATCATATATAAAAAGGATATCAGTCTGAAATTTCACTTAATTTTTGTCACATAGGCAAACCCATCTTGCCAACAGAAAGCAAGTTAACCTTGATTTAAAACCATGAAAATCTAATAAAAATGGAGAAAAACTAAATTAGCTCACTTTCTTACATAACTTGATAGATATCTAAATTTTATCAAAGTCACTTATCTACATGCCTTCTCCCCCCCCACCCCCATCTTAGAAAAACAAGTCTGGGGCTAATCAATAGACTGAGCTGGTCATGCTATAGGATGCCACAGCATTTTAATACATCAGTCTTTCTGTACTTCAACTGGCAAAGAAAAAAGATGAGTTTCTTCAACACACATATGTTGCCATGAGACCATTGACACACTGTTGTACAGGTGACAGAGATAAAGGAACTCCAAGTGTGAGATTGCAAAGGTTTCTTTAAAAATGTCTTTGCAGAAATGATAGTTTCTCTTGTGTGGTCCTCCGGGCTTCAGTGAACAGCTCTGTGGCCCGGAGTTGTTAAAAGGAGGATTGGTGGCATGCTGGGTGTATGATGTAACTCTTACCAACGACTTGCAGAGATTAGGAGGCTGGCAGAAGGGTGTCAACGGAAGTTTAAGGACTCTGCTTTCTGAAGTTGTTGGGAGTTAATAATTAATGAATATCTTTCTTTGATGGCTCTTTTAGATTTAGATGTGGCTGCCTGAAAATCAAACACAAAGAAAACTTGATTTTGCTTGTCATGAATTTTGACTTTGCTTAACAAAATTTTGTGTGTGTGTGTGTGTGTGTGTGTGTGTGTGTGCATCTTAGCATCGTAGTCCTGCTTGCTTGGCTTTGGTTTTATGTGGAGATGAAATCCTTGATGAAGAAAACTGTTTGAATGTATCAGGGTTGGCACAGTGGTGGGTAGGGGTTTTTTTGTTTTGTTTTGTTTTGTTTTTTGTTTTTTGTTTTTTTTTTTTTTACAGTTAGTACATTTTAAGCAGTTTTCAAGTCTTTCAGATGGGCTGGATCCAAATAACCACTTGATACAATATGTTCACAGAGGAGCTCCTAGCCTCACACTGTGTAATAATTTATTCTGAGTTCCTTTAGCATATGACACTTAGGCTGATATTTTATTCTATGCTGCATTGTAAAGGCGAGGGGGAGAATTACATAATCACCTACACTAAGCAAATGCTAAATGCACTCTGTCTATAGTCTCGTCTCGTCAGCTAATAGACAACATTTTGACCAAATGAGTAGAAAACATATTAATTGAGAAAAATTAAGTTTTGAAGTGCATCCAGCCTTGAAGATGTTCAGATAAACTGCTGCCATAGGATACGTGTAATTTATCACAATCTTTATTTGTACCAAATCTGTTATGCTTCCAAGCACTGATCTTAGCCCTAAGACAGTGACTGTGCCGTTTATGTTCTCTACATTGGGTAATACTTCATTAGGATCACACTTAAAGTCATTTCAAATGTCTTTTTTATGCCAAAACAATTCCTGTTGACTCATTTCCAATTTCTAATTATATGAATAATTATTTCTGAATCCCACAGTTCTCCTAAGTAGCATCTATTTTAATAACTGCAATTGGTACTTCCATCCGTTAATATACTGTCTTGCCTCAGCAAATAATCAAACATCTGCTGGTTGCGTTTGCTGTCACTGAGTAAATGATTTTATTTAAGAGAAATCATGTAAATTAAAGAGGAAGACTGACTATGCAATTTACCATTTTCATTAGCAGAAGCGCGTCATTTCCCGTAAGAGCTACTTCCACACCTGAAGGAAGGTGGCCTTCCCCTCACTCCCTTCCTTAATGAGGTTAGGGAATAGAATTTGATTTTGGAAAAATAATATAAAAATCAATTCTATTTGAGAATACAGATTCTTTGCTGTTCTGTTGATATTTAATTAATGACCAGCACAGATGAACTTTACTGCGTCGGGCTGCTGTGTGGAGTTTTGCTGTGACATGGTATATTAGGCTTCTGTCTAACTATGGCCTTAGAAGTTAATAAATGTTTCCTGTATGCTGCTACTAAGGAAGTGGAGTATATGGTTCTGAAGCTTTGCTTAGATGCTTTTTGTTTTCTTTGTTGTTGTTCATTTGTTTGGGGGATTGTTTGTTTGTGTGCTTGCTTGCTTGCAACCATATATGAGTCTGTTTGGTGGTATGGTTGGGTTTTTTTGTTTGTTTGTTTTTTTTTGTTTTTTTTTTGTCTCAATACCTTTTAATAGACAAAGATAGCATCCATTTAAAGAAAAAATGGAAGGCTCCCTGCTCATTCCAGCTCCCAGTGCTATCAGTGATCTCCTGTAATTGATAAGAGCATTTCTTCCTTGTTTCTGCCTGACAGATGTCAAACGCAGAATCTGCTGACCTAGTGGGGCCATAATATACTTGTTCATGTCCTTACCTGTTTTCCCAGAGCAAGCTAGAAAAGACACCTGTCTGCCTGGGTATGTGATTAGTGCTTACGTTGGACTTGACAGTACCTCAGGATGATGCATTAAAGCGATAAGGAATGAAAACAACACAAGATAATAAAAGTTCTAAACCAAAATGCTAACAGGTAACAAGGTCATGAACACAAAGAGGGCAGAAAAAATAGAAGAATTATCTTAACCAGTGTAGTAAATAATACTGCTTTAGGAATACATACTTCCGTTTAAAAATGGGGGTTGGGGAGGCATGTTAAAGATTTTTAATGAAAAAAAAAGTTGTTTTCTCACAACATAACAAAATAAGTTCACATACTTAAAACGGAAATGCTTTTTAGAACTGACACATGTTGCAAAGATTTTCTTTGACAGTTTCTCACACACTAAAGTACAAATTTATATCCTTGTAGGGATAATTATATAAGTTCAGTCTTGCCTAAATGACTATGGCTCTGCTTTACTATTGGTTCAGGATGTCCAAAATCGAAGCCTTTTAGAGTACCTTATTCAGAAAAGAACAAAGGGGAGATCACAGCCATAAAAAGAGACATTTTATCATCTTTGATTGAATTCCTTTGAAGTTCCTCCTTTAACTAAAAATAGAAATTACCCTCCTCACTGTTTTTGTCAAGATCCCTAATTTATTCCATTGTAATTTTCCAAATTATCATATGTTTTTGAAGGCTAGAGGAAAAATTATTTAAGAGAAATGTTTGCCATTTTAGAATTATTCAGGGGAGAAAGCCTGAATTTAGTAGCATATGTGGCTTCCAAAAGAGACAGTGAGGGGCTGAAAAGCTACGTGTTACCTGGTTTGTGTATTTTTAAATGAGAAAACCTCCATAACATGCACCATTCTTTCTGCTATTGAATATAACTGAACCTAAAATGTATGGTCCTCTTTAGAATGTACAGCCTTTATGTTGGCGGGATCAAACTCCAAATCTGCACCTCATTTTCCTTAATCATAAATGCACATTCAGAGCAGCAGAATCTACATAGAGAATAAGCCTCTCTTGCAAAGTGAGAGCCTCCACCACAGCCACAGCTTTCCACTTGGACAAGATTAAATATTGTTTTCTTAAATCGATTTTATGTGTCCCTGCTGTTTTTCCTGTGTCCTTCGCTTTGTACTCTGGTTACGTTACCCTTGGCTCAGAGGAAGTCCACCGCTGGAATATTAGAACATGGAAAAAACCACCACCATTGTCCCAGTGTAATAGATATTATTTTAGAATGTTTGTCCTTGAGTTTAAAATAAAAGATATGCTAATAAGTGCCCTATTCAACATTTTACTCTCCTACACTAAGAAGCTTGTTTTCATTTAATGAAAACTATTAATGCTAAAACAAAAATTGTTTTGAATTCATTTATAAGGGATACGCACCTACCTCTTTAGTTAAAATCAGTGATCCATAAGGCTCGCCTAGCTTTGCTCCAAGCTCCGAGCATACTGACTATTTAAGTATGAAAGAGCCTGAAGGTGGGGGGTAGGTTTAGCTAAATAAAAGATTGCTTGATATCTTGGGGTTCTTTGAAGAGTTTTATAGGCTTAGAGTTCACAGTTTGAATGAAGGACATTTTTTAAACTTTTATATATGGAAGTTTGTTAACCTGCATTTCAATGATTGAATAATTAATTAATTATACTAATTGCCCCAGTGAAAAATTACATGATGAACAACTGAAGCTGCAGTCATAAACTGAGGTTTATGATGTAATGTAGAAACAAGTAAAATTGTCTTGGGGTAGCAGCAGATTTTAATCTGTAGCATATAGTGTTTATTTTAGATGAAGACTCTTAAGATATTCTGGAATGTCAGCTTTGTAGTTTATAAGACTGGTATTTGAATGCTAAATCTGTTTAATTATTTTATGCAACAACTATAACAAAAAACATGAGTTATATATCAGTTGTGCTGCTTTGGTTTTGAAAATTTGCAAATATTGACAAACAAGGAAAATAAAAGTCTTTATACATGAAATATATTCTTGCAAAAAAAGTAATGATGTTTAAATACTTAGAAATCCAAACTGAAAAGCAAGGAAGGATATGTACTTCAAAATATGAAATTTTATCTTTTGGAAATTTTGCTTTTAAAAATGTATTTAAAACAGCACATACTCGAAATTCTCCAAACTGACAGAAGAAAATTCACTTTCCTTAAATGTTTACTGCCAGTTTTAAAATAAAAACTCTTGCATTTTACTTATCTTGAAATACTTAAATAAGCCTTGGAACACAATAACAAATAAACTAAACTAAATCTCGTAGACTTCTATGAAATACGTCTCCTGACAAGAATAAACAGAATCAAACCGAGCACACATGGGCCAATATTGACACAAACCACTGAGAGAGAGAAAATGCTCTTTCAGTCAGGTCAGCCTTCTCCCGCTTAGCAAAATTCTCGGCTACAGTACTGGATTGTAAGAGTAAACAAGATTAAGATACCAGACTTTTTCCTGCTTTATTTATTACCTGGGATATTAACTTAGAATTTTAATACAATTATTCCTTTGAAAAATGCCTTTTTTTTTTTTTTTATTGTCAATGGGTGGTTTGTATTAATGATGTGAAGTATTGAATTAGGTGCAACAAATAAAATTGAGTGAATTAGGAAGTTACTCAAAATGTTGGCTTCTTTCTAATTGAGTAGATCCAAACGGTCTTAGATTACTTTTCCTCTATTTTGTTATTTACTATGGGCCATAGAAACTGAAGTCTCATTATAATTTTCTAAAGCAGAGCACACTGTGCAATTACAAATTTTATAAAATAGTGAATTAAAAAATCAAAATGTAGCTCATAAATTGTCATTTTACGTTCACTTCTGGATATTGCCTTTCAAAAATGACTTTTACATAGAGAAAAGTAAAGCAATTTCTAAAAGACTACAAATTGTCTTCCTAACGTATTACAAATTACCTACCCATTCTTATATGTATTATAGTTAAATCTTATTATGAGTGAAGTATGATTACAGAGACTTTTTATAAACCATAATAGAAATCTCTAATTTGATAGTCTATGGAAAAATGTGAGATCTGAATGAAATTATTTTTACTTTACTTTATTGCAGTATAGCCTGTAGCCAAATAGAAGCACATTTAAATGGGGGTAAAAATCAACATTATCTAAAAATCAAAACTTATTCAAAATTATACTTTCAATGAGAAAATAAAACTGTATTAAGGTAAATAAGCATTGTTTGTTTTTGTCAAACTACAATAGTTTATTCCGATGCTACCAAAACAATCTTTAAAGTCTTCTCACTTGCTTTGATTAAATCAATTTTGATAAAATTGCTCAGTTGGCAAGATCTTAGACTTTTAAAATCAAGAAACACAATATTGCACATTCTATTTTGGTTTTTTTGTTATACAACCTTTTGAAGAGTACTTAAAGTTTAAACAAATACTAATGCAATATTTACTTAACATTAAATTTATTAAATGATTATTTGAAAATAGCAATACAAAGAACAGAGACAAGTTTTGTTTTGTCTTGAAATTCAAGTCATGAGGGAGAAAAGGTCTGATTGTTTTTACTGAAATGTTACAAGAGTCATTTCAAATTTAATTAAATTAAAACCTTCGGTGAAAAACTTGAAAAAAATTGGGACAGTATCTTTTCATTAATGAACTTTTTGTTCAGTGGTAAACTGTGAAAAGCATTTATTTATGCAGTAAATTTCAACATAGACATGAACTACTCATATTTTAGATTTGAGGAACATAAATATAGTTTTAAAATACTATTGGTATATTTAGCCTTCTTACTCTTGATTTATTTAGATGCAAATTATATTGCCTGTACTTAAAACATCTTTGACTTTTAAAAAGTGCTCAGTATTTAAGTAAGATTCCACCATATTAAAAAAAAAACTTACTTTTACCCCTCAGGGATCTGTGCTTCATTGCTGTTGATTTAGAAATTGAAGGCTTTCTGTAGGATATCTAGTGCTTGTACCCAGTGAAATTATTGACCAGTATTCTGTTTGCAGTGACCTAGAGTAGGATCCTCACTTGCTTCTTTTCAAATTGAAATTCATAGTGATTTTATTTCAATGTTTTCCCCTATATCTACCTGTCATACTGCCGTTTGAAGCCATTAAAGAAATCCTTCTTTCAAAGAGTTATCAGGGATATAGATTATGATTCATGAAAACTTTCAGATTTGTCAAAAGATAACATCAATTTGTACAATAAATTGACCTGTATACTTGTTTAAAATTGGCTTACACACACATTCTTAAAATACTAAAATGCTTTTTCTGAACTTGATGCTTCTTTTTAATGCTAGAAGTTCTTCACTAAAAACTGATCTGAGTTCCTTAGTTAAGATCAGATTGCATAATGAGGAAAGAGAAAATTCTAGAATGAACAAAACAGAATACGATCTTGCAAAAATAAAACAAGGCAATCATATCTATAGGGAGCTTCCTGGCTTTTGTTTTTGTTTTTGTTTTTTCTCTTAGAACAACAAACTCCTTGGATTATGCTATAGTTATTTTTAAAAATCATTTACTAACATGTTGTTAAGCTGTTTGATGATTTAACCTTTACTTGTAAAGGAGTAAAAATACTTTACATCTCAACAAAATATGTGAAAGGGAATGAAATAGCAAGCCTTTTCAGACATTTGGTTGAGCTGGAATTAAATGACCCTATTGTCTTGAATCTTCTCTGCCAGCACATGATGAATAGATAAATTCACAAAGTACAAATCTGAATTGAAACTATACTAGAACTGGATGCTTTCCTGATTAACTTAGTTTACTTATTTAAGCCCATTAAATGTAGAAAAAAGTTGGGTGTTTTCATAGTACTACTGAATTGAGAACTATCCATATTTTATGAAGCCACCTTGCTAGATAGGGCAATTTGATCAAAATGCAGGATTCAAACTAAAACCTAAAAAGAAACTGTTCTCATCAGCAAACAATCTTAATAGGAATTTTGAAAATATTTCATTATTCCTAATTTAATTAAGAGGCCTTGAACAGTTAACTGAGTCTACATTCACACACAAGAGCATATTATTAGCAAAGTAGTAAGAAGGTGTAGAAGATCCTAATTTTAACCCTGACTTTTAATATTTCCCCCTACCCTAAAAATAAAATAAAATAAAAATAGGCTTATCACTTTTTGCATTCAGTTTGCACAGAGTTCAGAAACTGCATAGTGTCACTGGCTTCATATTACCAACAGAAACTGCTTAAACCAACATATTAAACAGTGATTTATAAATATTTATAATAAGGCTATGCTAATATGAAGCTCAATTATATTGCCCATGTCTATGTATATATAAATAAGTGGTATGTAGGCCTTTTAGCACATGTCCTTCAGAGATGATATGCAACATTCCTGAGACTATTTATAGACATTAGTCCTTGTTTTATTCCGCCTGTGTTCGGTGTATGGTACTGAGGTACCATAGTACCCACATCCAGATGCTTTGAGCGATTGAGATGTTGTGAACCAACGTGTAGCACAAAGCCGGGCACTCACCAAGCCATGCAGAGATGCTCAGTACTGTTTCCTAGCGGGTCTCTCTCCCTAATAGCATACTGTGTCATTATAGTTTAGAGGAAGTTCACTGGCTGGTCTGTATCTTCAAAGTAACCCTCCACCTCAGCCTCCCATGTTGCCACTCTGAGATGCATTACTGTGGAGGCTTAGACACAACATTATGAGAAATTGATGCAGGGCGAATGAACTTCAGACAAAATGGATGAAGAAGGTACAGGAGATGATATAGTAGCATAAAATACACACACACACACACACACACACACACAAGCTCCTGCTTTAACAGCTATATGTATGTAAGTTGGCAACGACACAGAATTGTACAAATTGAATGCACGGCACCGAGTCATACTTTAAACTTCCCCCTGGGTAGTTTCTTGGTTTGCTTAATTTAAACTTGATTGGCCCCTTCTTGCAGTCTCTAATAGAATATAAGGGAGCTCCTGTGGCCACGCAGGCAAAGGGCATGGAGCCGCACAATCCATTTGCTCTGACTGGCAGTACAGGGTGATAGGATGGAGCCAGGTGTATGATCTGATGAGCCTGGTGTGACTGGGGGTGACTCCTCTAGACAGCTAAATTAAAAACCTCCCTGCAATTTTGCTCTTAATCACCCCCTCCCAGGCTGTAATTGGTGATGGTCACTTAACTCTTTCTCTCCTCTACATCCCATGTTTATCAAACCCTTCCAAGAGGATTCAATAGAACCGGCTGCACCGACCTCCCCTGAGCACCGAGGTGCAGCAGGTTTGGACTGCACCAGCTCTCACCAGCCTAATGTGATATATTTCCTTTCCTACTTTGAATCCGAGAAAGCAGGAGGCATGCGTGAGATGACGTTTCGTTCATTTGGACTTTTTCAAACATCCATCACCAATGTCAACTTTCAGAGCAGAACCGAAAGAGGTGTAGGCAGATGACCTACATCAGACCTACAATTGGTTGCAGTAATACGGTCTCTTAAAAGAGCTAGAAATAAATATCAAGCAAGGGGGGAAGTAACCATTTCAGAGACCTCCACCCATGAGGGAACACCTGATAGCATTCAAAACCCACCAGTCCAACAAAAGCCAGTAGCTGCTCCCTCTCCAAGAGTGCTGTTGCCTGGTTGTTTTTCTTTTGTGCATTATTTTTCACCCAGACATATAAATTATTGGGAGGGACCATCAAACTAAGGTGATTATATAGAAGATGTCACAGCCCCAGTGCAGCCTGGAAGACTACTGTAGGGAGTGTGAGGATGATTAACTAGGTTTAATAAACACATGCTGAGCAGGAGCAGGCACACAGGACGGACAGATGAGGCTCACTCCCTGCCGGTAGGAATGCGCCATCCCATGGGAAAGAGACTGGACAGTCAAAGGGACATATCACTCAAGTGCCGAATGAAGCATGCAGTCACCGAAACACGTACAAGATACAGATGAAAGATGCAGAAAGAGCCCAGAGGAAATCCAGGAGTCTTGAGAAAGTGTATATTTCACCTGGTAAGACCTTAGTAAGAAATAGCAAATTCTCTCACATAGCTGAGCTTTAATTGATACAACTGAGATTTACAAAGTTGGCTCTGAGAGCAAAAATGATTGCTTAAAAGGAACCAGGGGTTCCTCTCGGGCCAGAGTGGATAGTGTGGGTCCGTTAGTGGACACCCAGATGGAGTTCTCTTTTTGAACCCTGGTACCCATATCTAGGGCATTTAGGCTGGAAGCTGGAAGATATGCAAACATCCCAGGAAGATGCTCTGTTTCTCCTCCTGAGGAGAAAAATTTTCTCACTCAGGAAGCTCGGGCTCACATATTATTCAACAGACACATGCAAAGCTCCAAACTGCTTTTGACTGCTTCTGGCAGAGAGGAATAAAAATGCTATTTTCCAATTCCCTTTGAAAATGGTCCTCAGTTCCACTTGAGAGTCAAGCCAATTCAACTGAAGGCTAAGTTCGAAGCCAGAATCTCTCTCTGAACGTGGAAAGGCAGGGAGGGCGGTCTTCGTCATTATCTTTAACAATGACTGACTTGATGCAACAAAAGTGTGACACTGTCCCCACCCATTGGGTCTATTTAAGCCATCACCACCCTTTTCTTTCCGCTCTGCTTTGACAGACTGGGAAGAGTCTAGTCTAGGATTCTTATTCTCACATCAAGACCTGCAGGAAAACCCAGATCCTTTAACCTGCTATGTGAGATGAATCTAAACCAAAGGTTGTCATTTTCACAGCAGAGAGAACTGTGGCCAAAGAGCGAGTGCTTTGCCCAAATTAGCAGCTATGACTAGCAAAAATGGCACCAGGACCCGTGTGCCCAGGACCCTAGCTTAGTGATCTGTACAACACAAAATGGTCTTGTCACTCTGACTCTTGCTGACTCAGACCCAGTCAGTCACTCTCAAAAAGATGCTAGTAAACCTATCGTCAGGTAGCCTGGTAGACTGACAGAGAACAGCTGGAAGTTTCAGTGAGATACATAGCTGGGTATGGCACTGACTAGAACCTGGGAAAGTAAAGATAAGACCTGTTAGCTATTTTTCCTCTCCCTCACTAGCTATCGTCTCTGAAGATTATCAACTGTACAACTGTAGGGCTAGGACTTCCCTACATGGGAGATGAATGTTTATTTGTAGCATGTGTGGCATATTCCTGATATTTGGAGGTGTGTCCAGACACAGGTTCCTTCTGGAGGAGCAGAGTCTCAGGTCTTAAATCCACAGACAGATAACTTCATCAAAATGAATGAACACTGATAGTGGTCTCCTGTGTTCTCTTACACCATGGAGCATTCCATGATGACCTCCAAGAGCAAAAGCTTCAGAGTCTGATTATAATGTGAGGACTGCCTCCCTCCACCCCCTTCCTACCCCTACAGCCACCTTCTTGCACAGAACTGTGGGAATAAGGACAAGAGCTGCACAGCCGCACAAAACACACCAGGCAGAGTTAGAGCCCTGAGCAAACTTGCTCTCTGCTCTCCATCCTTCCTCAGAGCACACACTCACGATTATTGATGCCAAGTACTTCCCTCCAGGAATTTCAATGTCTTCCCACTGAGCAACAAATCATATAATATCCAGAGTCCTGATGTGAGCAGCATGAGTTTCCTGGGGGTGCTACAGAAGACATATGGAAGTGGCTTTCCTTCCTTCATGACTTGCCAGCCCAAATACATGGACCACTTCTTCCTAAGAAGGGTGTATGCCTCTTTTCAGAAAGCTTTGTTTTATGGTTATGATCTTGCAGAGTACGGGGATGAGTCAATATGTTGGCTACAGGGCTCCATGGTGAGGAATACGAGGGTGGGCATTAACCTGGAGAGCTGCCCAGATGGGACTCATCTCATCCAGATTGGCAACAGCCTATGTGAATCCAATTCCGCTCCACAGCCTATGCCTAAAAATAAGGGAGGTGGATTTATGATTGGGGGATTTCTAATCTGCAGATAGACAGGCCTGAATATGAAAGGTATAAAGAGATGGGGTTTTAGGGACACAGGCAAAGTAGGTGGCAAGTCATAAAAGGGATGGTAACCAGGGGAGGTTGGGACTAATGTTAAAAACCAGCATTTGACAAAGGAAGCGGAAGAGATGGACAAACAACATGACTTCCGATGTTTAATCTGAGGAACAGCTGAGAGTGAGGCTTCTGTCTGCATTGGGTCTCCAGGGTTCTCTATGGTAGAGTGCAACAAGTGTGGCTGAGTTTGTGTTTGTTTGTTTGTTTGTTTGTTTGTTTGTTTGTTTGTTTGTTTGTTTTTTCTAGAAGCATGGAGGGGTTTTCAATGGCTCCATGTTGTTCAACACTTTTGCAGAACGAGAGGGCAGAGACTGCTACTGCCTTGGTTATCACGGCATCCACAGACAGGCAAACGGCCTGAGAACTAATATCTAAACTATGTCCCGAATTTCTCCTACCCCCTCCTCCCAGTCCAGGGGACAGCCATATAAGATCAGGGCATCCTGTTTACTTTGCAGATCCCCTGACTCAACTGCCGAATTTTCCCCATTCGAATAGGAGTCTCCAGGAAAACAGCCATAGGCAAAAATTAAATAAAGATTGGATGCAATTCTGGAATGTTTTCAGTGTGCTAGGCTCTGACAATACATCTTTATTCACGAATTCTGTCATCCTGTAACACTCTGGGCATAGGTTCTGTTATTAACTCTTTACAGAAGAAGAAACTGATACAAAGGGGTTCCAATGAGCTGCAAAGATCACACCTGTGACATACCGAGGGTTACAAACCCTAACACTCACCTAAGAAAAGAGAAACTCTGTTTACTCCCTGTAAAATGAGAAGTTACCTTTTCTTGAGATACTCCCCACCAGGAAAATCATGACCACTAAGTTGTTTCCTAAGGCGAACGTCAATGGGTAAATATGAGTAACGTCCACTCAAACTCCTCTTTGCTGTGGTTCCTGGGATAAGCTCTTAAAACTTGTTTTCTCTCTCTCTCTCTCTCTCTCTCTCTCTCTCTCTCTCTCTCTCTCTCTCTCTCTCCTCCCTCTCTCCCTCCCTTCCTCTGTGTTCCTCCCTACTATTCTAATTGCAGTCTTCACTAGGCAACAAATATTTCCATGGAATTCAGAACAAGGATGCTGGGTTTGATATCTGTGTCTGTCTCCTGTAATGGACAATAAGGATTTTTAAAAGAATATTGGTTGGTCTTAAACCCCTGCAGTAAGGGACCCTAGAAGCTGAACTTTCAGCAGATATAATCATGGGACAGACTTGGCTGACAGGGAGACAGAGGGTTCCCCTGTTGCATAGGAAAAGACAAAGCTGACAGTGTATTCCAGAGGGGCTCAAAAAGTGTCCCTAAGCTTTAACCGCCTAAGAAAGAGGAATACCAAGAAGGGCCAAAAGGACGTGGGTTTCAAAAGAATTCATGCCGCGGTTCTCCCCCTGCAGCACACTAAGGTGAGCTCCTTGACAAAGGAAAACTGGCAAGGTTTCCGACAATGAAGACAGAAAGAAAACTCAGGTAGAAAAAGGGTGATCGTCCAATAAGCTTAATCCTCCACCCTGCCCCAAGTGAGAGTTATTCACATAGAGCATCAATAAAGAGGGCGGACATGAGCAAAACAAATGAGGGAAACAGTTTAAAGCCTGCTTTTAGAAAACAAGCTAAAATGTGTCATACAAAAGTCCGCTTGAAATTAAAAATATACAGCAGTCTTGGTGGTGCCTCATGCCTGCAATCCTAGCAATTCGTAGGAAGAGGCAGAAGGACTGCGAACTTGAGTGAGACCTGATTAGGTTACATACTGAGCTCTAGGACATCCCAGGTTAGAGAGTTATACCAAGAGAGAGGGGAAAGAGAGGAAGGAGGAAGGGAGGAAGGCAAGGATGGAGGGAGGGAGGAAAGGAGAGAGAGAGAGAGAGAGAGAGAGAGAGAGAGAGAGAGAGAGAATGAGAAAACTAGGAGGAGGAGGAGAAGGAGGGGAAGAAGGAAAGAGGCTGACTTGGGAGAGAAGTCCGCAGGTTAAAGTGTCTGTGTCGGAAACCTGGGTGCCTGAGTTTGATCCCTGGAACCCACATAAAGACGGAACTTTAAAAATGACTCCACAAAGCTGTCCTCTGACTCCCACATGTTCACAATGACAAGTGTGTCCACTCACGAGCATATTATACACACATACTTGGGGTGGGGAGAGGCAGAGAGTTCTTAGAGGCAGTACAGTGCCCGACTTAGAAAGCAAGCCATAGGGCACAGAGAAAACAAGAGCTCACATGGGAGTAGAACAAAAATGGCGGACTACCAATGCTCCAGGTGACACCTGAGTCCCAGATGACATTGTAGCCAGATGAAGGCAAGTCAGGAGCAAAGGAAAAGAAATGGGTTAGTTGGCACATTGATTGTCCTCAAAAAAGTTATGACATTGCCTCTGGGATATAAAGAATACTATTCTAACTAAGAAACATTTTGGCATGTATACATGTGTGTGGCATGCCTGTGTTGAGCACATGAGTGTAAACATGCTTGTGGGCACCCAGAGTCAATATTGGGTATCTGCTATGATTGTTTCCCACTATATTTATTAAAGCAAATTCTACTGCTGAGCCCATAGCTCATTGAGTCTAAATAATCTATCTCATCTGCTTGCCCAGGGGGTCCCTCCCTCTGCCACCTGAGTACTGGAATTGAAGGTGGCCCTCATGTCCATCTGGCCTTCCTAGGACTGCTGGGACCAACTCCAGTCCTCATGCTTTCATACCAAGAATTTTATCCTCTTAGAAATAGTCACAGTCCTCGTGAACCCAAAACTCTAAATAACTAAAACTAAAGTTCAAGAAAACTATAGTTTAGTATGAAACTTCTTAATTCTATCCTTAGTATATAAATGATATACCAAACAGCACAGAGATATGGAAATTTTGCCAAGATATCAGAGAAAACAATGCAATGGAACCTTGCAAAAGAAAATATACAGTATATGCAAAAAATGTTCAGAATTACTAATCAATGGGGAAAGCAAATAAAAGCCACAAGAGATATTCTGCCATCCCGATAAGAATAGCTACCATCAAATCAACGATAACAAGTGCCGGCAAGATATGGAGAGAAGAAACCCATTGTCCATAGTTACTGGGAGTGCAAAGTCTGAACACAGCAGGAAAATCCCTCAAAATTATCGAGTCATCACAGAATTTAGCAATTCTCAAATTGGTTATATATCCCAAGGGAACTGAAATTGATAACATCGTATGTGCATTGCTTGTTTGTCTTAGCATTTTCCACAACAGCCAAGAAATGGAAACAAAGTGAATGGCAATCAACTGGTCAGTTGATAAAGAGAATGCAGTGAATTGACTCAATAGAATACTAATGCGTTATTAAAAGAGTTAGGATCCTGTCATCTGTGGCAACATGAATAGAACTCAAAACCATTCACTGAAATAAACCAGATAGAGAGCAAGCACCACATGTGGTCACCCAGGAACTGTGTTCATTCCCCATCTCGGTTTCCAACAAATATACATACAAATTCTAGAGGTTTTAGTCACATAAGTATAAATTCATATTCTCTATCTCTCAATATTAATAGCTCCATCTAAGCTCACAGTGAACTAAAAACTGTACTTCATTCTAGATTTTTTTTTTGCTGTTGAATGACCTCTCCCTGATTCATCAGCTGAGTTTTTATTTATTTTTTGGTATAAACAGATTCACATTTTCCTTATAGAATGTAGAGTTGAAAAAATAGAGCTCATCACCCTATTCACACACTTTTTGTAGCCAGGTTTTGTCTTGATTTTATAAACTTTAGACCATATATACACACACATACACACACACACACACACACACACACACACACACACACCACATGCACACACACACAAGCATGTACATAGGCATGTACTCAAACATACACAACCCAGATAAGGTTCACATATGTCCCCAGTGATAAAATAGACATTTTAGCCAAGACAGAAGCACATGTCCAGACAGTGAAGACTTATCTTTGAGTGGACTCTGAGGCCATCTGCCCTTTGGTTGTAACAACATACTCCATTCCAAGGTAGCCATACAGAGCAACTACTCCCAGCTCCTCAGCTGTTTTGTCCTCAGTGTCCCTCTGTGCCTGTGTCCCACCTTCTACCCATTCTGTTCCTGTTGCTGAATGCCATGACTAACCTTTTGGTTTTCTTCCCCCTTTGCTCTGCTGCCAAACTACCATGGGCATGCTCCCTCCTGGGACATAATGAAACTTACAAGGCTCAACTAAACAGACAAGGTTCTGGAAACTCCCAAAAGTTAAAAGGCTCACAAGACCACACCCGATGGTTTCAAAATGAACAAACAGTTGCTGGAAGAGGAGGCTTTTCAATTAGCTGAGCTGCCTGTAAGTTTCACAAGGAACTTCCAGGATACAGCTTCCATGAGTGGTTGACCATGGTTCCAAGTGATGCAGCTGCCTTTGAAACATTCTTGCTCCTTAAGCAATCCCTCATCAATACTCCATCAATACTCCTGTAGGTAACTCCAATTACTCACTGGTTCACCAAGCTAAACTTCCGTAGAATCATTTCTTTCCTCTGGGGAAAGCAGCGGTAACGTAAGTTCGTAGTGTAACGGTAGTGATGACGTCAGGAAATTTAGAAATCAGAGCTTCCCCTTCCCACGCATCCTGAATTTTTAATAACTTTTCCCAGAGTCCTCTAAAATAATGTTTAATGGGTATAAAATCCATATACTTACCAAACAAATCCATATTTGAGACAAATCTCCATGTCCTCCTGGAAAAGCTGGGGAACCCCCTCTGAGCAACCTGAAAGGCTTTGCCACCAGGGAGACCTGGGTGGAAGTTATATCTCTGCATTCTGATCTGAACATTTTAAAGCCACTCACACTTGAGACAGAGAGAGTGGCCTGGTGCTCATGTCTAATGTCAAATACAATGATAAGGTCGGGTTTCTTCGCCCAATCAGGAAGGCACTTGGTAACTGTAATCAACTGTGTGAAATTCCTGACTATTTGCACCAAGGGGCAGGGCAGATGGATACTAGGTTGGACGGTTTGGGCCCCACAATGGGCTTCTTACCATTAACAGGGACTCATTGATTTAGAGTTTTAAAATCCAAACCAGGAAGTCCATGTTCCATCTGGGGGGCTGATCCTGGGAAGGTCCAATAGTGGCGTGTATAAAACCTTGAAGTTGTCATCTATTTGACACAGGACATCTATGTGCCATTTCCCATAAAAGCAGTGGGAAATTGATTTAAACTGTAGGGATTTGAGTTCAACATGAGAGAAAGCTCCGGACAGTAGGGATGGTCAAGCGGTGAAATAAGTTAACAAAAACAATTGTGAAATGGATTGCCCGGGGCTCTTTGGACATTGTTCCCCACATGTTGGGAGGGGGATGGGATATAACCTTCCTATTGGAGACCTTCTAAGATACTTTCCAGGTCTCTGCTTCTTAATTAGTTCAGCATGCTTTTGCATTAATAGCATTATAATCCTGGTGGCGACTGATTTAAAAAACAAAAAAACAAAAATCAATTTCCCTCTCAACTACCCCAAACAAGGTGTCTCTTGCTCACCCATGCGAAACAAAAGCAATGCTCTGCACGGTTCCATTTGTGTGCTTTTAATTTCTTCAGCGAAGTTTTAAAGCCAAGATCACCATTAAGCAAAGTTTAGCCCAGGAATATGCTGAATTATAAACTGGTGGAAATGCTGAATAGAGATATACAATAGCAATATTAACGGGATGTTAGCTACGATGTCAATAGTTTGTCACCACAATGCAAGGAAATCACGTGAAAGTAGCTGCTATTGTAGATAAGGGGTGCCGTTCTTAATAATGGATTTTCCCCGCATTACCTCTGTGCTTTTAACATTTTTTCCATCATGAACAATGACCTTGGAATAATGCTAAGAACCATATTTTGTATTTAACCTAAATACCAAATTTAAAGACTTAAATAGATAATACAAAGGGCTTGATTCCATGCTGCTGAAGATTGAGCAAGGTCATCCACGGTGGCTACAAGACTCATACGTAATGGAAGTAAATCTTTTTTATTGAAAATATGCAATGCATAACTACATTCTTTCAACAAAGATAGGAATATTTTATGAAAAGGGGGAAAATTGAACCATATTGACAGGTGGATACAGTGTAGGTCCCAAAGAGAGGTGGGAAGGGGTCTAGCCTTCGCATGGTAATCCCCTGCTCCTCTCCCCAAGGTCCCCTAAAGATGTCTGAGACGAGAGCATTGTCTTGTCATTGCCCCCCCAAAAAACTCCCTAGTCAATCTTCCTAAACTAGATGACGGGCCAGCTGTGTTCCTGCCAAGACTGATTCACATTGCTACAAGTCTTATCTCTACTCTCAGAATCATAACACCAACCAGCTGGCCAGATGGATTCACCAACTCTGCAGAGTAACAGGAAAGAGCTGTGCCAGTGGAGACTGTGTGCTCTGAACACAGCCTACTGGTGTTGTTTGTTCCCCCTTCCCCTGAGTGCTAACAGTACAATAACAGTGACCTGGGCAATGGCCACTAGCCTCTGTGCTTTCTTCCCTCTATCTAATGAGAGGAGACAACAGTGACACCATCTGCAAGATGAAGTGAGTTGGTGCGGGTAAAACATACAGTAAGGATGTGGCAGTGTTGGTTTGTAATCTGGCACCAACAGTGAAGACCTTGGCTTCTCCAGTTTAGGGCCTGTGGGTCAGATATGCTCAAAGCCAGATGTGATATTTAAAACAATGGGTCACAGAAGAGAAGAGACCCATTTCTCTGCCCACAAAAATATGTAAAGACATGTAGTGTGTGTGTGTGTGTGTGTGTGTGTGTGTGTGTGTGTGTGTGTGTGTGTGTTCTAGTGAATGTGGACAAGAAACATTTTAATTGAAAAAATTCACTACTCAAACTCTTCCTTAAGAATAAAATTCTGGTTTGCAGTGTTTTCTAAATGCATGGCTTTGGATAGGGCATAGAAAGTCTGTGAGCTTCATTGTTCTCATTTAGAGAATAAAGGCAATTGTGGACTTAGGGAGTTCAAAGGAGATGCCATAAGTACATGAGTTTATATTAAAAGGGACTCTAATTCAGAATTTAATTCTACTGTAACTAGTTCCCTATTCGATTCATTTGTATTTCAGGTCAAATTATCTCCTATGAAATGATAGTGTTTACTTCCTTCTCTAGTAATTTTTATATATCTTTCTAAAAAGTTTACTTCCTGTCAGAAACCAAAAAAAAAAAAAAAAAGGTAGTAAAGCTGTTCTTGTCTGCTCTGGCATCCATAATGTGCCAACCTCCTGTCTGAACATTTTATCTTTCTGTCCCTGAGAAAGAACTATCCACTCTCTCTTAACTTGTCACATCTCTCTATATTTCTTTATTAACTTGGTTTCCTTTCAAGTGAAACTATCTGAAGAAATTACTAAGGGACGCTTTTCATTTGTCTAATAGGATGCTAGCTTCTCCCCTGATTGCTATATGCTCTCATGCTTAAAGAAAAAGCAAAACCACACATTTCCACCAAGACACTTTCATGAAAATGTCTTCAGGGAACTCATATCTTCAAAACTAAAGCTGTGCTGTGAGCTCCCCCTGACTCCCCCTACTTCCACATGGCTGCCATTAGGCTCCTTCCACACAGGTCAAGAAAAGGAATGCTAGACTCAAACAGTAGCTTCATTCCTGAGCTTCTGATTTGGTCTCCTTCTCAACATAAAAGAAGATCACAGAGAGGAGAAAAAGGAACCACAACCGAGAAAATCCAGATTCTATCAGCCCCAGGTTCTCTAGAATGCAGACCACCCAACCAAAGCACAGAGAACCCTATTTCATCCTGTGAAGTAAGGCGAAGGGATCACTAGGGTACCCACGTGGAACAGCACAACAAAGGACAAGAAGGCTGCAGGAGAGGATGGTGGATGCTAAATGACCGAATGAGGAAGAAGAAAGAAAACAAAAAATACAAGGAGCATATGGCAGGTGCGCTCACGAAGAAACTTCTGCATGCCAAGCATGGTCACCTGTAATCCTTACAATGATTAGCAGATAAAAACTTGTCCTTCTAGTTTCCAGGGGAGAAACTGAGGCCCAGAGAGCAGACCTCTACATGCAGAACCTTAGATTGCCAAGCTTGCTGCTCACAAATTATTGCCCCAAACACAATATAAGAAAACAGGTCTTTATTCACTAAATAGCAATTACACCTATGTCTGGGTTATGCTGCTATTGGGAATGGCAGAGTCTCTGTGATCAAGAGGTTGACTCTTCTCAAACTCCATTACACTTTATAGTAATGTATAAGTCTAACAGGTGGGTGGCTGTGCCCACTCTATATTTCTTACAGTATTAACACTCTGAAATGAACCGTTTACTTTGAGTTTCTGGCAGAGTATGTGGGGAGAAAAGCATTTCTCTTGACCCTTTGTACTTGCAATATAAGCATTCAATAAAAACAAAGTCTATTCATTTGGTTCAAAATATCAAGATTCTTCAGCTACAGGTTTTCATTTTCCCTTCATTCCAAATCCTTTCTCAACTCAGAATTCCCTAGGGCTAGAAGTCCTCCCCAAGTTCAAATTAAACCTTTTCAGCTCTGATGGCTGTTCTTCTATAGACCATCTCCCCTGAACTCCTCCCTAACCACAGCCCGGGATTATAGCAATACAATTGTGTGGTTCCAGAACAGCAATAGAGCAGCAGTCCTAGTCAGGGCTCCCTCAGGCTCCGTTTCTACCCGTTCTCCCCATGCCTACGTCCGTCAATATTCTTTGTACTGAAGACTTTGAATCCTGCATCTGTGTCTTACTGTGTCTTGTACTTCCAGCACTCTGAGATGCAGTGAATCCTAAACTTTGGAGAACTGGAAATGAGCTAGTTCTGGCCATCCCTTCCCTCTCCCTTCATCACCTCCCAGCTGTTTCTCTCCTTCCCATCTTCCTGCCTTCAGACATCTTGACATCTTGCTTATAGCAGACAAATTGAGCATATCCCAGCACCCCATGTCAACGTAGACTCACATAAAACCCAAACAGCAAGTAAATGGAAAAGACAAGCGCTTGAATTTCCCAGTACACCTGCTATCTGATCATATTTTAATTCTAGACATGTGTTTTCCATTGTTACTTCCTGGCTCAATTAGGTCACTGGACATACAAGGTAAACTTTGTGGAATGGAAAAACCCAGTGCCCAGGTGTTTCTGTGAGATTTGCATTCTAAACAGTGGGTCCCAGGAATTTCCCCCACCCATATGAGAGAAGTGATTAGCATGCAGTCCCGGCTGTTGCAAATACAGGAATGGATCCAAGAATCCATTTCCTCTCTGCTTAGTATATCATAGAGTTCAGAAGCCCCTTGGTGGAAAATGAGCCAACAGAGCTCATCAAACCTAGGTATTGCTTTGGGTCTAATTGCCTGCCTCTTTTTAGGAGGCCTCTTCTCTCAGACACTAAAGTGTGCTTTGACGACAAGGAAGGGGTCAAGGTGCAAGGAGACTGCAGTGTTAATGTGGGTGTCACATAAATGCATTAGCTGGGTGGAGCAAATAAGGGGAAATATTTTGATGGGAAAATGGCATTTAGAAGTGCTAGTGCATTTAAAACATTTTCCCAGTGTGGTTACATTAGCAGCCCTGAACAATCGGGGGCCAGGAGGTGGTGTTGCAGAGATTTTGAGCTTAAAAAGTTACCCTTGTTCTGACACCTATTAATAACCACCTCTGAAAAATTATAAAGCATTGCAAAAAGAGAACTGTGTGACTGTGCCTGGACATGTTCCATAACTGTGATTCATACAGACAAAAAAAAAACCCTATATGGCACAATATATGTTTGATTCTCTGCTGAACAAGAAGCTTTTGGCTAAGAAGTCTATTGTTAATTCTAGGCATTCGGGACTTTTCTTGATGTTTCCTAATTAAGGAACATATTTTATAATATTCACCAGGAAAAAAAATCACATGCACATTTATTCCAGATTTTGAAAAAAAACAAAAACAAAAACAGTTCTTTGGCTAAAGAAAACATTAACATATGTGGAAAAGCAAACTTTTATTATCTTGAACTTTTTTTTTCTTCCACTGTCTATTGCAACAAGTTCCGGAAGCCTCCCTCAGGCTGGACTATGCTGTGTCCCATTGCAAGAAGAGCATCTGGAGAAAGGAGTGTCACTGGGGGGTGCTGTCCAGAATGGCTACCAAATGCTAGTGGCTGACTTATTGGGCATCTACATATACAGGGTCATGCTGAATTAAAAAGGGGAATTCTCCTCTTCCATGGCTGACCACTGACATAGCACTATGAAATTTCTAGCCCCAGCTGCTGAGCTTAGACATATTATAGGAAAGCTTGCCTCTGGCCATACCAGCGGGGGCTGTGGGACACTCACTGTCATAATATTTAACAGAGATTTAAAGAGATTACAGAGAAAGGAAATATTTTAGTGTAAGTGCAGCTCTGAAGCCAGACTTTGGCGCCACTGGGCAAACTAAGCCAATTGTAGACACATTCTCATGTCTGAGAGATCATTTGGTGTAAGCCACAGATCTGTCAAGAAGTGAACGTTGGCAAGGCCCCGCTTAACGATGGGGTTACCTTGCTTTATGGAACCTACAATGGTTCTTGTATTGTCATAGATGCTCACACTGCAGTCCTGAATCTTAAAACCCAATAAGGTCAGGCTTAAAATAATTCTAGAAGCCATGTCTTCTAGTTCCTTGCATCTCAGAGGTTTAGATCCCACTACTACACCATCAGCAACCTGAGCTGAGGCATCCATGCCTCAGGACCACTATCAGAGCCCAAACTGGAGAGCCACTACGCTCGGCCCACTGAACAGTAATCTTCCCTTCGGCTCGGGACCATAGGCAACATTAACCCATCTCATTTGTGAGGAAGCAGAAAAATCAAAAGAAGCTGGAATTCTGAGCTCTCAGCTAAAATACCTTCACGTGTACACCAGTGTCTACTCGGATATTGTCTGAGTGATGAGGAACGTGCTACCACCCAAGGAAATCATCTCTGCGATAAAAGTTTCCCTTTTGTTCCTATAGATGGAAATGTTACCCTTTGATTAAAACCCTTCTGTTGGGACCCTCCGGAGCAGATGTAGCACGCCTTTTATTGGGAAACCCTGAAACCATCTGGAGACATCAATTATAGTTCTTTCTGCAAATCCTCTTTCCTTCCTGCTAAATTCTGGGCCCTCTGTTCTTATGCCTTGACATTTCCTGTGGGTAATGATGAGACACTCCCTGAAGATACATTATTCCAGAGCAAGACCCATTTCTTATTCATCTCCTGCCCCCAGGACCTGGCACCATACCCAGCACAACATGAGTTTTCTGTATATTTTAAGGGACGTACATGTCCCGCAAACCTTGACTGTCCTGAAGGTTTGTCTTTCCCATCTGGCAGGTTTTCCCAATTCTTTGCAGAGTGGGAAGTCAAAATGAAGTTCACTCTTCTTGGATGATTTTGCTTCTACAGCCACTAACATGCACCCAGTCTGAGTGGACACTGGGATTCTGATAGCCTGGTCAACTTACTGCCTCATCTCATCATCCTGGGAAATATGTTCCCAGGCCTTGGTATATGTTCCTAATTCAAGCTGTCCTAAAAGAGTAGTATTCAGACCTAGGTCCTAGGCTTTGTCCCACTAACGGCAGGGTTAGACTACTACCCAGTGTAGGGGGGATATTTTGGGGTCTTTATGCCCACTGTGGGCAAAAGTTGTTATCTTTTCTGGATTTCTTTTGTTCTGGAATTTGGGGAAATTCGAGAGCTTAATCCTGATCTTTTATAATTCTTTGTTATTTTTAATGTTTATTTGCTTACAAAGAAGATTTCATTGTTGCCATTTTCATACAAAATTTGATGGGGTTGCTTCAGTCTGTTCCGCTCTCCTCCGTTCCCTTCACTCTCTCATGTCCTCCCACACCCCGTAGGCTCTTTCCTATTTCATATCACATGTGACCTTCCTTCTTCTCACCATCTCTTGTCCCCTCTCCTGGAATCCTATCTAGTTTCATAGCCTATATCTAGTCTCACAGCCCCTCATTGGCATACAAATAAACAGTGAAACTTACTGTCTCCATATGAGACAGAATATATATATATATATATATATATATATATATACACATATATATACATATATATATACACACACATATATATATGCCATATTTTCATAATCATGCTTCTGTTTATGGCCATATAGGCTGGTTCCATTTCCTTGCTATTATGACCAGAATAGCAGCAAATATAGATATGCATATATTTAATGGTAGGATGTAGAGCCCTTTGTGATATGCTCAGGAGTATAATTGATTCATCTGTTAGTTGGGGGAAGAGAGAGAGAGAGAGAGAGAGAGAGAGAGAGAGAGAGAGGAGCCATAGCAGTGTATTTATCGCTGGTTCTCTATGCTGTTCCATTGGTCAACATGTCTGTTTTATTCTAGTGCCAGTTTTGTATCGCTGTTCCTTGAGACCAGGCCTTAGTCTTTCTTCTTAGGATTGCTTCATCTCTGCGTGTATTCTCTACAGAGAACCTACTGCTGAGTTCCCTCTCAAGCACTTCCCCAGAAAGCGAAGCCCTCTTGATTCCCACAGCAGAGGCTACTTGGCCCCACATCCTAGAATCATTCCTGATTCTTCAAAGGAGACTCAAGAAGTTTTATACTCAGGACCTGAGCATCAGACCACCCTCTTCATTCAGTTCTAATCACCCCCTCTCTGATTAATTCTCTGTTTAGTACGTTAGTCACATGAGAGTCAGAGTTGTTTGGCTTAGGTAGGATTTGCTGGGAGAATAAACAAGTCTCTAGAAATCAGTCAGTAACCCAAGCAGGGTCATTGAGCATTCATGCAGAAGGTCAGAGTCTACTCCCAGACTTATCTTATTCCAGGTGTTACAGTTTCAACTACATACACCAAAGCAGGAGAGAAAGAGGGCCAAAGGATCTCACACTTACTCTTCCATGATTTCTCCTGGATTCTCTCCCTTATTTCCCACCAGATTAGTGTTTAGAACATGGGGAAAAGCCTCACTGTGAGCACTACAAACCTCTTGTGTCACTTCAACAAGGAAAATGACATGGAAACCAGATAATCCTGAAGGACAGTCTCTGCTAAAAAGAGACTACATTTTCTATTGGTTTGCATTTTCTTTCTCTCAGTGACAAAACCATTTATTGTGACAAAGAGTCTGCTTTTCTGCAGCTTCCCATTTGTTACAGAGTTTAGAATTGCTTCTTTTTGAGTTTCTGGCAGGCTCAGAAGATGCCCTCACAAGTAAAAGAAAATTCACCAATCAAAATTAGCAGAAAAACGATTTATAAGATCATGGTAGAACAACAAAGTTCAGTTGTACATCCAGTTTGGAATTTGACAGCTCAGACAGTGCCATCGGTCTAACTACTGGCCCTTACCCTATAAATGCTTGCTGCATCCTCAACCCCAACTGCTATGCAGTAAGAGCACCAGGCTTGCATTACTGCAAAGCATGTTCTGGGGCAGAAGAGTGGGCAGTCTGATTCTTCCAAACCTCAAGGAAAGGTGTCTCATTGTTTCTGATTAATGTGGTGGATCAAGGGCACATTCCTGAGCCAATTGCTGCCAAGTGAGATTTAGTGCTTTGATTGGCCACCTGGGTCACATGATATTTCCTGAAGCCAGATGTAGGTCTCTCTTGGAGCCATATGCACGTGGAATACGGATAAATTAAATCCTCAAATGAAAGTGGTTTTGTCCGGAAAGGAAGGCATTTCTTCTTTGAAGCCTCCAAAGCTCCATGCTAACTTTCACTTACCTTTGCAGTACTCAACATTCACAGAAGATGCTGCTCTGTTCCTTTCCAGGCATCCTTTGCCATAAGCTTTGTCTTGTCCCCTTCAGCCTCCAAAACTGCATCTGTTGGCCAGGCTCTCCTTCACGTCACTAGCAAATTTAGTCCTACATCAAAAGGCCCCTGGTCTAGCCTTCCTCACAGCAGAAACCAGACTAGACCTGACCTGCCTCCCCACTAGTCCAATGGATTAAAAAGCCCTTTCCAAAATCTTCCCAGAGACCACCTTCAAGATGAATAACTACACTTCTTCACCCAGTGCACTTAGCATCAATTAACTCGGCTTTCTCAGTTGGCTCAGTGGATAGAGAGGTTCCCGCCCACTAAGCCTGAGGACTTGCATTTGATCCTCCCAGAACCAGCACGCAAGAAAGAGAGAACTGATTACCACAGTGGTCCTCTGAGCTACACACACACACACACACACACACACGATTAATAAATATGAGAGAGAGAGAGAGAGAGAGGGAGAGAAAGAGAGAGAGAGATTCCATTGACTACTGTCCTAATTAGTTTTTCTCTTGCTGTGCTAAAACACAGAGCAAAAGCAAGCTGAGGAGGATAGCATTGATTTGACCCACACTTCCCAATCACAACATATCATGAAAGGAAGTCAGGGCAGGAACTAAAGGCAGAAAGTGGAGTAGAAACCATGAAAGAATGATTACTGGCTTTTCCCTGAGGTTTGCCCAGTCAGCTTTCTTATGCAATGAAGGATCACTTGCCCAGGTGGGGAGTTTCTGTGAGTGAGCTGGGTCTACTCACATCCATCATTAGATAAGAAAATGCCCCACAGACTTCCTGAAGGCCAATCTAATGGAAATAGTTCCTCAGCTGAGACTCCTTCTGAGATGGCTCCAACTTGTGTCAGATTAGCTGAAAACCCAACCCACTTGCATCTACCTAGTTTCCATCTTTTTCATCTACTTTACATTGGCACTACGTAATTTTACTTCTGACAATTGCACAGGCTTTACCTCCCTGACTCATAGTCATAAACTACAAGAAAATGAAGGTGTAAATCCAGCATGATTTATTCTCAGTGAATTCATCCTACCTTCTAGGACCCCCACTGTTATTTTTCAAAGCTCACAACATGTCCTGTTAAGAGTGTATTCTAAAACAATGACTTAATGAAATTTGCAGGCAAATGGATGGAACTTGAAAATATCATCCTGAGCGAGGTAACTCAGTCACAAAAGAAGGAACATGGTATGTACTCACTGATAAGCGGATATTAGCCCACAAGTTCAGAATGTCCAAGTTTCACTTAACAGTAACCGCTGGACTGAGAGTGAGGTACCAGATGGAGGGGTTG
>CM052703.1:119937062-119960569 GCA_028551405.1 Uromys caudimaculatus | reverse complement strand
TGTATGGGGTAGGGAGAGGGGAAGGGTGGGGAAGGGACCAGGAGGAGACTGTGGACCGGGAGACCGGAGAGGAATCAGTATCGGGGAGGAGGGAGGAGAAACTGTGGGAGGGATGTAAAATAAATATTTTTTAAATCAATATAAAGAAAATAAATAAGCTCAGTTGACATTTTGATTGAAAAAAGATTTCATTTGTTATATAGAGGCATGTACATGATACTTCAAAAATGTTTTTATAATGCTTTCAAATAAAAACGTTATACACCTGCATATGCATACACACTAGACACACAGACCACATATATTCACACACAGACTTCTTGCAATCGGCTTTTATACCAATGAAGAACTGTCAATTACCCCTAAATAATATAATAGACTTAAGAAGACAAACCTTTGATAAAGTCTAGATGTACCTACCTCTGGACACAGTGTGACATACAGTAAGAGTATACAGACCGATATAGTTCCTGTATATTTTGTTTATGTCAATAGCATATAAAATAAGTTTGTATGACAACCCACCCATAGACTTATACATCCTCCCGATGTTAACCGTAGTAGTCATCTCCCCAGATCCATTCCTTAGAAGACAAAGCTAGACTAGGGTGGGTAAGACACTAACTCTCCATGCATACTCATAGACTGTCTATCCAACAATTTCACCTGGCAATGTGTGAAGAGGTTTTCCATTGGTTTGAATAACTGTCTCCTAGAGAAAACCTCAAAGCCATGATAATTCCCTCATTGGGTTGTAGCAGGCACTCGCTACTTTTTTTTTTTTTTTACAAGATACTGGACAAGATTCAAGGTTAAGGATAGAATACCAAAGATTAATCCATGAGAAATTGTAAATGCAAAGAACCTTGACTTGGGCTTATTATATTACTTCAACTAAAACCGACCTTCAATGTAGTAAGCTCACGTTAAACAAATAAATGTCTGAGCGTAAATCTTTTATTAGACTTAGAAAGAGTAATTAGCATAGATACTTTCAAGGCCACAATCTGTCTTTTTATTCAAGCTACATATAGAGAAGGAACTGAAGTCAGGGAGATGCTACAAGCCAAAGTAACCCTTGTTCCTTAGAAATTCAAAACTATGCACTAAGGGCTCCCTTTCTGGCACTCTCTAAAATTATCAAGGGTTATCATATTTATCCTGTTAACAGGGTAGATTTATTGTTTGTATATAATAATTTGGGGCCAAGCTGCATTGATGTGTTTTATGGCATGTAGTCAACTCCGATATATTGCCGGTCTATAACAACGCCATAAACTACAGATGCCATCATCAAGATGAACGAGCCAGAGGACATACTGAGCTGCTTTTAATTATATGTTTATCTTTCCTCATTTCTTTGACTTGCATTTTATTTATACCACATGTGGTATAGAAGCAATTTTCAGGGGTTTTGGAAAACCCTAAGCAATCATCTTATTTTACTGAGCAAAGCCACATTACTTACATTGACAGCAATTATATCTCTATATTTCATAACATTTATATGATTTCTGGTCCTTTCTAACCACATGATTTCCATCTGAAATTCTCATGAGGACAGAAGACTTTCAAACCAAGCTTAGTCACCAGCACTGAATGTTTTAATTATTCTCTTAATTGTATTTGTAGTTATAAGTAAGACAGAATATCTAAATACAATCATTTAATTAGTATGTCATGCTACATTTTAAAATTATAAATATTTAGTGAACATTTTAAGTTATCATAGGCAGCAATCACCTGTAGATCTGATTTAAACACCTATCTTGATGAACACATTTTCTCAATAGATCCACCACCATTGCTTTGTCTGAAAATGGCTCTGGCACCTAAAGCAATTCCACTACCCAGTACCACAGATTCCATAAAGGAGGCTACCAGCCCACACATCCACCCTCAGCCCATGGTAGAAACAGTGCTACACAGCTAAGCCTTATACTCCTTGGCTGCATTTCAACCAGAGTGGAATGATTGCCTCCTTCCACATCCTCCTGCTCACTAGGGGTCCAGCTCAGCAGTGGGTTTTTCCTCACCGCGCATCTAAACGTTAAGATTCTAACAAGAATGACAGTTCTGGGAGCCTGGAGAGATGCTCAGTGATTAAGAGTACAGGCTGCTTTCCCAGAGGACCATGGCTCAATTTTCATCACCCACACAGCAGCTTACAACTGTCTGTAACTCCGTTCCAGGGGAACACTCTTCTGTCCTCTGAGCACACCAGTTACATCCGTGGTGCATCGGCAGGCATACAGGCATAATAGCTATGCACATAAAACATTAAATTAAAATTAAGAGCTACAGTTGAGCCTTTGTCAGTCGTGACAATACTCAGCCTTGTCTTCCATCTGGTTTTAGGTTCCTCTTTAAGAAACTCCACTATAAACACTGCAGGGACAACATCCTTGTCACATTTTGCACGTGGTCAGCTGGTCCTATATACTCCTACCCCAACTTTCTGCTTGCTCTCAAGCCCACCCTTACTTTGACAAATGGCTTTGAGCTATCGCACTGCCCTGTGTTTCTACTTTGCTTCAAGCACCTCATTTCTTTACTTAAGCTGTTACTATCAGATCAGTTTTTTTTTTTTTCCTAGACTAGTCTTACTGCTCAGTGTCATGAATAGAATATCAGTTATCAATTGTTCTGGAAGTTCAGTTCACTGGTACACCACATGCTTCGCATACCCAAGGCCCGAAATTTCATCTTCAGTACACAGACGATAACATGAAAGGAATAGACATAAAACAAAATGTCACTTGAATGGCCTCATTAAGGAAAGAATGCTTGCTATCTCCATAAGTCAGATTGGCCCAATAGAGTGTCTGAGTTAAGAGAACTTTGAGACTGATTCTTATCATCCGGACAGAGTGCCTGAAAAAAAAAAATCTAACAAATTGCCTAAAGACTACAGAGATTAGGCAGGAGTGTTGAGACATTCAAAATAACCATCACCATAAGCCCACTTACACAGTTGGCACTTTCAGCAGACAAAGCTAAGAGCTTGCTAAATAGGGGCCCATGGTGCTAGCCACATATGTGACTAAGGAGGGCCTTGTTGGCCATCAGGGGGAGGAGAGGCCCTTGGGCCTGAGGGTGTTAGATGGCCCAGTATAGGGGATTGCCAGGGAGGGAAGACGGGAGTGGGTGGGTGAGTGGGTGGGTGGGGGAATACCCTCATAGAGGCAGGGAAGTGGGGATGGGATAGAGGGTTTCCAAAGGGGAGACCTGGAAAAGGGAAAACATTTGAAATGTAAATAAAGTATTAAACTAAAAAAAAAAAAAAAAGCAAATTGGGGAGAAAAGGATTTATTCAGCTTATACTTCCACGTTGCTGTTCATCACCAAAGAAGTCAGGACAGAAACTCACACAGGGTAAGAACTTGGAGGCAGGAGCTGATGCAGAGGCCATGGAGGGATGCTGCTTACTGAATTGCTCAGCTTGCTTTGTTTTTTTGTTTTTTTTTTGTTTTGTTTATTTGTTTGTTTGTTTGTTTTTTCGAGACAGGGTTTCTCTGTGTAGCCTTGGCTGTCCTGGAACTCACTCTGTAGACCAGGCTGGCCTCGAACTCAGAAATCCACCTGCCTGCCTCTGCCTCCCGAGTGCTGGGATTAAAGGCGCGTCACCACAGTCCGACTCTCAGCTTGCTTTCTTATAGAACCCAAGATGACTAACCCAGGGATGGCACCACCCACAGTGGGCCCTTCCCCCTTAATCACTAATTAAGAAAATGCCTTACAGCTGGATCTCACAGAGGCGTTTCCTCAAAGGAGGCTCTTTTCTCTGTGATAACTCCAGCTTATGTCAAGTTGACACACAAAATCAGCCAGTACACCTGCCATAACTCAAACATACGCAAAGAAACACATAGGACAATGTCTCCTGCTTGGGTGCCTTTCACAACAAGGGAACCCAAATCTCAAAAGGCATTGGCAGTGGGGTCATTCAATGCACGGCAGACAGCAAGTTCATTCTTAGATTTTTGTTCTGTGTCTTAAGAATTCAGTGAGTGGGACTGGAGAGATGGTTCAGTGGTTAAGAACACTGACTGCTCTTCCAGAGGTCCTGAGTTCAATTCCTAGCAACCACATGGTGGCTCATAACCGTCTGTAATAGGATCCACCACCTTCTTCTGGTGTGTCTGAAGACAGCTACAGTGTGTACTCACATACATAAAATAAATAAATCTTTAAAAAAAAAAAAAAAGAATTCAGTGAGTGCACACATCTGAATATATCCTTCACTGAGTATGGTTTTTGGAAGAATAGACAATGACTTTCCTTGTCCAAAGCATTTCTTTAGGGAAGTGTGTGTGTGTGTGTGTGTGTGTGTGTGTGTGTGTGTGTGTGTGTGTGTACAGGTACACATGTGTGTACACATTTATGTATGTGTGATGTAAAGCCAGAGGATTACCTTGGCTGGCATTCTTCAAGTGCTCACTGACTTGGCTATGCTCAAGGTCTCAATCTGGCTCTACATCAGGAGCACTGGGATCACAAGCAGGTGCCACCATGCTCTACTGTTTTACACTTTCCTTTTTTTTAACTGAGTTCAGGGATTCAAACTCGAAGTCTTCATGGTTTCAAAAGAAGCAGATTCCCTGACTGAGCTATTCCCCAGCCTCATCCAAGGCATCCATGAGAGCTAGTTGCAATCTTAGAAAAAGTAGCAGCACTTCAGCTTTGAGATGCATTCATCCGTCCAGGCCCTGAGCACTCATCTTTAGTAGGCACTGAGGACACTTCAGGGCAAAGAAGGCCGTTAGCTGACCTCTTTCAGGCTGTATACACTGTGGTAGGGGAAAATAATGAAAAATGAAGAATTAATCTGTGAAAGCATGGTGAGGGATGATACATCTCACCAAAGAATGAAACGTGGCAGACTAGAGGAGACAGGAGGGGCTGTAGCACAGTGCCACAGTGAGCAGAGTTGGGAATGGCCTCTGGGGAACTGGCAATTGAACAGAGACTACAGGTCTGAGAAGTGACCCTGATAAAAGCTAGAGAGAAGACATCCAGCAAGGAAACAGGAGGTTAGAAGGCCTTGGGGTAGGGAAAATAGCCCCTGTCTGTTCAAGGAGCAGCAAGCGGTCAGGGAGCCAGCAGCAGAGGCAGCGTGGAGACAGGGTTCATCACCTCCGGCATGCTGAGCTCACATCACATTAAACATTTTTTTCCACAGCACTCCCAGTAATGCTGCTTTGAATCAAGGCCTTTTTTCTCTTTCCATTCTAACCCCCAACCTGACTGAGAAATCACCTTAGTATGAATTAATTATTTAATCACTTTCATCACACATGACTTCAAGAACTGCCTGGTGTTTAATTCAAGACAGTTGCCTCTTCCTTTGAAGACAGATTAAACATGAAGTGGCAGAATAGGGAGGTGTCAGCCTAGGCTTAGAGCTGCTTCAGAGCAGGCCAGTGAGGGTGAGTGGTGCTTGTCAGCCTAGGCTTAGAGCTGCTTCAGAGCAGGCCACTGAGGGTGAGTGGTGCTTCTCTTTGATTTGCAAGAGCTGACCCAATGCAGTTCCTGATTAATTCCAAATTTATCAAGTGACAATATGCACTTCACAGAGAGGGGATGAGGACCCCTAAGACAGACAACAGACAGACAGACAGACATAGGCAGGCAGGCAGTAAGATGTATGGAAAATAAATAAAACATATGAAGAAAAATGATAGGTTGATAGATAGATAGATAGATAGATAGATAGATAGATAGATAGATAGACAGACATAGATGATGGAGAGATAATCAGAGATTGGTAGACAGTTGAGAGAGGGAGAGAGAGAGAGGGAGGGAGGGAGAATAGTGAGCCAGAATGTTTGCTGGGTACATGGATTACAGCTGACAGCTTCCTGTATTAAAGATTTGAGATTTTGAAGAGGTAGAGAGGGCAGGGTCAAGCCCGGTGAGAGAGCCAGCAATACCTCATCACTGAGTCTCCTTCTCAGTCTAGTCTACAAGCTGCCTGTGACACCATCAGTCTTATCTGATTTCCTTTATTAGACAGCTGCGATCTTCTTCTTTCAAACCCTTGTCAGCACCGTTTGCAGGTACACAAATGATATGATTAGAGACCATGGCATCTTGTATAATCGGTCATAATCACCATCTGAGGGGCTTGGGAACATGACATGTGTTGCTTCCTTGAGCCAACCTACAGCAGGTGTGCTTGGTGACAAGACTATGCACATCTCCACAAGCAAGAGTTGGCACCTCATTGCCAGGACACTGCCTGAAACCTTTAAGACTAATGCAGACAGGGACCCACTGGAAAGGGGCCCCAGGTCTCTAAGACATCCAGATGTTTAGGAATATTCTCATTTTTTATTTATTGGATGAAACGGCTGCACTTTCATCAAGTTGTTCTGTGTTTTTCAGACAGCTCAAGAGTTTACCTTGAAGCTTGCAAAGAACTCACCTTTGAATGATTTTTTTAAACCTCCGTGTACTCCTTTTTTTATTTTATTTTATTTATTTATTGGGGAGGGCCACTGGTGTGTCCCAGGGTGCATGTGGAGGTCAGAATACAACTCGCACCAGTCTCTTTCCTTCCAGCTTGTGGGCTCTGCTAATTGGACTCAGGTTGTCAGGCTTGGCAGCAAGCATCTTTTGCTGAGCCATCTTTCCAGACCCAGAAAACCTCTTTAAATGAATTCTGCTCATGACTTAATGTCCCAAACCTCCCTCTTCTCTTTAAAATAAGTAGAGGATTATTAAGCATTACCTTGAGGGCAAAGGAGCTTCATTTCCTATTATAAAGCTGTATAATGACATTCCCCCGAGGACTTTTGTAGTCCTAAATCTGCTTCTCCTTCCAAAATAACCTATGCAGGAAACATCTAACTGGGGACCTGGCTCTGCCATCCCACCCAGCTAGCTCTGTAATTTCTGTCAAGTAACTTAAATCTCTGAGTGCCTTTTTCCTGTCTGTAGTAGTGCACATGGATAAATGTGCCTCTCTCTCAGCTGGCAGAAGCATTTGCACTAGTCAAGAAGTTGGGTAACTGGGAAGTTACCCAACTTGCTGATAGGAACCTGATATGGCTGTCTCCTGAGAGGCTCTGCCAAAGCCTAACAAATACAGAGGCGGAAGCTCGCAGCCAACCATTGGACTGAGCGTGGTGGTCCCCATATAGGAGTTGGAGAAGTGACTGAAGGAGCTGAGGGGGGTTGCAACCCCATGGAGGGAGCAACAGTGCCAACCGGCCAGACACCCCAAGCTTCCAGGGACTGGACCACCAACCAAAGAGAGACCCATGGCTCTGACCACATATGTGGCAGAGGATGGCCTTGTTGGACATCAGTGGGAGGAGAGGCCCTTGGGCCTGAGGGTGTTCGATGCCCCAGTGTAGGAGAATGCCAAGGCAGGAAGGAGGTAGTGGGTGGGTGGCTGGGGGAGCGCCCTCATGGAGGTAGGGGAGGGGCTGGGATAGGGGTTTCCGAAGGGGAGATTTGGAAAGGAGAAAACATTTGAAATGTAAATAAAGAAAATATCCAATAAAAGTAAATAAATAAAATAAAGTAAGAAGTTGGGTAACAAAGAGTCCAGAAGGCAGGGGTCAGTTAGAAGATTTCTTTGGATACCACGGACAGACTAAGGATACCATAAACCATGAGTCATCTGAGACTTCAACACACACACTTGGCATTTGTCTCTGTATCACAGAGAGACTTTGCACACTGACAGCCACTGGTTGACAAAGAGTGAGAGAAAGTGGGTCAAAGTTCCTTCTGGAAAACAGGGTTTGGCTTCTCCAAAGAAGTTCGAATGTCTGTCAGACAATATACCTACTGTATATTATAAGAGGAGGCAGGCTAAGTATCTCTCATGGTACCTGGTATGTAATAAGCACTCAAAACTATCTGCAGATCTTACCTTTTTCCTTGGCCTATTGGTTTCTATTAACCCATCCCTCACAAGGCCGTTCCATACACACCTGCCCTTCTAAAACTGCTAGAACAGTAATTTGAACTAGCAATTTACTAATACTCCAGATAGCCAAATTGGTTAAGATTATATATAAACTAAAACACTAGGTTCTTAGTGAGAAATAAAAGTTCCAGAGAGGTAAAGAAATAAAAGGAAAGAAAACTGGTCACATCTTAGAATATGTAAATAGGCTACTATTTGATACTAAATGTAGAATCTTGTTTTGGGGGAGCTCACATGTGCTTTTAGTAAATTCCACACATAAGAGATGTTCTCACGCAGCCTCCTCTCAATTATTTTTTGAGACAGTTTAGCTCTATGGCCCAGGCTGATTTCAGCTTCATGATCTCCAACATTTATTACCACACCCAGCCAAAAATTTTTAACATTTATTTTCACTTGAATTAATATTGTGGCGTTGTACGTGTTATCTTCTGTGCAGACCACAAGAGTCCCTAAGATTTCCTGGAGCTGGATTTACAGGATTCACAATTTACAATGGTGAGCCACTAGATATAGGACCGGGAACCGAACTCAAGTCCTCTGTAATAGCAGCAAATGCTCTTACTGCTGAGCCATCTCTCCAGCCTCCTCAAAATTGTGTCTTTTACTATTATTTCCTTTAAAATAGTGGTTGGGACTAGGAGCATTGTCATGCATTCCGCTTCTGTCCCAAATCTCTGACTCACATTAGCTAGCACTTGTCCCCAAGGAATCAGACAACAGCGGTGAGTGTTCCACAAGAGACAGAGCAGAAACGCACTTAGCCAGCAGTCTGACCCTGGATGAGATCTTATCTCCATAGAGAAATAAGCTTGTAGTCTTGACTTCTCACTAAAGGAATATTCAGAGAGAAGTGTAAAAATCTCCATTCCCAGGCCAGGTACAAGGGTACATACTTGTAATATGACCACCTGGAAGGCTAAAGCAGGAAGCTCTATAGTTTGAAGCCAGAATGGGCTACCCTGTCACTATAATGAAACAAAACAAAAATTCTAACATTGAGACTGCATAGTAAATTCTATGAAAGTCACCTGGAAGGGAACGGAAATATCAGTATTTTAAACACCACCCAGATGATGGCTGTGTGCAGTCATGTTGGTGAGCCAGGCTCTCTGCTTTCTCATCCATCATCAGAGTGCCCCAAGTGTCTATGTATGGTGACCTTAACACCATCTTGGGTAACTATTCCATTCACTGTGTCAATTAGTCCCAGGTTAGCCAATCTTAAAATGTAATGCCTTCACATTTGAGCTTATTTCTTCCCAGTTCTGCTCAAGTCCTCAATGCACCCCCTAAGCTCGCCATGTCTGTGCCCATTCCCCCTACTCTCCTTTCTGTCAGGACTACAAGTCATGCTTACACATTCTCTTCCTACTATCCATGTGATTCTTTTGTCTTTTGTTATATTTTTCCAAATTAAATCAATGCCATGTGCCACTCACACAATACACCCACGGTCACCTATCCTGCAGCTTGAGTCTACACAGAAAGGTTGCAACTCCTAGTCAATCTCCCTAAAAAGTTTGTTCTCCATTTAACATCCCTGTGTATGCCAGCTTTCTGTTGCTATGACACGATATCTGAGAAAAAAAATTTAAAAAGAAAATTTACTTTGATTCATAGTTATAAAGTTCATGGTTTGGTGGCTCTAGTAATTTCAGGATATTGAAGAAGTAGAACACCATGACACGTGGCAGAAGCATACTGATTACTCTCTGACAGGAAGCAGAGAGAAAAGGGAAGAATATACAACCTTTGTAAGCATGCATAGACACACACACACACAATATCCCCACCTAATAGCTCATTTAGCTATGATCTCATCAATAGAATAAGTCATTGATGAGGTTAGCACCTTGATAATCCAATCAGTTCATCTCTCAATAAAGTCACCAGCAGGGAAATCAAGTCTTCAACAGATGAGCCATTGAGGATATTTTGTATCCAAACCATAGCAAGCACCCATTATTAACCCGTCAGAGTCCTCACTGCCCACTCCTTTTCCCATGCCCAAGTTCCTAATTCTGATAGCTAAGGTCTTCATAATTTACAGAACTGCTGCCTCAACCTGTGAGCACTCAGTACCTGTCAATAGCTAATGATATTAATTTAGAGATACTAACTAATCTTTGAAATCTCCAGTTAGGCTTCCTTTGTTTCAGAATAAGTCACTGTCTAAGATTTGCAAAGTCACTAACCTGTTCTAAGCACTCACCACAGACCAAGCGTACTTGATTGCTTTCAAGCACGTGCTCAGATACTGGGATTGAAGAGGTAACATGGTTGGGAAAGCACTTGCAATGCAATGTGAAAAACAGAGACCTGGAAACGGCTAGATTCGTGGAGCTCCCTGACCAGTCAACCTTGCTTACTTAGCAAGACCCTATCTCAAAAAACCAAAGTTGATGGCACCTTAGGAAAAAGTTCCAAGGTTGTTCTCTGACCTCTACACATATGCATAAATGTGTGCTACACACACACACACACACACACACACACACACACACACACACACACACACACAAGAGAAACTAGTTCCTTCCATTTAGTTCAAGATTGGAACTTATCCCAAAGCCCCTTGAGTTTTGGAGACAGGAAGAACCTGGAAGAGCTTGCTCCTGTGCTCTCAGCTTTCTGATGAAGAAGTAGGTCAGCCGCAATTTCCATGGTCTTGCAGGATGGAAATGTCAGCGCAGGAAAGAATCTACAGTCCGGATTCCATCATCTTCTGCCTACTTAGGTTATGACCTTGCTCAAATGGGGCCCCATGGCCTCACTTGCCATAAAGCTGCTGCAGCCAACTGCACAGCTGATTTCTCTTTTACCTAAATTGATCCAAAGCTATCATAGACCTTCCTCTTTCCTTTCTTACAAATTCATCCCAGCACTTCATTCTGCATGTGACTCTGCGATCTCCTGGTTTTCATCTCTGTCAACCTGCCTGCATTTACTATTTCACCATCCAATTACAGTTTTATTCTCATGTTGTTTCCTACTAGAGACTTTGTTTCCATCATGAGATTGTATGTCCTTTCTCTGATAGCAATCAGGTCTTACTGAGATCCCCCTAACATCGTCTGTCCCAGAAGTCTCTTGAGGAACAAACCAGATGCTCCATAGACCTATATTAAATTGTGGTGAATTTCCACAATACAAACAAGTATCCTTTCTTTGATTGCAGATAATGAATGCTCTCACCCTCTGCTGTAGTGTATTTTCAATTGTATTTACATCTGGGAATGTCTTGATAGCTAGAAAGGTAATGTCAGTCTAAGATTCTGTGCTTGCCCTTATGTTTGATGTCCAGAAGGCCAGACAGTTTTCTCCAGCCCTCTCCCAACAATTGTTTTAAAATATTAATACTCTTTCACTTTCAAATATAAGTACAGTGCTTTTGTATCAGTTCCAAGATGGGTAGTTTCAAATGCACTTTTTTGATTTGAGTTGATTTGGGTCAAAGCTTAAAAGAACGCTGTGTACATGGATAGAAATGAACTCTGTAAATGTCCTGCCTTTTGCTCATGGGTTGGTTTTTTTTTTTTTTTTTTTTTTTTTTTTTTTTTTTTTTTTTTTTTTTTTTTTTTTTTTTTTTTTTGGTTTGTTTGTTTTTTTGTCCCCCTTCTTAGTTCTTTATTTTGAAAAAAACAAAAAACAAAAAAAAAAACTTGAACAATCTTTTAACATTTAGTTACACAATGTAACTGTGTATTAGTGCAACAGATCGATTAGAATAAGGAAATAGGACAGCAATTCACATAAAAATTAGCAGATCATGTTGAATAAGGAAAAGACAAACTCCAAGAGGAAATTCTACATTCCTCTGTGTAAGAAGTATCATTTGCTTTATCTTTCTACTTAGATAATAGCTTGTTTTCTTGCTCTGTGTATTTCTAGCTCTTCCCAAAGAGGGATTAACTACCTGCCTCAAGCTTGTATCAAGAAATTAGCATACGATAATTTTCACTTGACTGTGATCACAGGAAGCCCTCTCTAATTTTATTTGGCACATTACCCATCATATTCATGAAAATTCTCCATGAGCCCTGGCCCCGAAATGTAACAGTTGCATAAAACAGTGTGTAAGATGTGGCTGTGGTGTTCATAAGGTATACCCTTGACCTTGGCTACTGGCTGAGTCTTTGCCTGGATCTACTAGCCACCCCGGAATCCCAAAATGAAGGAATGATGAAACAGCCTTCCATACACATGGCATGGGCTGATTAGCAGTCAGAGTTGTGAAAAGGAATTAGTAATGAGGGGAACAAAGATAGCCAGAAACTGCAACCAGCAGGGAGCCTATTTCCACAGAAGCTGAAAATAAAGTAACAATAGAAATGGTAGTCATCTAATTAAATAATAATTTTTCCTCTTTAATGATGTCCATGCTAGTTAATGTCATGACTTCTTCAATCAGTAAGATGATAATTTAAGCGTAGTTATCAAAAGGCAAGTTGTGAAACTTTAAAGAAGCCCATGAGCAACCCATGGTAATATCTCACAAATGGGGGAAATAATCTTGAAGAATCAAGGTACATCATAACAAGATGGAAATTTGAAATCCTGTTGGAGGCTTCAAACCAAGGCATGTTTTTGAACTTCATCATCTCCCACTTCTGTGGAAATCAAACTTTATTCACGCCTAGAGTGAATTGAAGAATAAAGTTTTAGGGCAAAAGTAGACAAAGAAATTACAGGACAACTGATTATGACGTTATTTCAAACTCAGCAGTGTTGGCTGACACAGGGTATGCTTGGAATCTAGTATATATAGTCAAAGATAGACTTCTTTGAGGCTGGAAGTCACATAGTTCGGAGAACAAAGGCAGTCTTTCTATTTCAGAGTCCCCTTGTGCTTGTGTCCCTAGGAGTGTTGTTTAACCTTGCTAGACCTTCATTTTCTCATCTCATAGACCTACCTACTCTCTCAGTGTACAGGAACACTAACATTAAATAATGTATTTTAAAGTGCTGTGTACATGCCTGGAATGGAGTTAGTGCTCAGTATGCTGTTGGCTTCCTCCTCCCCTTTCCTCCAACTCTTCCTCCTTCTCTTCCTTCTTCTCCTCCCTAAACTCACCTTTGTTTTAAAACCAGGACTTTGCCTATTGACTCCCTTCTAGGGTGTGCCTAGATAATGCAGCCAATCCAGCCACTACTTTACATTCTCCTTCACTTTTTGCTGTTGTTGCTGTTGGGTTGAGACTTTATGTAGTCTAGGTTGCTCTCCAACTCACTTGTTAGTCAATAGTGACCTGGAACTCCTGATAGCCTTGTTAATGACTTCTAAGGGATTCTGGGATTACAGGTATGCGCTGCTGTGCCTGACTTTGTTCCATTGTTTTTAAATAATTTATCAGAGACTTCTAGAACTATTGTTAGTTATTGTAAGACAAAAAAACTTCCTTCAGAAACTGAACTGATAACTCACCCACCCCCAAAAATGTAGAAGCTTTTTTTTTTTTTCAATTAAAAGGTTTATCCAATGTGGACCACCTTTTGCATGCACACCACCAGTTAGACCAGGACTTGTCTGACCCCAATGGAAGAAGATGTGCCTAATCCTGTAGGGACTCAATGGAGGGGGGTGCCCAGAGAGGAGAGGGGGGACCCTCTCAGAGGTAAAGGGAAGGGGGAAGAACTCTGCAATGGGGGATGGCAGCAACATTTGGGATGTAAATAAATAATTAATTCATAATAATAATTTTAAAAGGTTTGTCCAAGAAGCAACTACTTCAGCTGCTGTTTTCTCAAGCAGAAGAAGACATTGTTCACACCTAAATATTATATCAAGTCTGCTCTCACTAGCCACTAACGGTTATTATTTGGAAATTATGAGGACCTCCAAGGTTAACAAAAGTGCCTGGTTAGGGTCTAGGGAGATGGCTTAGTTCGCAACATACTTGCTTCCCAAGCATGAGAATCTAAGTTCAGATCCCTGAATCATACAAATCTGGGCATAGTGGCTCAAGCTTGTGATCCTCGAAATGGCAAGAATCCAGATGAAAACGGGGCAGTCCCTGGAGATCCTGGCCAATTAGTCCAGCCTACATGACAAAGTTTTATCCCAGTAAAAGACCCTGTGTCTTAGTTAAGGTTTTACTGCTGTGTTCAGACACCTTGACCTATTATAAGGACAACATTTAATTGGGGCTAGCTTACAGGTTCAGAGGTTCAGTCCATTATCATCAAGGCAGGAGGATGGCAGCATGGTGTAGGAGGAGCTGAGAGTTTTATGTCTTCATCTGAAGGCTAAGAGAAGACTGGCTTTTAGGCAGCTAAGATGAGGGTCTTAAAACACATGCCCACAGTGACACACCTACTCCAGCAAGACCACACCTCCTAATAGTGCCACTCCCTGGACCAAGCATATTCAAACTTCCACACCCTGTCTCAAACAAAAAGTGAATGGCACTTGAGGACCAATACCTTTGACCTCTACACACAAGTGTACACCTGAACACACATGTGTACTCAAACAAGAACACACAGTCACATACAGACACGCGTAGGTATAGATACAGATCTGTTTTATTAAGCAAATGTAATTAATGACTAGTCATATGGACCTTAGTGCCTTTATTGTTTCTTGATATTTTATGACAAAGGAGAAGACCCAGGATTCTCCATCTCTACTTTCATTTCAGCTATGTTCTATGATCCCCCTGCCCCCAAACACATCCCTCCACCAATGGACTATTTTTAGTGTCCTTGACTTCACATGTTCTTCGTGCAAAAGACACAAAACAAAAGAAATGAAGCTAGGCCCCTCATACAAGAACATGTGGGATTTGTCTTTCTGAACCTGGGAGACTGTGATGGCTTGCATATGCTCATACCCAGGGACTGGCAATATTAGAAGGTGTGGCCTTGTTGGAGGAAGTGTGTTACTGTGGGGGTGGGCTTGGAGATCTTCTTAGCTGACTGAAGATGCCCAGTCTGCTCCTGGCTTCCTTCGGATGAAGATGTAGAACTCTCAGCTCCTCCTGCACCATGCCTGCCTGGAGGCTGCCATGCTCCTGCCTTAATGACAATGGACTGAACCTCTGAGCCTGTAAGCCAGCCCCAATTAAATGTTCTTTATAAGACTTGCCATGGTCATGGTGTCTGTTCACAGCAGTGAAACCCTAACTAAGACAGTGACCTTACTTGGTATATTTTTTTTTCTAATTCAACCTATTTACTTGTGGTTATGTGATTTCATTTTTCTTTATAGTTGAATAGTAATCCACTGCATAACATTTCATTATCCATTCATCAGTTTATTGGCATCTAGTCTAATTCCATCTTCTAGTTATTATGACTAGAGTAGCGATGATCATAGAGGAGCAAGTGTTGCTACAGTAAGGTATAAAATAATTTTGATATATGTCCAGGAGTAGTATTGCTGGCTCACATGGTAATTCTATTCCTGGTGTTTAGAGAAACCTTCATATTGAGGTCAGGAATGAACGGCTGCCTCATTTTACCCTCTCACCAACAATGCATAAGGGTTCCCCTTTCTCCACATCCTCACAAGCAACTGTTATTTGAATTCTGACTAGCACGAGATGGGTTTACTCTGCATTTTCCTGACGCCTAAAAAAGGTTGAGCAAGTTTTACGTGTTGACTAGCTATTTGTATTTCCACAGCCCGTTTTTCATTGGTTGCCTATTTCCTTCGTGTTTGGTTTTTTTAGTTCTTTCTCTGCTATGGACACTAATCCTCTATCAAATGATTTTCTCCCATTCTCTAGATGGCATCGTCACGTCATTAATCATTTTCTTCTTAGTTTACTGATATTCCATTTGTAAATTGATGGTCTTTTTTTTTTTTTTCTTGAGCTACCATAATCTTATTCATAAAGCGCTTCCCTGTGCCTATAAGTTGAAGTGTAATTTCTACTTTTTCTTCTAGCAATTTCTAACTATCATGTCTTAGGGTAAGATCCTCAATCTGTTCAAAGTTGAAGCATGTGCAAAGTGAAAGTTAAGGACCCAGTTTCATTTTTCTAGGTATTGAAATCCAAAATTCCCAGCACCATTTGTTTAAGAGACTGTACTTTCTTGAGTGTTTGTTTGTTTGTTTGTTTGTTTGTTTGATCAAGGCTAAGGAAGTCATAGTCCCTTGGAAAAAATCTGCTGATGCTGTTTTTTTAATGACCATGTTGTCAAACTGCCTTCTAAATATTTTTGTTTGTATCCAGGACTTGTGCTGCTCTCAATCTTGGTCAAAGGAGTTTATTATTGTGGTGAGTGCTGGCTAATAGGTACGTTGCTGTTCAAAGTGACTATGAGAGCCTAGCTGTAGATGGAGCACCTATATCAATTTTCCTACCCAAGGCTCTGGGAACAGCACTAAAGAGGGAGCAGAGAGCATCTAAGAGCCAGAATGCGGGAGGAGTGCTGTGAAATGCTATCCTCCTAATATGACATATGCACAATAGCTGTGATGACCTACACAAGATCAAGTTGACCGTTCAGGTTGGGGAAGGATCTCCACAAGCTGCACCTCTAGCTGAGGAGCTATTCGCAGGTGGTGGCTGCTAGGACAGGAAGCATCACCCTCTGTAGAAATGTGGCCACTAATTAGAGTCAGTGGATTAAAAAAATATGAACTGATTAATTTAAAATTATAAAAGGGAGTCATGAAATTGGGAGAGGGATGTGATGGAAGATCCCGAGGTGTTGGTGGGGACAGAGAGGGAATAAAGAGGAGACGATCAAAATATAGTATATACATGTATGAAAAGAATAAGAATGATAAAGATAATCATTTAAAAACCACAGATAAAGATAATCATTTAAAAACCATGGTTGTTGAACTCAGCATCAGATCTATGATGTCATAGCTCTTTAAGAAAAATACGCCGGGCAGTGGTGGTGCAAGCCTTTAATCCCAGCAGGTGGATTTCTAAGTTCAAGGCCAGCCTGGTCTACAGAGAGAGTTCCAGGACAGCCAGGACTACGCAAAGAAACCCTGTCTCAAAAAAAAAAAAAAAAAAAAAAAAGAAAAAGAAAAAAAAAAGAAAGAAAGAAAAAAAAAGAAAGAAAAGAAAAGAAAAGAAAAATACATGTTCCTATTCTTAATTCACTAAAGCACACACACGCAATTTTAAAACAAAAATGTAATAAAATTTTAATTAAAAAAGAAATTGTACCTCCATACGCCACAACCCAAAAGAAGAAAGGACCATAACTAAGACTCACATGACTTTCTAGTACAGCTCCCTCAGAGATGGTTTGTCATATTCTTATGGCTCATGCTCCTTTTTAGCTGAAGTTTTTTGTCTGAACTTACCATTCTAGATTCATGAATTATAGAATATTTAAAGCTACCACTTGAATATTAGATAACATTGTAAATACAGGGACTTGCTAGGGCTAGAACTATAAAAATGAGTCCATATGACTGACCAACTAATCAACTGCCAGCAATGATGACAAAAATAGTACAGATTATTGATTACTGACACAGAAAAACACTGAGGATGTTCTCAAAAAAAGCAAGGACACTTTCTCACAGCGCTAAACTGGTCATCCCGCTCTCTTCTCATGTAAGTTTCCATAAGGTTTCTTAACTTGGGGATAGATCATACCCTGTAGTAATAAGCTTGATAGAAGACTCTCAACAAGGTTTCAAATAGTAATTATTAACAATTACCAATGCAGATGGTCCAGAGGTAGAGTCTACTGCATAGTAGTGTAGGATCCAAAAGTGGCTTCCTAGAAGTCATCCAATCTGACCTTAAGCTAGGACAGCCTTAGGGCTCTAGATCATGTGCCATTATACTCTAAAAGAATGCTTTTTGATGAAGTGGTTTTTCAGCAGCTGGTCACCAGTCAATAAAACAGGCATTACAAAAAACAAAACAAAACAAAGCATTGTTCTCTATCCAGTTCCAATACTGTCCTATAGGAGTGAGGATTTCAGTCTGTTAGGAAACTAAACAAAAGGGAAATGTCAGGTCTTGGGATGCTCAGTATATGCCTTCATGTTTCCACAATGATAGAAGCCATGAGGGATAAAGCCCATCAAAAGAACTTATTGGTGTTCATACATGTGTGCCATTGGACGTCGCTCCTGTTCACATTCCCCACCCCTCCTCCTTTCTCACAGGAACTTTTTCTTCTCTCAGAAAAGTCCCCAATTCGCTTTCAATAACTCTATGTGTACATGAGCTATTTATTTTATTTAACTAACATTCCTATATAAAATCCTGGATTCATGTACGTAATTATGCTAATTAAAGTTTTATGTCTCTAAGACTTAATGATGTTATTTTCAGAGAAGGACACTGATTCTAAAAACAGAAAAAGAGTCACTGTGCAAGTGAAATGTTAAGATCAGGGAAAGCTAGTGGGGCCCTCACAGGTTACAGGAAGAAGCCAGAAGCTCGCTGTTGCTTACTCAAAATCCTTACAATGTTGGGTGGTAGTGGCACACACTTTTAATCCCAGCACTCAGGAGGCAAAGGCAGGCAGATCTCTTGTGAGTTTGAGGCCAGCCTGGTCAACAAAGAGAGTTCTAGGACAGCCAGAGCTACACAGAGAGACCCTGACGCAAAATAAAATAAAATATAAAATAAAATTCTTAAAGTAGAATATCTAAGCCAAAAGACTGATTAGCTGGTCTTGCTATAAACCTGGGTAGCTGCATAAACCCAGGGTAGCTCAGGCAGAAGTAAAGAGATGATTGGAGTACCCAGTATTATAATTACTTAGTGGAGTTCAAAATAAAAGAAATGTGACAGAGGCATTTATGATGTCAACATTATATGCACTTTGGCCTTCTGAGTTAAACATGTTTGTTCAGGTTAAAATTTTACAACAATATATTCTAATTATACCACTTAAACAGGACTATAACGATATTGAAATGCTATATAAATTGTGTCATGATTAACTTACATATTTTAGGAAATGTGCTGAGCCAAGCTTGGGATAAATCCTCAGCACACCAAAATAAAAATGACCAAACTTTGATTCCACAGAGTGTTCTTTTAATATGTCTTAAATATCATATATCTTATAAACTTGTACAGGAAATTATGTCTAAAAAAAAACTGTAGTCCCTTGTAACATGAATAGAATCTTCCAGCACTGTGAGAGCTAGCCAGTAGAGAGGAAGCTTCTGGGTTTGCATCAGATTGATTTCTGTTTTATAGGTCAAGTATGTGTTATTTCCATCAAGCTGTGAAGAATAAACAAGAGCAATAACAATAGTAATATTTGGGGGAGAAGGCTAGGGTCTTGAAATCAGGAGTGGTCATAATGCCAGAAGTGGGTTTTGTTTTGTGTTGTTGTTGTTGTTGTGGTGGTGGTGGTGGTGGTGGTGGTGGTGGTGGTGGTGGTGGTGGTGGTGGTGGTGGTTGAGGACTATTTGGACTATCTTGAATCTTCTGTGCTTCCATATGAATTTTATTTTTTCAATTTCTATAAGAATTACATTGAAGATTAAGATATATTTTTATTATTTTCTAATTCTGTCTACACGGGGACCACAAATAAATGAATATGCCACGGAGGCTAGAGACATCAGGTCCCCCGGGGTTACAGGAGTCATGGGCCACCCCATGTAGGTGACAGGAACTCCGGTCCTCTGAAAGAGCATGGCTATGTGCTCTGTACTACTAAGCCATGTCCCCAGCCTCCTGCATTGGGACTTTGTTGGAGAATCTATAGATTGCTTTTGCTAGGATGGCAATTTTTTACAACGATCTTGTCTATCTGATTATCAGTGTGTGAAATCTTTCTGTCTTCGGTATCATCTTCAATTTCTTCCTTCAGAGACCATAAGTTTTCATCGTATCATTCTTTCACTTACTTAGTCCAAAGGGTTTTTGGTCTTGGTTTTGTTGGGTTTTGAATTTTGTGTTCTTTGGGGGTTTATTTGGAGTTTTGTGAAGGGTTTTGTATTCTGCATTGTTTTCAGTCAAGAGATAGACTAAATGGCACATGGTCTAGAGAAACACCTTGGAAACCATGCACTGGATTTTGCAGGGCAAGAAAGAGAATTCTAGGAAATGAGGCAGAAATGCCACCTGAGCAGAGGCTGGCACTGCTACGAAGGACACAGAATGCCCCGAGGCTAGAGGACAGGACCTCTAGGCAAACCGTTGCCACAGAAAATAAGAAGGATTGGCATGGGCTGGGGTCTCATCCCCAAAACACATTCTGCCACTAGTCAAAAAGCTGAGACGGGAGTGGGTGGGCGGGTGGGCGGGAGGTGGGATTCCCTCGTAGAGGTGGGGGAGGGGGAGGGGATAGGTGGTTTCCAAAGAGGAGACCTAGAAAGGGGGAAACATTGGAAATGTAAATAAAGTATCAAAAAAGAAAAAGAAAGAAAAAGAAGAAAAAAAAAAAAGCTGAGAAGGAACTCAAGCAATTTGCATATTTAAAGCTTCATTCCTCTATGCAGAGAAGCAATTGCATTCATCAGAGCCACACCTGGAAAATGAGGCTGAAGAGCCACTGGAGTTGCTGATTTCGGGCTCAGCCTTGACAGCAAGCGTGTCGATGTCCCATTCTGGTTGTATGTTACTGGCAGAGTGAGCAGCAGTAGCCAATGGGTTAACTATGGGCAACTGAGAGAGGAAAGGGGGAAATTGGTAAGTTAAAGTTGTTTCAGGGTGATCCTTAATAAATACCACTGGAAGGAAGGACAGAGACCAAGAATGTATTTTTTAACAATCCTAGCCTGAACGTACTCTGAGGAACAACGGACCAGACTCCCATCTTGATCACATGCTTTCTTCTCATTAAAGCTACTCACTGGAAACTTTATAAATGCAAATAGAAATCATTGATAAGATCATGTGATAAAAGTTAAGAATTGTCATTCAACCTCATAACTTTTCAAAGGTGATTTTTTTTTTTTTTTATTTAAGGAAAATTTCTTTAAGTACCTAATAGAACAGAAAGCTAATTAGCCTGGCGTATGTTTGGACAACATGGTGCGATATGGATTTAAAGCTTAGATGGCTGATGCTGGGAATCTTGAAGACAGTGAGTCAGTAGGAAAAAAAGGCACCCAAATGTCAAGAATGACATAGTCTTTGATGTAACTATTGCTGGAAAAATCTACTTTTATGTAAGTATAGCCTTGAAGTAAAAGAGCAGTTCCTTTACTTCTTTGGCTTTGCCAGAGAGCCTACCTGCAACATGTACACTAGTCTACATGTATGTGTATGTCCACCTTTGTGTGACAGCTTGTGCTGGTATACATCTATGTATCTGCTCATATCTGCCTGCCTAGCATCCTCTGTGCCAGTGAATAAAGTATGCCTCATCTGTCCGTGACTCCTCATTCTCTTCACTTTCCCAGCTTCCTGTGAGCCTCCTCCACTTCTGACTGTGGAGTTAGGACTACATGAAACCACTTTTGAGATCTTGTTAGTTTTGTTAACATGGAGTGTGTATAATAGTGCTTTGTAAAATAGTGTTGGGAGCTGGTATAGTACACCTACTCGCGCAGGAGGATTTTGAGTTTAAAGCCAGCCTGGGAAACTTGGCAAAACTGTTGAGAGAGTTAAAATCGATTTGCTGAGAAGATATGGATCAACATTTGTTTGAAAACGTGGTAACCTCAGAAAGACAAGTTGCTTTCTGGAACAATAGAGAAGTTGGTTACCACAACCTGGGGTCTGGGATGACCTGTGTTTAATGAACTCAGAAGAAGAGTACTGAGCCTTGGCCAGTTCAGTGCAGCAGATTGACCACTCCTACTGCAGCGTTTGCAGGCCTCTGTGGTTCACAAGCCACGAAAGCATGTGACATCTCTAGTAAAACAAGTTTCTAAAAGATTCCCAAATCTTCCTTCAACGGTGACTGCTACAGAGGTGGTTTTGAACTCTAAATGACAAGAAAGGAGCTTGAGAACTGGGTGCATTGTGAGGAAAGGAAAGAGAAGAAAGAGTCACCAACAGGTAAGATCACCCCCAAGGCGGGTCTCCTCACAGCAGCCAAAACTAACAAAGCTAAAGACTTATTCGGTCACGCGAAAAAATGAAGTTAAGTGTCCAAGCCATTCATGCTCTTTGGTTGGTGATTCAATCCCTGTGAGCCCCCATGGGCCTAGGTTAGTTGACACTGTTGGTCTTCTTATGGTGTTCTTGACCCCTCCAGCTCATCCAATTCAATTCCCCACTCTTCCAAAAGACTCCTCAAGCTCCACTTGATGTTTGACTGTGGTTCTCTGTTTGTTTCCACCTGCTGGTGGGTAAAGCTTCTCAGGAGACAGCTATGCTAAGCTCCTGCCTGCAAGCATAGCGGAGTATCATTCATAGTGTCAAGGGCTGACTCTTTCACATGGCATGAATCTTAAGTTTGGGCAGGCATTGAGCTTTGCTGTTCCCTCAGTCTCAGCTCCATCTTTATCGCTGTGCATCTTGTAGGGTGGACCATAGACTAAACCTAGGCCCCCTATACATTTGTAACAGGTGTGCAGCTTGGGCTTCAAGTGTGTTTCCTAGCAACCGGAGAGGGAGCTCTCTCTGACTCTGTTGCCTATTATTGGATCCCCTTCCCCTACCTGGACTGACTAGTTTGGCATCAGCATCAGTGGAAGAGGATGTGCCTAGCTCTACTCGGATTTCATGTGCCAGGGTGGAATGGTATCCAATAGGAGAAGGGGAAGAGGTAATAGAGGGATGGACTTGAAAGGGCTGAGAGCAAAGGAGGGGGGGGGGCTGCGATCATGATGTAAAGTGAATTTAAAAAAGTTATTGAGAAGAAAATTGAAAACCGGATGTGAGGTTTAACTTAAAACTCATAGTTAGTTGTGAATGATGCCAAAGCCTTGCTTCTGTGCTGACTATAGGTGCATTGTATTCTGAATTTCCATGGAAAGCAACATGCTGACTCAGGGAGGCAGTTTGGAGCTGGACTGTAGAGCTAGGGCTGAGTTATCATGAGCCATGTTCCCTAGACTCTGACTGTCCAATTGCATGTTCGGTGATGCTAGTCATTGGCTTTCTCGCAGGACAAATTGCAGACAAATGAAATAATAGCTGTCAGATTTAAGGCAGAGACAAGCCTCTGTAAGTGGACCATATTTTTGGTGATGTGCATCTCTGTGAACATGACTGGAGATGTGTCTGTGCTATGATTAATTCAATGAGTGTGGTTTAGGCTTCATAGAAATACAGTTCCTAGTGTCTCTTGAATGCGTTGTGCACAAGTGTGAAGCTGTCAAAGAACAAATTGAATAAAACAAATAATAATTTTTAAAAGGTATAACCAAAGTTCAAAAACAACTGTTTCTGAAATGTTATGAATACATGAAACCTTTCATTATACATATACTAGATGATATAAAGTTTTAATCGATTAAAAATTTCTCTGTGTGTAAAATGCTTTTTAATTTGATTAACCGAAATAGATTGGAAGTCGCAGGACTGAGAGAGAAGTCCCAGATGGAGGAGTTGGAGGAAGGTCTGAAGGAGCTGAGGGAATTTGCAGCCCCATGGAGGGAGCAAGAGAGTCAATGGGCCTGACCTCCCCCCCCTCCCCCGGTCCTCCTGGAGTTCGGACCACCAACCAAAGAATACACATTGACGGACTTATGGTTTGGACCACATATGTGGCA
>CM052703.1:119919870-119936562 GCA_028551405.1 Uromys caudimaculatus | reverse complement strand
GGGCGGGTGGGTGGGAGGTGGAATTCCCTCATAGAGGTGGGGATGGAGAGGGGATAGGGGGTTTCCAAAGAGGAGACCTAGAAAAGGGGAAACATTGGAAATGTAAATAAAGTATCAAAAAAATTAAAAATAAAACAAAAAACCTGAAGCTCCTTTCTCTGTGCTAACTCCAGCTTGTGTCAAGTTGTCACACAAAACCAGCCAGGACAGTGTTCTTCTTACCGACCTTCTCAATAATCCCAGCACTTCCTTAGCATTGCTAAGATGATCCTATGGATAGGTGGATAGGTAGGGAAGGGAGAAAGGAGAATCTGGGGAGGGAGGGAAGGGAAGGAGAAAGTAGAGAGAGAAGGAAGGAGAGAAAATGAAAATATGCCTATCTATCTCTTATTCAGACATAGTAACTTGGCAAAGATACTTCTGAAGCACGTACTCTAAAACACTGGGGTTTTTTGTGGTTGTTTTTGTTTTTTATTTCTTTTCTTTTCTTGTGGTCGTCAGCAGTATTGAGAACCCAGTGATTAGCTGCTGATTTCCCAGCTGAGTGGTAGAAATGTCGTGTAAATCCCCAGCAGAAGTGTTGGTTCCCACAAAAGGCGATTGTTGGAAGAGGAAACTGAAATGTGCAAAGCTTTAGTGGAGACACCGGTACAACTTTACAGTAGACAGTTGTGAACATGGCTCCCTTTTATTTCTTGTGTCCCCTCCAGTGAGGTCATCTCCATCCTATGCATGGTCCTCAATAGCCCAATTCAGGCTAAAGAACCAGAACATAGAGGTACCCCACACTCCTAACAGTGCTAACCTGGCATCGTTGTATCCCACTGGGTAGCACAGAAATACTTTATTAGGACATAGAGATTCTCTATGTGTATTTACCTTACATTAATTCTTATTGCATTGTAGTTGTGAGTGATTGTTTTGATTCCCGACACTTCTGCTGGGAATTTACACGACATTTCTACCACTCAGCTGGGAAATCAGCAGCTAATCACTGGGTTCTCAATAATGCTGACGACCACGAGAAAAGAAAAGAAATAAAAACAAAAACAACCACAATCAACCAGTATGAATTTGGACCTCTCAGTGATTAAAAATACCAGTGTTTAAATATAAACCCTCATGAGATAGAGAAGGTTAAAAGATTTGGTGGAGAAGAGGCTGTCTCCTGTCTTTCATTTGATGATCAAGGACGGAATGTCAGGACTGAAAGAAAGCTATCTGAAAAGCACATTCAGTCACAAGCTGGACTAGGCTCAAACCAACTTTGATTGAATTCTGTAATTTGATGAATGATTGAAACTGAATAATATTTAGGCAGAAAATTGATTCCCTCCAGCCTTAGAGACTGTGCAAGGCAGGAAACAAGGGTAGGCGGAGGGTATATTTGTGTCAGGGTCGGCGGGGAATGGGGGTCTGGGGGTGAAGGGGAAGGCACAGGGTTGTGGAGAGAAAGATGACGTCTTATCTCTTGATCAGGGACTTAGTTTACCAGAGCAGCTGGATCCCTTATGTCAGATGAAATTTAGAACAGAAGGTTTCCAATTCAGAGGGCAGTGCTTCTCCAACTACTCTATCTGAAAATCCTCCAGAAACTTGATAAATTTTAATAAATCTGCTCTGAATAACCTGAATTTTAAAATACAACTCCTCCCATACACACACACACACACACACACACACACACACACACACACACATATGCACACACTCAGAAGAGAGAGTCAGAGAGAGTGTGTATATGTTTGCTACATATAGGCCTCTCAGTATAAAATAAGAAGGAAGGGGCAAAAAGAATTGGTTTTCCTTATCCAAAGTACATCTACTTTAAACATTTAGTACTTATAATGGAAAGTATCTGGAAACTCTGGAAGCTCCAAGAGATGGAAAATTAATTTTTCTTTCACTTTTATCTAGGGACAATTGGAAAATGAACTCCAAACAGGGGACTTGGTGACCCATTGTAAATTGTATTTGGTAGCTAGAAGAATCCATCTCAAGACATCTGGATTCGTGGAAAATAACAGTTTGCCTCTTGCGTTCCTTCCTGACATATTTTGCAAAAAGAAATTAATCACATTAGCCCTCACCACCCGTGTATTGGAATCGATTTCCATTTTAAGTACTTACTTAGTAATACTAAGGAAACACGTGGAAGAAAAAGGAGAAGATAATTGATTTATTGATTAATGATTTGGGAAAGCCACTAAGCAACCCGGATTGTGTGCAAAGAATACAAATGGCATCCTTGGTTGTTTTTAAAGACTCTTCCTCTTCAGTCATGTTAATATGGTTTGTGTGAAAACTGTCCCTCAGCGCTTGTGTGGGGACTTTGGCTTTGTCAGGTAACGAACTATGATTCTATAGCTATGTGTAGCTGGAAGTGACTGGGGCTTGTTGGAGCTTTAAACACCCAGTCGGTGGGAGGCTGGAGTCAGGTGGGCATAATCAAGAACATATTATCTGATAGGTGAAAGGTAGCTGGGCTCAGAAGAGGGAGGGTTGCTTGGTGAAGACAATTCTGACAGCCACTAAGGGAGCTAGAGGAGGAGAGATTAAAGGTGACATAAAAAGGGATTGCCTGACTAAAGGTCTTGAAACCAATAGGTAACAATTTGAATATGACCCAGGAGCTAATGGGAAGTCGTTTGAGGGTCTTGAGAATGGGAGAATGGAAACAGCAGGCCTGGGAGATTATCTGAGCTGCAAAAGATTGGGCCAAGTGGAGAGAGGAGAGGCCAAGGACTGAGGGAGGCTGGCAGGGAACCCCAGATCACAGGGCTGGCCTACAGGAGACAGGACTTGATGGCTGCAAAGAGGAAGCCAAGCCTGACAGGTTAAGTGGCTTGTCCTGGCCCTACTTCTAATAGCGTTGCTTGCTTATTATTATCCTTCACGTACTCAGGGAAGACCTGACTTAACCAATGCATGGCTTGCTTATTGTGCATATCTACTGCATCCATTTCCAAAATGGGTCATCACAGAAGCTATAAAAAAAGAATTCAATCAGAATTTCTGAAGGTTGATAGCAGACTTCATAATAAATAAAAAATAGTTTATTTGTGTTTGTTTTGTTTTGTTTGGATTTCAGTGGCTAGTGTGCAACTGGGGTTATAAACCACTTTCCCAGCTGCAGCAAAGAGAGCACAGGCTCTCATGTCCCAGAGATGCTCAGCATCAGGGGACGGTGAAGAGTATCTCCAACCACTTAAGGCCAATCAGGCACACTGAACTGTTCCCCCTTTCTGCAAAAGGAAACCGTTTCTCATAACGGAACTTCTAGGAAATAAATTCAAGACAGAGAGTGGGATGCGTTCTTTACATAAGGGTTTTAGGAAAGCGTTGTTAATGTTAGCCATACATTTTTTTAAATCTGCACAAATACTTTGTAACTGTGCTGATACACAGAGGAAGGCATTACCCGGGGGGATGCTGCTTCTGAAGCAATGAAACATTCTAGATGTATATGAGATGTTTGAGCAAACCTCTAGCAGATGCTGAATTGCCAAAAACTCATGAAATAACTCTTGAATAAGAACCTAGAGTAAAGAGTGCGCAAAATCTTATTTAAGCTGAGAAGCATATGCTTTAATCAGCAGACACAAAGGAGGAGAGGTTATTAGTCTGTGTGAACGAGTTTTAAGAGCGAATCGAAGGATTTCCCCTTAAATTCAAGAAGAGCTGCCCCATCCTCATTTCAGCAAAACAACAACAGCGAAGGCTTTTGTTTGGAGAAATGGAATATTTTCATCTGAACCTGAGCCCCATTCTTTGCCATGCAGATACCAGGTTGAGAATGAAATCTGTGGCTCTCCAATTGTAAAAGCATAACTCACTAGCAATCCAGCCAGGGCTGCCACCTGCAGAGGTGTCATTCTGGAGTTTATGGCCCGCATAAGGACCCCACCTGCCTTCCAGCCTGCAATCCTGTCAGATGTTAGGATTAGACCTGCAACAGAAGTTCAGGAGAGGAAGAGAAGGAAACCAGAGACAACAAGATTCGATTGTAATGTAGAAGAAAGAGTGGACAATACAGAAGGGTGTATTGTTGGAAACTGCCTGTGTTTATCTAAGAACAAATGGAATCCGGTTCTAAGAAAATCAACAATCTGAGCGCTTCGCTTTGCTCGTGACACGGAACATCTGGTCATATGGGATAGCTGGACGGCCATATGAAGTCTTAATATTTCATATGGGTATCAGTCATCTTTACTCATGGAGGATACGACAACAAACAACCTAAGAAGAGGAAAAACACTGACTTAATTGTCAAAATTCAATTAATCCTATTGATCAGGCAGGGAAATTCTAAATAAGGTCTCTCTGGTTCAGTCAGGATCAACAGCAAATATGCCATAAAGAATCCAGTACAATGCACAGCAGTAATTGTGGCCACATCAGGGTATGAATTGAAACTACAACAGCAAAGTAGAGACCATGGCTCCCAGTCCGGTGAGATGGCTGGAGCCGCATGAAGACATCTTAATTATATAATTGATGTGGGTTTCAAACGAAAACTGGGAAGCTGTGGTAGCTCCAAGGGTGCGCCTGTGATAGAAAGGATAAAGACAGCTTCCCCCGAAGAAAAACACTAGAAGCTTCTCATGGCAGGACAAATCAATAACATCTCGGTTTTATCTACATTAGATTTAATAAAATTGGATGACATCTGTGATTAAGGATCACACACACAATTATGGCAACATCAAAGGTATTCTAGAGTGTGTGTTCGGCCTGCGAAGAATGCCAGTCAGAGCCTAAATGCCTTTGCATGCTCGCTCTCCATGAGAACACAGAGCCCTGAGAAGGACTTGCAAGGCACCCTGGCCTTTTCTGCTCACATAAAGCAGGTGCTCTCACCAACCTCACGCCCCACTCTTGCCTCTTCCCACTGCTTGCTGAGCTCAAGATTTTCAAGGAGTAAGAGCAAGTCTATAAAAGTCATTCTAAACTAGACAAACAAAAGGGGCCGCCTTGTATCTGTCTTCTCCTCATCTTTTAGTGTGAAGCCTTCCACACCCCACCCCCAAAAGCTAGATCATTCTCAAGCACGCCCCAGGGCAAAACTGATAGGTTTTATTTTACTTTTACCTCCTCCTTTGCAGAATATAATAAGTAAGTAAGTAAGTAAGTAAGTAAGTAAATAAATAAATAAATAAATAAATAAATAAATAAATAAATAAGAAGTGGGGTGGAGGTTGGGAATTAGATCTTTGTTGTCAAATTTCATACGGGGCTCTACAGAACAAAAGAATAAAATGAGACATGCAATTACCTCAGATTTAAGGCCTCAGTGTAAACCGCTTAAATCCCTGGATTTTGTACTGCTGTCATATTTTATTTTCTCTTCAACAGGTGTACAAATTGTTGGGACTGGAACTAAAAACAGCATACAGGCCCTCTGGGCTGAACACAAGCAGAGCATTTAGCTGCTTAGTCGCTGTTGACTGTCTGGTACTTTCTTTAAGAAAACAGAATAAGGAGCTGGGGAGACAGCTCAGATAATAAAGTGCTTGCTGCACAAACATGAGGACCTGATCTCTCTCTCTCTCTCTCTCTTTCTCTCTCTCTTTCTCTCTCTCTCTCTTAGATATTTTATTTATTTACATTTCAAATGTTATCCCTTTTCCCCTCCCCCTCCCCCTGCTTCTATGAGGGTGCTCCCCCACCCACCCACTCCCGCCTCCCCACCCTGGCATTCCCCTACACTGGGGCATCGAGCCTTCACAGGACCAAGGGCTTCTCCTCCTATTGATGACGGACAAGGCCATCCTCTGCTACATATGCGGCTGGAGCCATAGGTCCCTCCATGTGTATTCTTTGGTTGGTGGTTTAGTCCTGGGAGCTCGGGATAGTCTAGTTGGTTGATATTGTTGTTCTTCCTATGGGTTGTAAACCCCTTCAGCTTCTTCAGTTTTTTCTCTAACTCCTCCATTGGGGACCGTGTGCTCAGTCCAATAGTTGGCTGTGAGCACATCTGCCTCTGTATTTGCTAGGCTCTGGTAGAGCCTCTCAGGAGACAGCTATATCAGGCTCCTGTCAGCAAGTACTTCTTGGCATCCACAATAATGTCTATTTGGTTTGGTGGCTGTATATGTGATGGATCCCCAGGTGGGGCAGTCTCTGGATGGCCTTTTCTTCAGTCTCTGCTCCACACTTTGTCTCCATATTTCCCCCCATGAGTGTTTTGTTTCCCTTCTAAGAAGGACTAAAGCATCCACACTTTGGTCTTCCTTCTTCTTGAGCTTCATGTGGTCTGTGAATTGTATCTTGGGTGTTCCGAGGTTTGGGACTAATATCCACTTCTCAGTGAGTACATACCATGTGTGTTCTTTTGTGACTGAGTTACCTCACTCAGGATATTTTCTAGTTCCATCCATTCCTTTGAATTTCATGAATCATTGTTCTTAATAGCTGAGTAGTACTCCATTGTGTAAATGTACCACATTTTCTGTATCCATTCCTCTGATGAGGGACATCTGGGTTGTCTCCAGCTTCTGGCTGTTATAAATATGGCTGCTATGAACATAGTGGAGCATGAGAACCTGATCTCTTAACCTTAGCACCCACATAAATCTCTGAGCACAGAAGCACATGCCTGTAATCTCAGACCTGTGAGGAAGACAGCTTTCTGGCCAGCCAGTCTGGCCACATAGACAAGTGCCAGGTTCACTGACAGACCCTGTCTTACAAAATGATGACAATGATGATGATGATGATGACAACGACAATGATGACCGAGGATGACAACAACAATGGTTGTAGTGGTGGTGGTGGTGGTGGTGGTGATGTTGTTGTTGATGATGATGATGATGATGATGATGATGGTGATGGTGATGATGATGTGAGAAGTGACTAAAGAAGATATCTGACACTGACTTCTTGACTCTACAGGAATACATGTACACCTGCACACACACACACTCACACATAACACACACATATACCACATACACACATACACATATACCCCACACACACACACGCACCCTCTACACACAAACACAGAAAGAGAGAGGCAGAGAGAGAGAAATTTATTTGGTAGAGGTCTTTGACTAGCAATAAAGGATGCTCTATTAAAACCCACAGACACCTCTGAGCCACCCCAACTGAACTCCAGTCATCTTGTCTGCTCTTTTAATTTACTTACCTACAGACTGACTGATGCTCATGGTTAAAACAGTGAGCAACTGAGTATTAAGGACAGCCCTCGTCTCTAAAACAACCAAGGCTGATTCTGAGGCACAGACATCATTAATTCTTTACTTTCCTTGTCCTCCTTCCCTCTAGGCACACTGTCAGCATTGATTTTGTTGACTGTCCTTTAATCCCAGCACTCAGAAGGCAGAGGCAGGTGGATCTCTATGAGTTTGAGGCCAGCCACAGTGACATAGCAAGTTCTAGGCCAGCCATGGCTAGTTACATACTGAGTACATTCCTCACACAAAGAATCTAGTAAGTAACAAAGTCCCTGACTTTGTTTCAGAGGTCTAAAGCAATAGTTTCATGTTCATTAATGTCTCAAACCTACGCAGATGTTCAATGTCAGCATATTTAAAGCTCACTTCTTTTTTTTTTTTTTTTTTTTTTTGGTTTTTCGAGACAGGGTTTCTCTGTGTAGCCCTGGCTGTCCTGGAACTCACTCTGTAGACCAGGCTGGCCTCGAACTCAGAAATCCACCTGCCTCTGCCTCCCAAGTGCTGGGAATAAAGGCGTGCGCCACCACTGCCCGGCTAAAGCTCACTTCTAAGCCAGGTACTTAGGTATGAACTAACATCACACACATAGAAGTTGGATTTTGTTTTGTTTTTAAATTTTGTTAAGTTGTAGAACCTCCCAATAGGTAATAAAGTCATTGAATAATGTTTTAACGTTAAGCTCCCGATAGTAACAGATATAGAGACCCGCAACAATACACTCTGCATCTGTTAGAGTCTAAACTGCACCTCTTCGTCATCTTCATGTCCAATAGCCCAGAGGACTCCATGGAAGAGGGAGGAGAAAGAATAAGAGCCAAGGGGATGGAAGACTCTAAACCAACTAAGCAAGGCATGCATGAGCTCACAGAGACTGAAGCAGCAAGCACAGGGCCTACACGGGTCTGCACCAGGTCCTCTGTGCAAATATTAGAGCTATTAGCTTAGTGTTTTTATGAAACTCCCGACTGTGAGAAGGAGTGTGTCCCTGACAATTTTGTCTGCTCTTGGGGCTCTTTTCTTCCTGTTGGGTTGTCATGTCCAACTTCAATATGATGTGTGTTTCATTTTGTCATGTTTGGTTTTTTGTTTTTTTTTTTTTTTATCTCTTAGAGCCTATTTTTTCTAATGAGAGACAGAAAGGGAGTAGATCTGGAGGGGAGGGGAAGTGGGAAGGAAGTGGGAGGAGCAGAGGGAGGGAAACTGTAACCAGGATATATTGTACAAGAAAAGAATCCATTTTCAATAAAAGAATAGAAGACGGAAGCTATGCATAGCATCTTCCTAATTTTTTTATTCTGAACAATTTTATACTATAAATTAAAGCAGAGAAGGTTTTTCTGACAAAAGAAGTCCTTTTGTTTAAGAGCAACATCCTCAGTTCCCTGCCTGCCTGCCTGCACGGATGATTCTGGGCCTAGAGGAGTGATGAAGTCTGTGCTTGACCCTGAGGTACAAGACCCCGAGATCCATTCCCACAGGCGGTATAAAAAGGCAGGTGTGGTGGCAATCCCCACACTGGGGATGCAAAAGTAAGCTTACCCCAGGGCTTGCTGAGCAGCCAGCTCAGCTGACAGAGGGAGAACAAGGCCAGTGAGAGATGTCACCTTTTAAAAAAGGCGAGTTCCTGAGAAATGACATCTAAAGTTGTTCTCTGACTTCCACATGCATATACACATAAACATACAAGAATTTTTAAAAATTGCACACAGAGAGAGGGGGAGAGAGTATGTCTGTGTGTCTGTGTGTGTGTGTGTCTGTGTCTGTGTCTGTGTGTGTGTGTGTGTGTGTGTGTGTGTGTGTGAGAGAGAGAGAGAGAGAGAGAGAGAGAGAGAGAGAGAGAGAGAGAGATTGAAGTAAGGCTTTAGACCTGCAAGTTGTATTCTGTCATACTACTATTTTCTTTAATCTGCACAAAATCACACTTCAAAAGAGACTTGATATTTGGGGCTTATTCCACGCTACTTTGTATTACTTAACAGAAACTTTCTGAGTTGACTTAGGCACCAAAGTCAAGGGACCCACTCCGGGCAGAGCAAACTGTCCAGCATTTGTATCCCTGCAGGTCCCCTGGTATGATTCCCCTGCAGGAATCTTGATGGGTGAAGTTAGTACAGTTGGGTATTGCTTTGGAAGAAGTGGGTCAGGGTATGACGGACGACCCCGCAGAACACTGCCGCCAATTTGTGGGCTACATCCCCAGGAAGACGCTCCACCCTCACGCTAGACGTCTGATACCTCCTTGCCATGCTTGCAGATGTTGTATGATGGGTTTGCAGGAGCCTCCGTTCCCAGTGAAGAGCCATATTATTAGTTCTGATTGACCAGGTCTGACGGTAAGAGAGTGAGAGTTCATGCTACATGAATTACACGGCGCATGTATCTAGATGAGTAAGAGTGGCGAGGAGCAGACAGGAGGGGTGAAGGGTCCATTGAAAATCAGAGAGATTAGCAACTCATCACATTATTTGTGGGTTATCAGGAGACAGAGGTAATGAAAGTGAGACCTATATCCTTGATCAATAAGAGTTTGACTGCATTTTGAGTTCATTTTCCCCTGTCGAGAGAGAGACAGCAGGCTTGCTATTGATCACTGTGTTAATCCATAACCAGACTGGGCCTTAGCCTGGTGGAGCAGGCAGGAAAAATAAGATAATAAGCAGGAACTCTTGATCTTTTATTATGGTGTGCTAGATAAAGAGAGCATGGGGGTTCAAGGTAGTCTGGTTTAAAGTTAACCCTTCCCTTCCCTCTTAATTTGGACTGTGTGAGAAGAAGAATTGAGGGCCACCTCAGTCTGACTCTATTTGACCTAATTTTGCCAGTTTCCTAAGTAAGTGAATCCCAGGCCCTCTATACCGATTAGAGGCAGATAGTAAAGGGACCAAGGGTTAGTCAAAAACGGCAGTAAGCCCACAGGGAAGAAACAGTCTCCTCCAAATGAAACTCAAGACTCAAAGACTGTTGGAGACTTAATAACGTCTGCATTTGAGTCATTCCCGGCATGCTTAGATGTGAGGCTGCCTTTAACACCCGAGAGTCCACTGCTGAACAGTTAGTACCAGTTAGTTTATGATTAAGCAAATAAACACATCAAAAGAAGATGACTGCAATTCAGAGAACTGTGTGGGGTCACCAAAGCAGCCATCATCACTGAGTAAAGGTCATCTAGGAACAGTAGGCCATCAATTATTTGGAAACTTCCAGAATTTTCAAAAGTTTGTCTAACCTAAACTCTCACTACAAATTATCTACCAGATGGTAGATGGAAAAGATGGGAAAGATGCTGCCAGTCCTTATGATCTGAATTCAATCCCATATACTCACATGGTAGAAGATGAACTCTACATGCTGCCATAGTGTGTACACACACATACACACACACACACACACACTCCCAGACGTGGACCTATACAAAGTCCAAGCAGACAGGATTTCCCATTCTCAATCTCACTCTTTCTGGCACTGTTGGTCCTTAGGGGTCACCATGACATCTACAGAGCTGCAAAGAACGCAGCGTGGTGCTGACATGAGCAGAGCCCCTTGTACCTGACACAGACTTGCATGGTTCATTCTTCACTCTGCTGAGTCAGCCCAAGCCAGCCATTTCTCACTGACAGTTGCTGTGCTTTGCCAAATGTTTTCCTATCTTATTCCTGGGTGTGCTTCTCCTTCCGCTGCTGATTCCCCTTCGCTTCCCTCTATGGCAACTTCTGTCACCTAGAGTCAGAGTGTGTATGAGTATATCAGGATGTGGACAAACAAGCAAAAATGACTGGGAATAGGTCACTTTGGAAACATGTCACCGAAGCTGCCCTAATTAGAACAATTGGGAGGTCCACATAGAAACAGTGATTTTTTTTTTTCCTAAAGCATTCTTGAATTGAATGTATTGTTAACTGACCGATACAAACACAAATATTTAATAGATACCATGGGATGATTTGATATATTCATACCGTGGGAAAACAGGTTGTTGATCAAGCACTTAACCACTGCTTTATCATGAAAACATGAGCAATCCTTTCTTCTAGGCTTTTGAGATAGTCAATGTACATTCCACATCTATGGCCAACCTACTGCACAATAAATAGCACATCAGGATTTCTTCCTGCTATCTATCAGCAACTTGTTCCCCATTGCTCAACCGAGCTATCCTTAAGTGACACATGTATATACTAAGCAATTTTTAATGAAATACCTGTCGATCATTTAGCACCTTATCACTGGATAACCAGGGAAGTCAAACAATTTGACCAAGTTCATATCGTCATTGTGTGGAGAACTGGGCCTCAGTTCAAACTTCTGAAGCTAAGAATAATCAGAATGATTTTCAGAGAAGTCAGTTTTTAACAAGTACTAAAGTCCATGTAATCTATTAAGGAATTCATCTCAGAAACAGCTAATACTGTCTTTGAAGTCCGATACTCCAGTGATGAAAACTAAGAACCTCCTTAGTGAGGCGCGTGGTGACTGTGATCAAAGCTTATGTTTTTAAGCTGGGGGAGGGGTTGCTTGTACAATTTACATTTTATGTGAGGAAAAGGTTGCTTAGGTTGCTTAGGAAAAATAATTTTCCTCTATTTTAACGTGGTAAAAGTCAGCCCTTACTGATCTGAAGCCTCAGAAGACACGCAAATCAAGGCAAGGAATAACTTTGTGGGTGCAGAAACAGAACAAGTGATTTGGAATCATGTAGGAAGCCTTCGGTGCATATTGGAGTCGTGTTCTCTCAGTTTAGAGTAGTGACTGATAAGCTAGCTCAGCTGGGTTGATGAATACCTAGGTGTGAGTCCTCGGCCAGCTTCTCTAAGTTTCCTTGAGCTTTATAATCACTTAAGCTTTGATCTTCTCTTGTCTTGTTCAGAGAAATGACCCGAAGAGCTTAGCAAAACCACAGATTCCAGGTGCCACCAAAAGAAGAGAAGAAAATAGCTTCTAGTCCGGTAAGGTGCTCCTATGCTGGATTGGGCTTAATCAAGAGTAAGTTCATAAGCAGTTGTCACAGGGGGGGAAATCTACAATTTAGAAAGAAACTTAATGACTTTTTGAAATCATTCATTTCTGGATGGGAAGATAAGAGTGCCTGCTGCACAAGCTTGCAGACCCGAGTTTGAGTCAGAGCACGCATATTTCAAAAGTCTATAAAAGCCCAGCATGACCTGTCTCATAACTGTATCCACGGCACTGTGGGGAGATGGGACAGGAGGTTCTCTGGATCTTGCTAGCCACTGGCCTAGCTCCAGTTTCAGTGAGAGATTCTGTTACAAAGAATATTACATAACACACAACATCCTCCTCTTCTGGCCTGAGTATACATGTGTATGTAGACACATGAAGACGTGCATGAGTAGGCACACACACATGCGTACATGCATGCACATACAAAATGAAAATATTCATTTCTAACTTGATTCTTTTAAACCCAGAAGCTTATTTTAAGTGGATGGGGTTTTACATTTTTCTGTGATTTATATGTTGGTATCCCTCCAAAATTCATGCTGAAAATTAATCCTCAAACCATCAAAATTAATAGGTACATCCTTTGGGAAAGAGATTAAGTCATCAGGGTTCTGCCCTTATGAAGAGATTAATATACTTATCAAAGAGGCTTCAAAGCTCTGCATAACCCTTTTCGTTTACTTCCACATGAACACATGGAAAGCCACTAGGGAATCCAGCAACCAGGCACCATCTTGAAAGCAGAAAGTGAGCCTGCACCAGGCACTGACTTTGCCTCTATGTTGACCTTGGACTTCCCAGGCTTTTGAACTCTCAGGAGTAATGTTCTATAGGTATAAACTATCCAGGCTGATACATTGAACATACATACACACACACACACACACACACACGCACACACACACACACACACATACACACACATACACATATGATATTGTCATAGTCATTTTTGAAAATTTCTTACAAAAACTAAAATAAAGCTCCCAGGGACTAAACCACCAACCAAAGAGTACACATGGAGGGACCCTTGGCTCCAGCCTCATATGTAGCAGAGGATGGCCTTGTTGGGCATCAATGGCAGGAGAGGCCCTTGGTCCTGGGAAGGCTCGATGTCCCAGTGTAGGGGAATGCCAGGATGGGGAGGCATGAGTGGGTGGGTGGGGGAACACTTTCATAAAAGTAGGGAGAGAGAGGATGAGATAGGGGGTTACCAGAAGGGAAACCGAGAGAGGGGATAACATTTGAAATATAAATAAATAAAATATCAAACAAAAATACAGAAATCTTTAGGGAAATGGCTCTGCAGAAGAAAGTGCTGCACAAGAGTGATGAGCAGATCCCACATAAGAGCCAGACCTGCCTGGTAGACCCCCGGCAATCCCTGAGGCAGGGGCTGATGAATTAGAGAAGCTGAATTGGTAAGATTTAAATTCACAGAGTGATACTGCTGAGAACTTTTGCCTCAATGGAGAGCAACTTAGGGAAATAGTTAGACTCAATTTCTTGTCTCCACACACAAGTGCACCCACCCACATGCAAAACCATACATGCATGCATTTATCCACACCATCCACACACAGACACACACAGACACACACACAAGAAAATAATAAAGGGCAAAATAAAGTCATTGTTGATCTTTTGCAATATTAAATCAACTTGTTTTTATTCTTTGAAGATTTCATGTGATACATTGTCATCCTACCCTTTCCTGTCTCCCAACCTCTCCTAGATCCTCCACCCATTCTGACCCACCCAACTTCATTTCATTTCTCTCTCTCATTTATCAAACAAACAAAGAAATAAAATTCATGTAGTCACTTTTGTTGGCCATGCCTCCGGATCATTGAACCTGCCCTGGAGTTTGGTTGATATATCCAGTGTCACTCCATTGATGAAAATTATTTTCCCTCTCCCAGTAGCCAGTATTTGTGAATAACTTCTTGGCTAGTGATGAGACTCTGTCCCCACTTCCCTTTCTCCATGCTGGGATTTAGTCTGCCTCGAGCTTGTGCATGTTATCAAAGTCTTTGTAAGCGTGTATGTGTATCTGCCCTGTTGAGTCTGGAGAAAACTGTTAACTCAAAATCATCTACCCCTCTGGTTCTTATAACCAAACTTTCTGCTCCTTCTTCCACATAGATTCTTGACCCTTGAGGGGAAGAGTGTGATAAAGACATCCCACTGAGGACAGGGGAGTCAAAAATCTCTCAGTTTCTGAATATTGTCCAATTGTGGATCTCTGTGTTAATTACCATCTATCAAGAAGCTTCCCCAATGACAGCTGAGCCACTCCCCTGATCTATGAACATACCAATATATCTCTGGAAATCTTTTCATTGCTCTGTTTACTTAGCAGAACAATGGTAATAGGTTTTCCTATAATCTACCTAGTCTCAGGTTCTTGACCTGAGTTAAGTATGGGTTGTCAGGTACAGGTTCCATCTCAGTGGGCCTTAAATCCAATTTTAAAAAGTAGTTGGTTATCCCGCTGACATCCATGCCACTATGACACCGGTGTTCATTACTGTACTACACTATTGCTGCGCCAGTGTAGGAAGGTCATTATTCTTGCTTTCAGACTTCAAAATTGGGTGAGAACGAGGGTTACTTTTCTCCTCTGGTAACATGGACATCTTCAAGTGCTATGAATGCTAGCCAGTAAGGATGACGTTCCCAGTTGGGCACCAGCTAGACATCTCCATTTTCTTTGTCATATGCATGTGGTATTTTTAGTAATAGGGTCTTGCCATCAAGTTGTGGGCAGTAACCAATAGCATTAGCAATACGTTTAGAGTTTTGGGAGGCTTCTACGGACCCTATTGGCCGACAGGAAGTCAACTTTTTGCTCTAAGCTCATCTGTCCAGATTATTGATAAAATTTAAATAATATTATAAGTATTTTATTATACCTCTCCACATTTTTTAATACTATTTAGAAATCTTTTTAAAACTATCTCCTTCTATATCAAGGTTAAAGTCTATTTTTCCTGCTTATAAATATATGGATATGACTGGTCCAAATTCAGATAGACATAACAGATTAATTTTCAAACAGAATCATTCATTATTTGAAACATTTATGTTTTTTATAATTATCAGATGGCCAGGTCTGGTGTTACAGGTAATTCCAGCTACTTGAGAGGCTGAAACAGGAAGGCTGTAAGTTTACTTACAAGTATCTCAAAATAGCAAATAAAACCCTAGCTCAGTGCTCCAACATGAAATAAGGACACGTACTCCACCATGTTCATAGCAGCCATATTTATAATAGCCAGAAGCTGGAAACAACCCAGATGTCCCTCAACAGAGGAGTGGATACAGGAAATGTGGTACATTTACACAATGGAGTACTACTCAGCTATTAAAAACAATGACTTCGTGAAATTCACAGGCAAATGGATGGAACTTAAAAATATCCTGAATGAGGTAACTCAGTCACAAAAGAACACACAGTATGTATTCATTGATAAGTGGATATTAGCCATCCCATATACAGTCACCAAACCTGGAAGCTATTGTGCTTGCCAGGAAGTGCTTGCTGGCAGGAGCCTGATATGGCTGTCTCCTGAGAGGCTCTGCCAGAGCCTGACAAATACAGAGGCAGATGCTTGCAGCCAACCATTGGACTGAGCACAGGATCCTGAACAGAGGAGCTGGAGAAGAAACTGAAGAAGCTGAGGGGGTTTGCAGCCCTTTGGTGGGAGCAACAGTGTCAATTGGCCAGACACCCCCAGAGCTTCCAGGGACTGAACCAACAACCAAAGAGTACACATGGAGGGACCCATAGCTCCAGCTGTATATGTGGCAGAGGAGGGCCTTGTTGGACATCAGTGGGAGGAGAGGTCCTTGGGCCTGAGAGTGTTCAAAGCCCCAATGTAGGGGAAAGCCAAGGTGGGAAGAAGGGAGTGGGTGGGTGGGTGGGGGAGCACCCTCATAGAGGCAGGGAGAGGGGGGATGGGATAGAGGGTTTCCAAAGGGGAAAACATTTGAAATGTAAATAAAGGAAATATCCAATTAAAACAAAAACAAAAAAAACCAAACAAACAAAATGTAGCTCAGAGGCAAAGCACTTGCCTTGAATTGTGGAAGCCCTAGGTTCAACACCTGGGTACTGCAAAAAGAAAGGGAAAATTGAGCTTGGGCCACAGGGCTCCATAGCCAATTAGCGCCCGGAGAGGGATACCCTCCCAGGAGCTTGGAAAAGCTGAGAGTGGGCCCAAGACAAGCTCCACAGCTCACCAGGAACTGCCCCGAACCTGTGAGACACAGGGACTGAGTTAGGCGGGCATAGAAACCCCTTGGATCCCAACAGTGGCAGCTGAGGCAGGAGACGTCTGCCTGGGCCACCAGGGTTCTATAGTCAAGGAGCTCCAGGAGAAAGTTACTCACCCAGGAACGTGGAAAAACACCTCACAGAGAGAGCTGGTCTTCAAGGAATATTGATACAGAGGCCTGCAGGTGAGAAAAGCCATAGCCAGAAAGTAAGATCAGCTAACATCAGAGTTAACAAGATGGCAAAAGGCAAGGG
>CM052703.1:119907346-119919370 GCA_028551405.1 Uromys caudimaculatus | reverse complement strand
CAGGCAAATGGATGGAACTTGAAAATATCATCCTGAATGAGGTAACTCAGTCACAAAAGAAGGAACATGGTATGTACTCACTGATAAGTGGATATTAGCCCAAAAGTTCGGAATACCCAAGTTTCACTTTACAGTAACTGCTGGACTGAGAGTGAGGTCCCAGATGGAGGAGTTGGAGAAAGGACTGAAGGAGTTGAAGGAGTTCGCAGCCCCATGGAGGGAGCAACAGCGCCAATGGGCCTAATCCCCCCTCCCCCCCGGTCATCCTGAAGTTTGGACCACCAACCAAAGAATACACATCTATGGACCCATGGTTCAGATCACATATGAGGCAGAGGACGACCTCGATGACCATCAGGGAGAGAGGAGATGCCCTTGGGCCTGAGGGTGTTAGAGGCCCCAGTAAAGGGGAATGTCAAGGTGGGACTAGGGGGATGGGTGGGCAGGTGGGTGGAAGGTGGAATTCCCTCATAGAGGTAGGGATGGGGAGGGGATAGGGTGCTTCCAAAGAGGAGACCCAGAAAAAGGGGAAACTTTAGAAATGTAAATAAAGTATCAAAAATAAAAGAAAGTAAAAAAAAAGAAAAGAAAAAAAAATTAGGCAAAAAAAAAATCTACTTTTTTCATACTATGACTCTTTCAAAGAGAAACATCAAATATAGTCAACAATTTATTTCAAATTGAGAAAATAAGCTCAATTGGTGTCAGGGACCCTCCTCCTCCTCCATAGCCTCATGACCAGTGGGGGGATGATTAGCAAAAGATAAAGAATGAGACTCTAGACAGGACACATTTGTGGACACTAAGCCTTCTAGAGACTGAGTTTGTAGCTTACTTTCTTCACACATTTAAACATAGCAGAACTTGTGACCTGTGACTTTTACAATAAGAATGAATTCTATTGTCTGAAAAACAGAGCTCAGGTCTAGGAGGAAGGATCTGAGATAAAATGAAGGATAGATTCTGTTGGTGGAGGATGCAAAGTACATGGGATCTCTTTCATTGGGATATGATCTTTCCTTTGCAGAATTCAAGCACGAAAAGCCTCTCAGGTTATTGGGGGATTCAGATGGAGTTTGGCTCCTAATATAATCGCAAAGAATCACCAGGTTGTCTGACCATGTTTCACTCTGGCTTCCAGGAGACTAGGCATCATATATTTCCTTCTGCTGAAGAAAACAGGTCCACATGATTGACAAACTGGTTTCTGCAATGCTTATTTCAAGCTGAGCCTCTTACACTGCAGACATGTATGATCTCAAAGCAGCAGAACTGCTGTATTCTTGCTTTTTCTTCTCCCTCACTGGAAGATGCTCCATGGTTCTTGTACACACCCTTTTCTTTGACATAGATTTTGCTTCTGGATTTGAATAGTCCTAATTTGTTTTTGTCTTTGTTTGTTAGTTTTTTTCTGTTGCTGTGATAAAAATGGTGACTAAAAGCAACTTGAGAAGTTAAGGGTTTGTTTCATCTTACATACACTTCCAGGAAACAGTGCATCACTCAAGGAAGTCAAAGTAAGAACATAGAAGCAGGAACAGAAGCACGGAGTAAAACTATTTACTGCCTTGCTCCTTTTGGCCTGCTCAGCTTGTTTTCTTATACAGCTCAAGACCACCTGCCTGAAGGCAGAATTGCCCGGAATTGGCTGGGCCCTCCGAAGTCAATCATTAACTAAGAAAATGCCTCCCAGACATCCCCACAGGCCAATCCAATGGAGGTGTTTCCTCAATTAAGGATCCCTCTTCCCAGAGGACTCTGAGTCAAGTTACAAAAACTAACCAACACAGGAACTGTGTGTAATTCATAAGAAAGCAAAAGGCTATAAGAATAGTGTCCTATGGTGTTCTGTACTTTTATAAGAAAAAAAAAAAGAGCTCAAGAGAGGAATCAATTCTAAAGAGGACTTGAAAAGTCTGCACACTGACTCCATTCTGAACATCAGAGATTCTGACAGCCTGTAGACCCACTGCCACCTAACACGTCTCCTGAATGCTGTTTCCAGCAGCCTCCTTGCTGTCTTCATGTAGCCTTCAGTTCAGCCAGGAAGAGGCAGACAGACCCTTTAGAGTAAGTCAAAGAACTTGAATACCCTTCAACATACAGCAATTTGTCTTGGGTAAGTGTGAGCAGAGGAATGATGTGACTCAAAGCCACATTAGCAAGATTGCTAAATAAACAAAGTCATTTGCTGCTGAGCCTAACAATCTGAGTTCGGTCCTTGGAACCCATGTAGTAAAAGGAAAAAAAAATTTTTTTTTTTTGCAAGATGTCCTCTAACATCTACAGGTGCATTATCATGTCCCTCCCTGCAACACATAAGTGAACAAACAAAAAAGATCCAAGGACAACTGAAATACATTACAAGTCCTTGCTCTGATAAGAAGTCTATGGCAAGACTTACCAGGTATGTTACCAACCAGGACAATGAGATGACCACATGTACAAGCAGCCAACCTCTAGGTATCCAGTGGTGTCAATAGCAGCCTTCATAGTTTATTGGGCATAAGGAGGCTCTAAGGCCAGACAACTACTAGAATCTATCCAGAGTGAATGATGTGAAGGTAGGAGGAGGAGGAGAAGAAAAGAGAAGTCAACAAGGTAGAGTTTAACATGTTCTGTTTATAAATTCTACCTGAAGAGCTGTCACAAATATCAGTTGATCATGGGTTTGGCCGTCAGTGGATAGAGCAGAGCAAAACTGAGCATTTCAGTGCATCTTCCCAATTGCCATTATTACTTTTTGCCCTAGTATTAAGTCCTTTTTTGCTTAGAGGTTGATATTATCTTAAGATCGATGTAAAGGTAACTTTTATTCTCCTGTTGTAATTGTCATCTCCAAGGCTTTCTACCTCTGTTAACCTAGGACTAGTCCAGGACCTAGCCCTCTAACCTTTGTACAATCCTATCTAAACTTAGAATGTTTTCATCCTCTGAGACTTACTGCTAAATAAGCTCACCCTGTCTAGATTTTTCGCACTCTGTGTGGATGGTTCAACTCAGCTCTTCTGGCTCAAACTCCTCTACAAGCTGACTGATTCAATCTGTCTTCTCTCTCAGCCTCTGCCTTTTTGCTCTGTTGGCCTTAAACTAACTCTGGCAATCTGTTCTAATTTTCTAGTTCCTTCTCATTCTCTGGTTTCTACTGGCTTTTCCTGTGCCTGCTTGTTCTCTTTTCAACATGTCTCTGTAAAAGTTCCTCCTTCTTCTCTCCATCTGCACTGTTTCCTCTTATAAGGCCTCTCTTCCCTCTCTCTTCTCATGAGAGTTGAGCATATCCTGTTCTGTCAGATCTTTCACTGATTCATCACTTTGCCACTCAATCAGAATTCTCTTTCAAACATGGGTGCTTCCTTCTGCAAATTTAACTTTACCTTTATTATTTGGGATTAAAGGTGTGTGCTAAGGGCAATTTTGTGTTCCAGCCAGAGGGATTAAAGGTATATGCTAAGGGCTGAGCCACACCATAACTAGAAACAGGGTTTTTCAGTAAATAACATAATCTCAGGGTTCACAGTGTGATCAAATATCCTGCAACAGTCCAACTCTGCTGTTGCTTCTAGTATCTGCTGAGGCCCAATCCATGAATCCTTCTGTTCTGTCTTCCCACCTTATATCTTTTGTGTATGGCAAGCCATGCTCTTGCTATAATTCCAGTGACTTATTAAAATGAAGTGAAATTGGATATGGGAAGTTGAGGTATTGGAATGAAGGAATGGCAAGCTCCACCCAGTTTGAGTTACATAGTAAGTCTCCCCTCCCCCATCCCCTATCCCCCCAACCCCGCCCTACCTCTGATTTCTTTTGTTTGGAACTAGCACAGGCTGCCTGAACATTTGATCCTCTGCCTCCTAAGTACTGGTCTTGTGCCAGGAAGCATTTGTGAACCCCCAAAAATAATCAGGGAGCCACTTCCAATGTAATAGCATTAGGGTTACAAGCTTGGGCTTGGGCTCTCCTCCAACCCAACCCTGACACAGCAGGGTGGGATGCAAAGGCTGAGCAGCCTCGAACCCTTAGCAGGAGAAAGTTTTATAAGAAAATAGGAGCAAGTGAGGGGGTGAGGACAGGGGTGTCTGGTCTGGCAAGTATCTAAAGAATGACTATAAGCCGACAGGTGAGTGCTCTGAAGCAACACTGTATACAATCAAACAGTCTGAAAGTACATCTAAAATAATCAGACTAGTCTTTGATGAACTGTTTTTAGGAAGTAACTAGAGGGTAACTCTGGCCGGCAGGCCATGGGGTCCTTCCTGGTACATGGGTGCAGGTTGGGTTCTGCTGTAGGTTGAGTTCTCAGGCTTTTTTTCTTTTCTTTAAGATGGAAGTCAGTCCCAAGATGCAAGAGGTTTGGCCTCTCAGTCTATGTTACCACGTCTTGCAAGACAATTTTGAGGCTTCCTCTAGATATTTAATCCAATATCTGAAAATGAACATAATTTCTGTCAACATAGAGTGACTGGGGAAAAAAAGAGGCCCAGAGAAGTGACACTGACATGCCTGTGACTGCTGAAGTCCCTTGCATTCATTCTTTCATAAGCTTTCATCTGATGTGTTACAGATTACGTTACCATGTTTGTAAACTGAGGAAACATGTGGGGATGTATTCGATAAGTTGTCATTCTTTCCATTCAGTGACGGTGACTAGCTAGCTAGCTATGTAAACTGACAAGAGGATCACTCCAAGGTATGTGAGAAGTTGTTTTTCTGTTGGTGAAATGAGCAGTTTTAAGACAGATTAGAGTATATAAAATCAGATTTATTGGGAAACTGCTCTCTGGCGGTGAGTTCCCTGATCCCAAAGAACAGAGTCAGGGAAGCTGCTGTGAGAAGGAAGACAGACAGGAGGGAAAAAAGAAAGAAAAAACAGTACTCACAGAGAGAGGGAGAGAAGACAGGAGGAAATGGGGTGGGGGGAGACAAAATGGCTGGATTATCTAGGGTGGAGCCTCTGGGGGAAGGACAGTCTAGCCCCTGGGCTGGAAAGTTCAGAACAGAGGGAATGGTATGCCAGGTAGGGACTTAAGAATGCTGGGAGAACCTGGAGGCCAGGTCTGCTTTGCTATGTAAACTGTGCACCTCGGCCTCTTGTCCAGGGTCTGAAACCCAACAATATAGTTGAAGGAAAGGTTTTAATTGTAGATATAAGGAAGAGTGCTGTTGGAAAACTGAGAAGCACCCACATTCCAGGACCAAGCTGGCCTTCGGTAACCCAGCACTGCTGGCCACAGCATCACTAGCAGCCAAATCCATCACATTTCCACTGTCCATGCTTGCATATTCTCTCTATGCGCATGCACTATACCCCTTTATAGAGGACTGTCTTCATGGCCTGCTCTCTTTCTCCTCCATCCTCACTCTGAGACAGCCTCTGTACCCACCCCCATCCCCAGTCTCCCATATGAGGCCTGTTGCATAGTGTGACTCTGTGGCAGTCCTTGGTCCTTATGTTAGTGTACAGGCAATTCCACTGGTCTGCTGTCAGGAACCTAGCAGTTCCTTGTATCACTGCCAGGTACACCATGTGTGTACTGTGGATAAAAGGACCACCCTCTACCACTGCGCTCTCTCTGCGCTCTAAGTTCCTTCTCTGTTCTCTTCTAGTGCTCTCTCTCTCCTCTCTCTCTCTCTCTCTCCCTGAGTCCCCCCCTGTAGTCATCATGCATCATGCCCCCCACTCTCTGTTCTCTGTCTGCCTGTTTACATGTCTACTTGTCTGCTGCTATCACTTCCCTAGGTCCCTACTCCCCTCCCTTCCCCCAATAAACCTCTTTTATACCAGATCTGTTGCATGGCATAATTTCTCAGGGGTACACCTTGGCATGGGCCCACTAAATGTTCCCCCTGCCACTTATTTTCTATTATAGCACCCTATACACCAAAGTACTCTTCCAACACTATGTTCTTAACAAGTGCAGCCAGAGACATCTAGAAAAGTCCAGGGCAGGAAGAGAAAGCAGTAGACTGAATATGGCCAACAGATTAGGCCTGGCCAAGAGAGGGGGTTGGGAGCACCAAGAAGACCAAAGAGAGAAAAGGGATACTAAGAGGAAGATGAGACAGAGACACAGAGAGAGGGGGGGGGATGCTGGGGTAGAGAAGTTTAGAATGAGGTGCATGGAAGTGAGAAGAGCCAGGATGCCAGCATGTCTCTCAAATGTGTAGCAGGTACTGGTGATACTGAGGTAGACAGGAGACCAGCAGGCACATTCGTATGCTAATAGGCACCACAGATAGTCATTTGTCCCTTCTGCCAGTGATAAGGAAATGGCTCCTTTGGTAGATGGGACTGGGCCTCATAAGCTTCTGAGGCATGCTGTCTTTTGTCTAGCCACCAGAATTTGGTCCTGACACTGTGTGCACCAAGACCTTCAGAGTCACATCATAGAACTAGAGAGATGTCGTAGTGACTAAGAGTGTTTATTATTCTATCAGAAGACAGGAGTCAATTGCCAACATTGACATGGTTTCTTACCATTGTCTGTAACTCTAGTTCCAGGGAATCTGATGACATGTTCTGATTTGTTTACACTATGGCATACATATGGAACACATTCATATAGTTAGGGCCACATGTGTGTGCATGAGTGTGCGCTTGCACACACACACAATAAATAATTAAACAAACAAATATTTTTAAAGGAATGACCCATCCTCTTATAGGGATGCCTCTGACACAGTGTTCTCTCCTCTAATGAAGCTATGGTGGGGGTTGACGGTAGGCACACCAAGAGATCAGAACCAGCCAGTTTATGAAGCAGTTAGTGGTTTTTATTAAAGATAAGCTATATGTGCTTAAGCAAAAAGGGTTAAGAGAAAAAGAGATACTCACAGGCAAGTAAGAAACACCCAAGAGTATGTACATGGTCTTCTCAAAGAAAGAGCTGCAGAGAGTAGGTCTGAGCTCCTCAGACGACAGTAAAAAGTTATTTATCTTTGCATTTCTTCACATACTTTTTTGATAATTTTCAGGTTACATCTCAGAAGGTTGCTATGAAACTTCTACTTTCCTCATAAGAAAAAAACACGAAGTTTTCTTAAGATTTCCTGGATAGAATTATAATCTAATAAGGTGAAACCAGAAGACACTAGGGTTAGACCAGGGCTTTAAGTGTTTACTTTCTCATATATAGGGGTTTGAGTGAGATTCCAGAAAAGTACACGGTTCCAGGTGGGAGGTGAAAAAGACATCAAGCAGTTGTTATTTGTGAAGGGATTCTTGTTGCTTCACTGGCAAAGGTATCAAACAGATTCTAGCATAAACAAATACTTTTCCATCTCAGGTCTCCCAAATTTTTCTTGCTTTTTATTTCACTTACAAATATTATATACCTAAATATAAAAATACAACCTGGTCAATCTGCATAATGTTGCTTGTATGTATCTGATGCAAAGTTGACCCTCCCTGCTTTTTCATCCTGCCTCAAAACAACTCTTCCTAGTATTGAAATTCCCACAAGGACACTCAGTTTGCAGGATATCAGATTTCCTGATTGCCCATAGAGAGGTAAAATAAACGAAACAGACAAAGCAGTATTGGATTTAACTGTTCATTTTCTACTTTTATGTAGAAATTAAATAAAACCTAGACTCTATTCAATAAAGGAATTTTAAAAGACTTGCCATATTTCCATGGTGATCCTCTATTATGATGCATTAAATAGAATTGCTATTTATTAAGAGCGTCACTGTGAAGATGATACATTTTAAATCAGATACATAGAACAACCCCTATTAACCAACTAAGTACAAACAATGAGTTTCATCAGCAACTCAAGTTGAGTCCTTCATCTTTCCAAATCTCTACTCTACTGAGGCTTAAAGGAGGTCCATCTTAATACTTCTCCTAAAAAATTCACCCTGCATCCACCTCACTCTGAGGGCTGTTTCCCAGTGTGTATACCTCCTAGATTTCTTAATTGTCTCACTATGATTATACTCTCCACTTTCCTCCATAGAAGTTGAAGCTCCAATAGAAGAGAACTCTTCTAAGTCTATACCTATTTATCACTAGTGCTCTAACTTAGGGATATAACTAGATTAAAGCAATCCTGATAAGTGTTTGTTTAATAAAGTATATATTAACTGATAACTTCAACTTTGCCACATTGTTTTTAATCAAATTTCAAACTAAACAGGTATGAAAGCAGACCTGAAATGTCAGCATATGGGAAGAAGATTCCCAGGAATTAGCCACACCCTGGGAATACTCAGTACAGATGAAAGACAGAGCAACTGCAGGAGACAACTAGCATCAACTTCTGCCCTCTACATGCACACACTCACATATGCATGCATGAGTCCCTGTGCCCCTGTGCCCGCACATATGTATGTATACCAGAACACACACCAAACACATGTCCAATGGCACATACATGCACACATATCACACACACAGTCATGAAAATGACAGCAGATGATACTAAAGCTTGACATTATTCTGAGAGATAAACCATAGTAAAACCAAACTCCTGGTGAGACCATAGCAGAGGCAAGGCATAGGCCGCCATTGGGGGTGGGCCACCCATCCATTGCCAAAGTTTTAACCCAGAGTTGCTCCTGGCTAAAGAAAATACAGGTACAGAGTGTGGAGCAGAGACTGTAGGGAAGGCCATCCAGAGACCGCCACACCTGGGGATCCATCCCACAGACAGACACCAAACCCAGACACTGTTGCTGATGCCAAGAAGTGCTTGCCGACAGGAGCCTGATCGAGCTGGCTCCTGAGAGGCTCTGCCAGACCTGACCAATACAGATGTGGAGGCTTGCAGCCAACCATTGGACTGAGAGCAGAGACCCCAATGGAGGAGTTAGGGGAAGAACTGAGGGAGCTGAAGAGGCCTTATCTGGCATCAGTGGAAGGAGAGGCCCTTGGTCATGTGAAGGCTAGATGCCCTAGTGTAGAGGAATGCTAGGGCAGTGAGACCGGAGTGGGTGGGTGGGTGGGGGAGCTCCCTCATAGAAGCAGGGGGAGGGGGGATGGGATAGGGGGTTTGCAGAGGGGAAACTGGGAAAGGGGATAACATTTGACATGTAAATAAATAAAATGTCCAATTAAAAAAATTTGTGCTTGTTTATAAACATAGAGTTAAACCTGTTAAACATGAGAGTGGTAATTTTAGCTGAATGGTATCTTGTGTGTGTGTTATAACTTAATTGTTCAACTGAAATAAACTATACATGTTAGATGCATAAGCCAGCTTAATTATTTTTATTCTCTTTTTCTTTATTATCTGTTGTGTTCAAGATTTTGTACAGGCAAATGTTGTATCCTGAGCTGTACCCTTGGCCCAGGTCAACTTTATTTAGCTAACCTCACGGTGTCAACAGATAAATAATCACTCAAATATTTAACAGAAGAGCCATTCTCGTCATAATGGACAGAAAGAATGGCTGACAACACTAAAGGAGCTTCATATACAAATGACTATGAGAGTAAATAGCAGAATTTCCATGCAACATAATATGAATAATTTGAAATTGTTAATAATTACCAAAATACCACCCAGGGGCTGTGCTAGTGTAGACTCCCTTGAGCAGAGAATAAGAACACTGTACCCAGACCCTCATTACCCCAATAGTAAAATATGATTTTTGAGTTTTTATAAATTCTACAAATGTGAAAGCTTTATAATATAGAACTCTTCCCATAAATGTGATATTCTTTTAAGTGTTGTTTTATGGGATTTATTAATATTTTATAGGATTCTCTATAAAATCGACACCTATTTTCATTAGATGTTCTTATGTACATTTTAGTTAATAGTTACTATTTGGGATTCAGTCCATAATCTAGATACAGTGATGTGGCATAATCACCTGGAGATATACAAGGATATACCTTGTTCTTGACTTCTTTTCTGAGTCTGTTTCTTGGTTCTATTGTACTATCTCAATTTACATTAAAGAAATAAATAATAAAAGTATATTCTAATATTTAAGATGTGATGCCAAATTCCCAAGCCAGGAATCTCCACTCTCTAACTCTGACCAAGAAAATGTCAAGGTCTAGCACATGATACATGTTCAATTACTATGAGTTTTGGGCAAATCTAATTCAGCAATATACCGCAATACTCTGCCACTAAGATACTATAGATGGCCACTGAGTATGCTTTTCAGAGTTTCCAAAGGATTCACAGGAATTAATAAATTTTATTAATAAATGTATTTTAATTATAGATATTTATATAAATATATCACTATATTTCTAAACATATCAAGTATTTATTTTATAATTATTTATTATAACATAAGTATATTTTATACTTACATATTTTATGTCATACATTTAATTTAATAGATATATTTAATAATATATTTATATTAAATGATATAAATAAAATAAAATATTACTTATGAAATATATGTTAAAATATTAATAAATTAATAAATCAGACTGAGAAAGAAATAAAAAAATAACAACTTTGATGATAGGTTGAAATAATATAAAATATTAGATAGATCTGAACAGATCATTTTAGAACAGAACGGAGAATAGTTTTTTAGTCAGGACACAAGAGAATGTTTTAGACAGAACTGAACCCAAGAAGAACTTAGAAATAAAGGCATAGCATTGGGAGAAAATGCATTGAGAGTATTGTGACATCAGAACAGGAGAGAGCAAGATTAGAAGGACAATGTAGAGTGGAATAACTTAGAAATAATAAGGTATCATAAAAACTAAAAGAGCAAGGTACAGAATCCAGAGGGAAAGAGGAAAACAGAAGAAGCTGCAGAGAGAGCAGAAGGAGTAGGCAGGCTTCTCCTGACCATGGGACAAAACAGGTCTTTTCTTAATAATAAGTCAGACTTAGTCTTATTAAAAGGAACAAAGCTTTCTTCTTATAAATTTGGGTTTAATTCATTTCGCAATAAAATGGTAGAAACTTTTTCTTTCTCTATGCAATAAAGATTGGAGCTCATTTTCCATCCAGAACGAGTGAATTCTTTCTGTGCTGGTGCTGGGTCTTTGGCTCCAAATGAATATGTAAGTATGGATATGTGTGTGTATATGTATAATTATGAGAATGTATGCAAACTGTCCCCAACTGGTTTAAATGAAAATGTGTAAGTGTACATATGTGAATCTGTATATGAAGTTATCCATATTTGCTTATGTAAAAGTTTTTCCTTCTGCTAGTATGATCTCTTCTGGCTCAACAGAAGTTTATTGCTCCAAACTTCCCTCTAGCTTGACAAGGAGAGGCATCTGGACAAAAGGGAAAAGGCTCTAGCAATTAATCCTTTACTTACTCTCCTGTTGTTTTAGGATGAGGTGCTAAGTGCCAGAGACTGAAGTTTCTGGCCTCAGAGGAACACAGAAGGCAGGTCAGCTACAGTAGCAAAGTAACTTAGATAAGCAAGATTTTATTATTATATGCAACCTTAAATATTTTGTAAGATGAAAGTATTACCTCCATATCTCATAAGACAAATGTCTTACCTTCTGCCAATGCTCTTCCCCCTCCATTGACTCAAGGAGACTCTACAAGAAAGAAGACCCACTGGGCCTGGCCCCCAGCGTATATTGAAACACAGAAAGACTGAGGATAGCTAAAACAATCCTGAATAACAAGAAAACCAATAGAAGTATTAACTATCCCCAAGTCAAGTTGTACTACAAAGCTATAAAATTAAAAACAATGTGTCAATCAAAGAAATGAATTGAATGGTCACCTGATATTTGTTAAACAGTACAGAAATACAAATAGTACAAAAAAACAAAACAAAAGAATAAAACTAGAAACAAGACACCATCTTCAATAAATGGTGCTGATCAATCTGGAGGGCTGCATGTGGGGGAATAAATAAACGTAAATAATATATGTAAATAAATACATAGTTATTTCCCTACACAAAACTCAACTCCAAATGGATCAAAGACATTAACCCAAATACACTGAACCTAGTAGGAAATTGTCTTGAACTCATTGTAATAGGAAAAGATTGTCCGAACAAGATCAACAGTCAATAAATGGCTCTCTGCCTGGGACACCAGGAGTCGGTAGCCAACGAGCGCCA
>CM052703.1:119837441-119907246 GCA_028551405.1 Uromys caudimaculatus | reverse complement strand
TAAAAAAAAATGAAAACTAAAAAAAAAGAAAGGGAAAATTAAAATATCAAAAACAATGATCATTTCTAATTCGCATTTATCTGACGTTGTTTTCAAGCCACTGAATGTAATAAAATAAAGACTTATCACACTGGTCATCGTTTTCTTTCTATTAACAATGTAATAGTTATTGCTTTAAGATTCAGTTTGAGCACATAAAATTATCCTCCTGATTGATTTTTTACCTTTCTTTTTAACCATGCTTTTTCCCCCAATATAAAGCAACCTGGTTTCTAGTTCCTGTATGATTTGGGGGGGGGGGGGAGGAGTGCTTTTACTACATCTATTCAGAAACTGTCTCAAGGTTAGTGCATTGCTGGCTTGTACTCTCTCTTAGTCACGTGGACCTGCTGTTTCTTGGTGAAGACAGACCTTTTCCCGCTGACATCCCACTGCGCCTTGACAGCAGGCCTCTTCCACCGTGCTGCCTGTTACAGTTGTGTTTTCTGAGAGCAGGTCAGTGATCCTGACATCTTCTTCAGTCAACTGATTCATATCAATTTTGGTGAGTGGTGTTTTCTCTGTGATGCACTACACGTTGAAAAGAGGAAGGAACTCATACAGTAGAGTCACAAGAAAGCACCTAAGACCTTCAAGATTTTTAGCACAAATTTTCTCTCCTGACAAGGGTGTGTTAGCAACCAGGCACTGGGTTTGGCATTTTTAATTTGCTCTTACGCTTTAAACAAGTATTCAATGTAGGCAGAGCTATTTGGTAGATTTTTTTAAAAACTGATTAAATCATATGCAGTGTACTCCAACATGTAATAAAGACACATGCTCCACTATGTTCATAGCAGCCATATTTATAATAGCCAGAAGCTAGAAACAACCCAGATGTCCCTCAGCAGAGGAATGGATACAGAAAATGTGGTACATTTACACAATGGAGTACTACTCAGCTATTGAAAACAATGACTTAATGAAATTTGCAGGCAAATGGATGGAACTTGAAAATATCATCCTGAGTGAGGTAACTCAGTCACAAAAGAAGGAACATGGTATGTACTCACTGATAAGTGGATATAGCCCAAAAGTTCAGAATACCCAAGTTTCACTTCACAAGTAACCATTGGACTGAGAGTGAGGTCCCAGATGGAGGAGTTAGAGAAGGGACTGAAGGAGCTGAGGGAGTTTGCAGCCCCATGGAGGGAGCAACAGTGTCAACTGTCCTGAACCCCTGGTGCTCCTGGAGGCTGGACCACCAACCAAAGAATACGCATGGAGGGACCCATGGTTCAGACCACATATGTGGCAGAGGAGGGCCTTGTTGGCCATCAGTGGGAGGAGAGGACCTTGGGCCTGAGGGTGTTAGATGCCCCAGTAAAGGGGAATGTCAAGGTGGGAAAACGGTAGTGGGTGGGGGAGCACCCTCATAGAGGCAGGGGAGGGGGCAGTGGATAGGGGGTTTCCAAGTGGAGACCTGGAAAGGGGGAAACATTTGAAATGTAAATAAAGTATCAAAAATTTTTTAAAAAGTAACAATTTGTATTCTTTTGCATGGAAGGTTAAGTTGGTATCTAAAAACAGGATAACAAAGCAAAGAATGGCCATGTGGCAGGTGCTGCCTTGGGATTCCCAAAGACAGCCTCCATTTGAGTTCTCACAGAGAGGAGTCTGCAATAGTAGTCCACAATCTCCACCCATCCCTGCCCTGGCATTCAAGTACTATGTAGTACCCCAACAGGGCAGCTTGGTTGGATGGTTTCTATTTTAGCTCGTTCTATCCTGAAACTTCTGGAACCAAAAATGAATTTGTCACCAAGATGATCAGATCAGCCCAGATATTAGGAAACCTACTCAATTTCTGAGCCCATAGCATGCTGGGTTGTCTTTGGAAAAAGAAACATTGTAAGTAAATTCGTGATGAAGGAGGAAGCATTGGTGAATCTTCAGTTTATAATCTCAGTAAAGAAGGCGCTGTTAATCATGGTAAGTTCTCCTTTTACTTAGATCCATCATTCAGGACATCCATCCGAAGCCATGAGGCTTGCAAGTTCACAAACCATGAGCCTAAGACATAGGGTAGGTAAAAATGGAGCGATCTGTTCAGACGGATCATACACCCAAAGGCGAACTCTCCAGGATCGGACTTCATTGGTGCCAAACCTAAGCTCTTTTTTCTAAGGCAGGAAGTGGGAAGAAAGAACGTGACCTAAAAAGTTAAGGCTTAGAAATAGTTGACAATTTCCTTAAGAAAAAATTATTTCAATACACTTTTAACTTTAAATGGCAAAATATGTACAATTGCAATATAACAAAAATTACTTCTAAAAAATAAGAGGTTAATCTAGCATCTTATACAATCCTTTACCATGTGAACAGTTATCCATCTTTAATACATATAAGTCTACTATGACAGAGAGGATGGAAGAGGTCATTAAGGTGATAGCATAGTCCCGAAAATGCCACTGCAGTACGCTAGAAAACTAGATTCTCCTGGTCCCAAACGCGTTAAATATCATGATGACAGAGCATGTCTTTAATTCTAGCACTTAGGAAGGTAGAGAGTTCAAGACTAGGAAAGGTCCATTCTCAAACTAAGGAACAGAGGAAAAGGAACAAAGAAAGAGAAGAAAAGAAGGGACAGGAGGGAAGGAAGGAAAAGGGGAGAAAGGAAGAAGGAAGATTTCAAATATTTCACAGGAAATAATAATCCCAATAATATTGTATAGAGTTTTTGTTTCCATTGCATCAAACATCAAGCAAGGGTCTAAAAGGAATAAACAGATGAAAAACATTGTTTAGCTCAATGATAAGGTCTATTAATTCATATCTAATAAAAGTTTCTGTAATAACCACAACAGAAGGAATACTGAACGGAGATGCAGAAACATCACACTCGCTGTCAGCAAACACTGACCAATCACTGAACCCCTCTTCATTTCCTGTGGGTTTATTTTTTCCTTTATAAAAATAGATGGAGTTAAATGTATTAAGTTCTTTTGCCACAAGATATCAGAAACTTTAATGATAATGCATCTCATAATTTTCACTTGAGTCAAAAATACTAGTCTAAAGATCTCATGCATGGTTGGAACAGAAAACTCAAAGGATGAAAAAAATGTTTTCATCTTGTTCTGTCACCAAAATAACCTCTATAGAAATCGCATTATTAATGATCCCCCTCTACAAGATAGCAACCGCTGGCTTAAATTCAGATGGATGACTGTAGCTAATGTAAAATTTTCAGCATCATTTCACTTAAATTCAAAATTCAAATTCAACAAACACTTACTGTGCCAGAAGCTATTTCATGTGCAGAATGTAAAACAATGACCCTGTCCCCAAGAAGCTGACAGCGTAGTTAAGTCGTTTTCTCACAGTAGGTTTTCAACCCAGAATGGTTCCAGTGTAAAATAATAGGACATAGTAGAAAGTCAGGAAGCGCTCAATTTAAAGAACAGCATTTCCAAGCTGTCTCAGAACTGAGGCTCAGTTTTAGAAGTTTCTTGCATATTTTCCTTAATATTAATTCATTATTAATTAATAATAAAATGTATCAATTTTACATGTATTGTAACAAATTATTTTAGAAGACTTGAGCTGTTTGTGCTGTGTATGTATGTGTATATAATATTCATGAAGCCTTAGTAAAAGCCTATATGAATTTTCGTTTAAGTTATGCTCAAATTAAATATACATTTAATCATGCCTGAGTCATATTTTCAAAATTAACAGAGAAATATGATTGACATTAGAATAGTCACGTTAGGAAATATAATTACTTAATTTTTAAAATTAATTCCATATAATTAACTAATACAGGAATAATTAAAAAATATGTAATTAAGTAAGTTATAGTCCCTGACACTTAGTCATTTGATCATAAAAGGAGAGCATATTTTATAAACAAGTGAAATAAATATGAAATCTATTAATTAAATATGTGGTTGCAGCTAAGAATAAACATTAGGAATAAAAATTATCTATCTCTACAACCTGTGTAATCAGAAAGCATATTTTATGGTAAAATGCATAATTATTACATTAGTATGGAATAGTTGGCATGGTTCACTCTCTCGGTGGTTCTGCCATTTGTCAGCTATGGTGTGCGGCTTAACCTCTCCAAGCTTTTTCCAAGCTTGTTGTCAGATTTAAATAAGATAATGTGTGGCTAGCACTCACTCTAACCCTTGACACCCAAAGGCATGTTCATAAATCATTAGCTAGCCAGTTTGGAAAATGGATAACTCCATATTAAATCACAGTCTGTGTTATCCTTTACACAACTGACCCAGTTCATCTGTGACTGGAGTCGGGGTTGGGGTGGGGACATCAAGAACAGGAGAGTTCTTCTCCTAGCTGAAAGTCCTGTGGAAATCCCTCTTATAACTTGCTACCTCTTTCTGCTCTTAGGGGTCAGGACATCATTGCTGAAAGTTTATATCAGTCTTACTCACAAACTGCTTCAGCAAAGAAGTTCTGAGAACCATGAGCCCATGCTCCAAACTAGAGACCATGTATATGATCCCTTGTTAGGGTGTGTGGCCTGAAAAGGAAAGAAAAAAGAAAGAAAGAAAATATGCTAGCAAAAATAAAGTGGAAAAAACCTGCTGGCAGAAACCTGTCTGCCAAAGACAGGCATGTCAGACATGGAAGGAACAGGCCAAAGCACATGTGGCTCTCTGGGGCAGCCTGGGGTCTGTGTGGGGTACTCTACAACAAAAGTGAGCTAATCAGAAACACCCTCCATATAAAATCTTAGCTTTTCTCCTAAGGGGTTGTAAAGTGCTCATTCCTACCCAGAAGCAGACCAAAGAAACAACCATTCCACTGAACAGCTCTTCAACCTCAGAACCTGTGCAGGTAAGTGCTTTGAGATGTGGGAATAGACTCTAAGAAGAACCTCAGAACATGGGGTTTCAACCCTCAAATACACGAAGAATCTGTGTGCTATATATACAAGCCCCTTTGTTGACATCCTGGTTCCCAGTTAATGTCTATACTGGAAGATGGTAGAAACGTTAAGAGGTGGGGCACCATGAGAACTCCCTGTATACTTAGGGATATGCCCAGGTGGGTTGTGGGACTCTGAGTAATGCTTTGTTTTCAATATAACAATCGGGGCATGAAGGTGAATGGTTTTGTCGTCGTATCTCCTGAGGTGATGCAATACCTTGCACCAAGCATAGACTAGAGCTTCCAAAACTGTGAGCCAACTGTGAATTGATGACCTCAGCTCTCTGTTACAGTGATGGGAAGCTAACATGCCATAGAGCTTTGTGAAGCATAAATAATATCACTTGCTGGAAAAATGTCAATATAAGCTCTGACTTTACAAACTTTAAAGGCTGCGACACTGTTTAGGATAAGGAAATACAATGCCAACGAAATGGCATCATTAGTAAGTTCCATCACACCATGTGAGTATAAAGCAGAGGAATCGTCTGTCAATATCTGTTAGACATGTAGACACATTTACAGAAAATTAATTGTAGATAAGAAAGACATCCTCCATCCAGTGTTCCCCTCTCTGCCAACCTACTTCCTCTTGACAGTATCATGTTTTAATCATAGCAAGAAAAGATCCACACACATCCAACATTGTAAAACTCTTCACGGTGTAGCTTCCTTCCAGAGCTAATTGGCAGTGTTCAGGTGACACAGAGACAGAGTCCAAGCATGGGAAATGAGTTCTAACGAAGCTTGTCGCTGAAGCACGCATCAAGCAGGGATCCAGGAACGTTCTGTCTTTGGTGTTAGGAAGACTCCCTTGTTTGCATCTGTTATGGTTTCAGTGCTTAACTTTTCAACGCCAAGACTGTCAAATTCCCAGGAAATGTTTTATTCACTCTGCTTCCTTTGTCTACGAAATGAAGCTATCGCTGAAATATTTCCAAGGAAATCCCAGTAGAGATCTTTAGAGACAGAGAGGTAATTGCACAGACAGAAGGAATTGGCTCAAAGTCTTTGTGCATGTAGAAAGACAGATGATATCCCAAGGAAACTGAAGTCAACAGATATGGGGACTGAGACGCAATGTCCATGGTGGTGGGAAAGGAAGCGGAGGCAGTTTTAGTGAGCATAAATTAAGCCATATCTTCCCAAGAAAGGTTAAAAAAAATGGATGCATTTTGCAAATATTAGATTCCAAATGATCTTAATTTTCTTAGATGTGGAAAAAATCAAGCTGTATTCATTTTCTTCACACTGTCTAACTTATGGGTTTTTTATATTTAATTCTTTCTTTCTTAGGCACTCTGCCTATCACTCATGCTTTATTTCTGGAAATATATCATTTTCCATGGTCAATATGTAATTATTGTCTGGATACAGAATAATCTAAAGGCTACATTTTTCTCTTGGATGCATATTTGTTCAAGAACATTTATGAAGAATATTTTTTCTTCTTGTCAAAAAATTATTCTTTGTCCTTGTTAGAAATTAATTGGCCATACACAGGTAGGTCTTTTTCTATAATCTATTAGTTCCAATGGTTTATTTGTCTAGCTTTACCATGCCTAATCTTTTCTGTTTCAGTCTTTACATGTTAAAATACATTTCATGCCAGGTGGTGATGGCGCACGCCTTTAATCTCAACACTCATGAGGCAGAGGCAGGTGGATTTCTGAGTTGCAGGCCAGCCTGGTCTACAGAGTGAGTTCCAGGACAGCCAGAGCTACACAGACAGAAGCCCTGTCTCAGAAAAAAAATAATATAGTAATAATAAAATACAACAAAAATAAAATACATTTTATAACCAGCACACAAACTTCTTTGAAGTAAAATATCAAAGGGCATACTTAGTATATAAGCCCTAAACAGTCCACAGCTGAACTTCTCCTTTGGGGGACAAATTAAATCTATGCCTTTTTATTTCCCTTCTGTTTTTGAATCCTTTAGTGAACACCACACCATGTCCTGACTGTCACACTTGTGAGTACTGATGTGACGTTTGTAGACCTTGGAACAACTACTGCGGCCAGCTGGGTATGAGGAGGTGGCTTCTCCAGAGTCACAAGAACAGATTGCAGTAACTGCGGGGTAAGCCCTTTCCATAAAACAGGATTGGAGAGCAGCTGTAGAAAACACCCATCACTGACCCTTGGCCTCCACACTCACGCATGTTCGCACACTCGGGCACACCGATGAACATGTATATATATACATATATATATGGCAGGGGGGTGGAGAGAGAAAGGAGAGGCGGGAGGTGTGGACAAGAGGAATAGGTGACAAGTGGGTCTAGAAGTCAACACATAGCTACCCCTCACCAAAGCAGCCCTAGAAGTAAACAGACACATTTACGCATGCCTTGATTTGTGTTGCTACTATCTGATTTGAAAAACAAAAACTCCTTGGATTAGCAATGTGTTTCTAGCTATGTAGTTTGTGTACAGACTCCAGGCGGTGGCACCTGCAAAAGTGACATATGCAAAAGACAAAATGACACAATCCTGGTACTTGGTAGGCTGGAGAATAGGAACTCTTACACGGGGCTTTGGTTTGCTTCGTTGGCTTTTCTTGGTGGTGGGTGTATTATTTTTTTACACTAGCCAAACAACATGGTTAAGCAGAAAGAAAAAAGGAAATGTTTTCAGCCTGGGGGTAGTTTTTAAAAGAAACTGAAAGACAGTTGCTGGGTAGGTGAGAAGTACCTAACATTTTCTGGAAGTCTGGGTAACATTCTGATGCTATGAATCTGCAGACAGCCAAAGCCAGGCCACTCTCCCCATGAACATCCGAGGACTCAGCATGAACACTGGGGTTGGAATGTGATGTTGAAAGATGACTCAAGTGATCTGGTTGGCAGAAGATCTGAATTCCTTGGAAGTGCATTCCAGCCCGGGCTGGGCCTCTGCTTGGAGCTGGAGAGCTGATTTTCACAGCACGTGGCTCCATCCCGTGAGTCATAGGGCTGCTTCAGAAGCTGCTTGGCTGCTTCTCAGATGGAAGCTTGGCTCTGGTGCTTTGAGGATTACCCCTGTTCCTCCTTTCCCCATCTCTGAATCCATCAAAATGCTAACTGACTAATGCTTTTGCAAGCATTCAAGACAGAAAGATGTTCGAGATTGGTAGAGCACCAATCTGCTCATTTTCAGATAAGAAAACTTACGTTTCTGGTTCTCTAGAGTCTTATCTCCATGATATTTTCCCTCTTACTTGCTGGGGGTTTAGCTGATGACCCTTCTCAGGCTAAGTTCTATCTCCTAACTAAATTCTACCTAAATTCTATCTTTCCAAGCTCCCCCATTGCTCCCCCAATAGTTTTTTTTTTTTCCTGAAAATATCTGTTCTAATGCCCATGTCCTGTTTGAACCAACTAAATGCACTGACCCTCTAAGCAAAACTGGAAGAGTGAAAAATGACTTGAAGTGTTGAGGAATATGATAGACTCTATCTTACATTTGGTTTAAGAAATTTATCTGAAATATTGCGATCAGCCTGGTGTTATAGGTCTAATGACAAACTTATCTGTCTTTGTTGTTGTGACAAGTAGCATCAGAAGGAATTAAATGTTAGAGAACCTGACTCTAGATTTACAACTCCTGTATGTTGCCTTGGTTCAACGGAATGTTCCTGGTTGGCATCCTGCTTTCCCCATGTCACAGATGCAGGTATATCCATGAGCACCACCATAGCCATCCTCAGTGGTCCTAAGAGGACATTGTAGAACTGGAAAAGAAGGCTATGCAATCGTTGGGATTGCAACACAGCTCCATTTCCATTCGCATTTTCTTTGCTTTTGCTAACCTTGTCAACAAGGATGTCACATGGAGCCCTTAAAGCCTGCCTCTTCTTCAGAGGTGTAGAGTCAAGTTCTTTACAACAGGCAAGATAATAAAGCTTTGTGGATACAATTTGTACTCAATCTTCCTTTCCTTAGTGTCATATCTCATTTGCTTCTTATGCATTTTATTTCTGTTGGTTATGTTGAATCTTTTATAGAGCAATATATGATATACATTTTGTCAATGATTATTGGGGGGGTGTGTGTGTGTGTTTGTATAGTGTGCGTGTTGCAAAAAGAGAAGGAAATCACTGGGATCATATCGCCATCACACTTCATTTTGTAAGGTTTTTGAGAAAGAGATGCTCCAAAATATATGAGCTAACATTAAATTTGAGATCCTTCTACCTCAATCAACTATCTGAGTCATGGGCTACAGGCATGTACCACTGCATCCAATTCAGTCCTGTTTTAGTTTGTTCAGTGGTTGGTTAGTTAGTTAGTTAGTTAGTTAGTTAGTGACAGAATCTTGCTTTAATTCAGTCCTGTTTTAGTTTGTTCAGTGTTGGTTAGTTAGTTAGTTAGTTAGTTAGTTAGTTAGTTAGTGACAGAATCTTGCTTTAATTCAGTCCTGTTTTAGTTTGTTCAGTGGTTGGTTAGTTAGTTAGTGACAGAATCTTGCTTTAATTCAGTCCTGTTTTAGTTTGTTCAGTGTTGGTTGGTTAGTTAGTTAGTTAGTGACAGAATCTTGCTTTAATTCAGTCCTGTTTTAGTTTGTTCAGTGGTTGGTTAGTTAGTTAGTTAGTTAGTGACAGAATCTTGCTTTAATTCAGTCCTGTTTTAGTTTGTTCAGTGGTTGGTTGGTTAGTTAGTTAGTTAGTTAGTTAGTCGGTTAGTTAGTTAGTTTGTGACAGAATCTTGCTATGCACCCCTACCTGGCATGGAACTCACTGTGATGGCCTTGAATTTGTGGTGATCGTCCAAACTCTGCCTCCTGAGTGCTGCAATTACAGGTGTGAGCCACCACGCCATGCTGCTCCAGATCTCTCTTCTGACACTTACTCCCTGGGAAGCCTATGATGAGCTGTTTGGCCTGTAAGAGATTTGGTTTCTTCATCTGTGAGTTAGGAATGAGGTTTTATCTGCCTGGAAACAAGTAATCACCTGTGCTATGTCATTAGCACTAGTAACTCATGAAGCAGGTCATCTTCAAAGTATTTAGGGATGAATAAATCTTGCCAACAAGATAGAGTGCATTTCATCCAATCTAGAAAGCTGTGTCCAAAAATTTGATTCTCCCTACTACTTCTCAGTGCCAATATGAGCACTCTAATCATTATCCTGGGATGATATTGGTACAGGGAGGGAAGAGAGCCCCTTGGATCCTCAAATGGATACTTGTGATTGACAGGGCAGCGCAGCCTGGTGGCTGGCTGCCTGCCTACCCTCATGCTTACTAGCAGGTCGGTCGCAGCTCAAGTGGGGAATGTATAAAATACAAATAGGAATATTCCGGAGTAACCCTATGATTCAATGAGCTCTCTGGGTAATTTGGGGGGCGAGGGGGGGGATGTTGACAAGAGCTTTGCTACTGAGCCACATCCCCAGCCATCACCTGGTGACTGCTAGAGAGTATAATCCTAGAAGGTATCGTCCACTGTCATCATCCTGGCATATTAAAAAAAAAAAACAAAAAACTATGGACAGATCCAGCTTCTCATACTTATTAATCTGATCAATGAAATAGTTTTCTAAATGGCTGTGTTTACATTTTGAATATCTTGTAATATCAAAACTGTAAAGATGAGTTGATGAGATGACTCTATGATAAAGGCACTTACCCCGAGCTTGATTAGTTGGACCCCTAGGGCCATTATGGTAGTAAGAAGGAATGGGCTCCCCTAAGTGTCCTCTGACCTGCACACATGCATCACCATGGCATACACACACACACACACACACACACACACACACTACAGAAGAACAGAAGACAGAACTTGAATAAATACGGTAAGCAAGTAAGAAATTGATAATCTGCTATATAAATATTACCTGACAAAATAATACCATTTATTAACAAGGAAAATAATTTGGACATGTGAGTGACTTCTGTCCTATTTCTGTCCCAAGGTTCTACTGTTCTGGGTGCTTATTTTTATCTTGGCATGTTAGAATGTTACTTAAAGAAGGGAGATTGTGGTTTGCTGAGTTTCAAAGGGGACAATCAAACAGCAAGCAAGTCTGCTCTCCCAGTGACCCCTCTCATCTCAGGATAACATGGCTACGGTGTCTCATTTCTAAGAAATAGCAGAAATTATAGCTGTAAATGGCATGCTTGTGTCTGCAGAGGTAGGCATTTCTTGCATGGCTGTGATACAGATATTTGAAAGTTTCCAGGGTGGTTCCATTTGTGCGAGCACTGTTGGAAAACAGTGATTTGAGTGACTCTCATACAAGCTAAGTGTCCTTTCCCTGCCACCCCTGACAACCAGCAGCATGGTCTTGCTCAGTACTGTCACTGGAATGAATTGTAAGGAAGTCCCCTTTGCCAGGTGTCATGGTGCACGTCTTTAATCCCAGCACCCAGGCAGAGGCTACCAGACCCCTGTGAACTCAAGGCCAGCCTGGTCTACAAAGCAAGTTCCAGGCCAATCAAGACAACATAGTAAGACCCTATCTAAAATCATATGAGAAGAAAATCCTCCTGGGATTGAGCTGATCTCCACTCAACGCAATGAAGATGCACTACGCTCTCCGTATTCAGAAGACAGTGCTAAGGGAGTTGGTTTGTTAGTTTGTTTGTTTGTTTGTTTGTTGTTGTTTTTAACTACATTCGGTACCTAATACAGAGACTGCAACTTTGGGTCCCATCTTGGTAGAGAATGGATTTAATTCTTTAACTGACAAAGATCAAGAATCAAAGTAGTTCTTTTAATAAAAGCTATGTAGGCTGGACAGATTGCCTAACAGTTAACAGAAGCCAGTGCTCTCCCTGCAAGTCTGGGTTCAATTCGAAGAACCGATGTGGCGTGGCAGCTCACAACTGTACAAAACTGTACAAAAACAGAGTCCAGTTCCAAGGACTCTGAGGCACTGTTCAGACCTCCGGGAGTACCAGACACACACATGGTACATAGGCATGCAGGCACACAAGACACTCATACACATAAAATTAATAATAAAAGTAAGTTAGAACTTTTAAAAACCTCTGTTAGACAAGCACATCGGTTAACTGCATATGAGCACAACCTTTTTAAAAGTAAAATTCCGCCATCTAGATCACTCTGGGATCGAAATTAATAAATATATCTTCGCTTCATTGGCCTTAGACTCAACCTCATCCCGTTGCATGCGTCCCCAGAAGCGTGGTGTATTGAAAGAGAAGCAACTTAGACCCTGAAATATAAAGTAAGGGCCTTGAGAAGCAGGGTGGTAGTGGTGGGGGCAGACAAATGAGACTCCATAATAAGAACACTACAGCAGGCCTGAGTGAAGAAACTCAGTGAGGTTGAGTATTGCTGGAGGGGGAAAAAAAATCTATGAAACAAACAAAACAAAGCGAAGCAGCATCGGGCTTGGCTAGTGTAAGCAAGGTCAAGGTTTAATCTCCATATAACTGAGTAAATAAGCAAGCAGGCAGACTAATGGGCGAATAAAGTGTAGATTGTCTATAGGAATGTGAAAGGGAAAAACAAGCCTAGAATTTTGATTGTTTTACATATATATGTATATGTGTGTGTATATATATGTATATATGTATAATATATATGTGTGTATATATGTATATGTATAATGTATATGTGTGTATATATATGTATATGTTGTCCTTTTAACTTCTGATGTGTTCCTTTCCTATGATTTATTTGTTATTATATTTAAGTGTGTGTGTGTGAGTGCATGTGCTTCAGTGAGGGAGCACACCCATGCCAGGATGCACGTGTGGAGGGCAGACTAATTTGCAGGACTCAGTTGTCTCCTTCCACCATGTGAGTTCCAGGCTTGGCAGGAAAAGCCTTTACCCACTGAGCCATCTTGCTAGCCATGTATGTATGTAACATATGTCTGTATGTGTGTATGTATGTATGCATGCATGCATTTATAGTGTTTGCTGAGCACTGTGGTGCGTGTCTTTTATCCCAGCACTTAGGAGGATGAGGCAGGTGGGTCTCTGCGAGTTCGAGATCAGCTTGGTCTAAGTCTCAACTTTCAGGTCAGCCAGATATACATAGTGAGACCTTGAGGCTTTTATTTGGTTTTTGGTTGTTGATGATGGTGGTGGTGGTGGTGGTGGAGGGTTTTTTGGGGGGAGGTTGTTTGGGTTTGGTTTGGGTTTGGGTTTTTCTAGACAGGGTTTCTCTGTGTAGTCCCAGCTATCCTGGAATTCACTCTGTAGACCAGGCCTCTAACTCAGAGATCTGCCTGCTGGTATTAAAGGCATGTACCACCATTGCCTGACTGAGACCTTGACTTAAAATGTGTGTGTGTGTGTACATGATGGCACATAATTGTCTGCTTATGGGGTAAAATTAATGCATATCAGGAATAGCATTTTATTTGGAGTATTCCTCCTCTCGCTGCATTCTTGCCTCAATTTTCCACTTCAAAATAATAATGAAGTTGTAAGGTAGAAGGCCATTGGGCCAGTGGGACGGTACTTGGAGAGACAAAGATACAGAAGGATTATGAGTTCGAGGCCAGCCTGGTCTGAACTGCACGACAAGACCATATCTTAGCAACAACAAAAAAGACAGGAGTGAGGAGTGGTATCAGAACCTCAAGGGGTCTGGTGTATGTAACCGAGGCACATATTCTTTATGTGGATAGCTTTCTGGGAGGGAACATGTCAGGACAATTTTGCATTCCCACATGTATGGGGGTAGTGTGACCCTTTCTCGAAGTGATGATATAATAATTCCAGAGTCTTCACGGGTCTGTAGAAAGATTTTATTACAAACTATGGTCCCTTCTGTGACAAGGATTGTACTTGGAAAGCATTTGGGCAAATACAGCCTTTACGCTATGTAAGAAGATTCAAGCAAACATGTTGAACATTACGTGGTAGTATAGCCTGTGTCTAATCTCTCCAAATGTTTAGCCATCTTACATAATACTCAAAGGAAAATTAAATGTGGAGTTCAATTTGTTTTTATTTTTAAATGGCTGACACAAATTGATTCCTTTTTAATTGAAAGTTACATGGCTTGGTTATACAGCCTCAATAACAAAAACAGCATCAGTTTGCAATCACTTGATTTATCTGAGTTCTGCCACCCAGCCAGCACTAAATTACTTCACCTTCTAATAAAAATAATTCCTAATGTTGAGAAAATACAGACAAGTAGAGGAGAGCTTTATTAAGATCATCAGTATTAGAACTAAATCCTTTTTTCTCATTAAAGAAGATACTGTCAATTTAATTAATGCACATTAATCCCTAGTTGACATTAAATTCATCTAAAACTCTACATTCATATAGATTGTTAATAACAAAGCACAAAAATGCATAAATGGATTCACATATGGAAAAAGCACAGTCCTAGAAATCCACGTGACCGCATTCTTCAGTATTCTATAGATGAACTAACCATTGAAGGTCATTTCCTTCGTTTATTAAACACTGTTAATTTAGAAGAAACCAGAGAAGTGGAATTTCTAATAAGAAAATCAGAATAAAATTTACTAGGATATTAAGTTAGAATTGCTATTTCCTTATAAATTAACCGTGAGTCATTAAACTATAAAAGTTGAGCCCCAAAGTGCAGTGGCAATAATAAAAATAGCTGGATTTTTGTTTCAAGAAATGGCTCTACTTTGTAACACATCTGGTTTTCTTTCTATTTTTTTTTTTTTTGAAAAGAAAAATTTGCATAAAGCAAAACAGTTCATTCCCAACATTTAAACATTTTCTTTCCTAAGTAAAGATTTGTTTTTATTTGTGTGTGTTTCAAATGTTTGTGGATACCCTCAGAGGCCAAAAGGAGGCATTGGGTCCCCTGGAGTTACAGGTGGTTGTGAGCCCCACAATGTGGGTGCTGGGAACTGAACTCAGGTCTTCTGAGCTCCCTGAGATATCTTATCCCTCCAGTCCCAATCCCCAACATGTTAAAAAAAAATCATTCTAAATAATACTTTTATTTGATTTGTTGAGACTTGGTGGTATCACATACTGTAGGCTGATGCCAAACTCACCTCGAAACTGAAACTGGCCTTGAGCTTTGGATCACCCCAGCCTCTGCCCTCTGAGGGCTAAGGTTATAGGTATGCCAGTGTACCTAATTCATACAGTGCTAAAAACTGAACCCAGAGCCTCACTTATGCTAGGCATCTCCCTAACGACCTGGCTGCAACCCATCGCCAGTTATTTCTTTTAAAATGCCTTTAGGATGCACTTATATTACCTGGAGTTCTAGAACAGACCAAGCTCAGGTTACTGAGTATATGCCAGGCAGGGTATTTTAATTCCCATCCTTATCAATCTCTTTCAGGCTATAGACCTCTTCACAAAGTCATTGATCATGTATGTTAACACTGATTTTAAATAGTGTTCTATTCTAAGAACACAGAGCAGCCCTATAAAGGCTTAACTTCAGCTGGAGGATTCCTTCTTATGGACCCTATACTTTGCCATGGGGCAACACAGGGCCAGTAAAATAACTCTCTTTTCCATGTCTATGAACCTGAAGAACTTACTTCTCTCACTAAATTGCAACTAAAAGAAACAAACTTGTACGTTATCCAACTTTTCAATTTCATGATAAGCTCTGGAGCTAATTAATTAAATAGACTACAGGATGCCAACTTTCTTTATTTACCTTTTTTGTCTTGATAAACATGAGTAAGCTTGAATGGACATCTTTATTTTCCTTCGGGTCTGAAAGCTTCCTTTCATGTGTGTGAAAAATGGCTAAGCATGTCAGGGTTTATCAAACAGAGCCTTGTGTTTGTGCCCAGTCCCTTTCCCCTTATCTGGCAAACGCATTACCCTCTCCATCAAAATGGGGCAGAGCAAACACCGAGCCACCCTCGTGCATAACCAGGGCTAACTTAAAGGACCTCAGGACTCTTTAAACTCAGCAAGAAAGGTGATTAGGCTCCAGATCTTTGGGCATTATCTTATTTTTGATAGCTCTGCTATGAAAAAGGCAATAAAAAGCAAGCTGTCTACTATGAAAGCCTGTTAAGGTGTCTGCTTACTTAGGAGCTGCCCTTAAAAGGAGGAGTGGAGAAAAGAGCTATGTAAACTAGTTTAACTATTTGCCAAATCTCAAAGGGAGCAATGTTTAAAAAGGAATTTATTTATGAATTAATTAGAGAGGAGCTCTAGTACTTTCTTCAACCTCACATTCCGAGCACAGGAAACGACAGATCTAGGGGATATCCTAAGGTCTGTTTGGTGTTTTAGAGGCAACTTTAATGCTGCTATTTGGCTGAATATGAGAAATTCAAAGATTCATTTCAGGCTTGTAGAACAATGGTGGAAGATGTAGGAAGAAGGATTATATAGTTCAGTGATGTCGCCGTTCACCCTCTTCTTAAGGATAATTAGGGTGGGGCTGAAGAGATAGCTCAGCAATTAAGAGCACTGACTGCTCTTCCAGAAGTCCTGAATTCAATTCCCAGCAATCACAGGGTAGTCCACAACCATCTGTAATGGGATCCAATGCCCTCTTCTGCTGTGTCTGAAGACAGCTACGGTGTGTTCATATGCATAAAATAAATAAATTATTATTTTCAAAAATAAAAAAAGATAATTAGGGAAAAGTGGAAAATGTCCAACATCGAAGCTGAGTTCAAACACCTGAACTTCATTGTCAGATCAAATCAACAACAACAAATGACATCTGGAAGAAAACATTTTATCTGATGTAAAAGTCCATCCAAGGTTTGGATCAAGTTAACTGTCCACAAAGTCCAGTGTCCCGGGACTTCCTGTGTTTCTGGTATGCATACAGAATAGAAACACACCTTATGATGGTCAAGGCATTGTAAATAAAAGAACTGAGTAGGCCAGGGACCACCAACTGCAAGAGAAGAAGGGTGTGGTTCCAGGTATGGAGTTAATGTTGATGAGCCTGAGGACACCAGCTCCTGTCTCTGCTTGATCCAGGTGTTTGTTGGGGGAGGGACAAAAAATGAAAACTATTCATCCCTGAAGTCCTAGGATCTGACTGTAACAACAGAAAGTCTTGTTCTGTAGCCAGCAAAGGTGGCCTGCAGGGGAGAGGAGGGCTCTGTCTACCACTTCCCAAGAACTCCACTTTCAGTTGAGTTCCAGTTACTGCTGCTGGAAGTGCCAATAGACCAGCTCACAAACAGAAATGCCACCATCAGGTAATGTTACTACAGTTTCCAGTTGAAGTTGGTATTGTTGTAACCCCAAACTCAACATGTGGATCAGGAAACAGCAGAACCTAAAATTTTTTATTATTTAAACCTATATATACTTTTTACATTAATGTCCTAGTTTTTCATTGGCAGTCTAAAGTGTTTTGCCAAAACGTATCACTTTCTCCTAGGAATAAATGCAGCCTTGTGTAACCTAATAGTGCATATCTAAAACAAATTATGAAAGGGTTCCTTTAATAAAGAAAGCTGAAATGGCTCTGTCATGTTAAATATTAACAGAGAGACTTCACATATGCTATGGAGGACATAGGAGCCTAGCACAGTGCAAGCACAAGAAAGAAGTATGCTGGTGTCCTTATGAAGTCACAGGCAAAGGGGCTGGAAACCAAGGACATATCTGTGTGGCTCTTCAGGAGTTTCCAGCCAAGTCTCTCTGATACAGTGTACATTTGGTATGCATTCTCACCACCTTCTGGAGCTGAAGTTTGTTCTTGGACTTTACATTTAATGTTATTTAGTGTGTCTTGAACCTACGATACAAGAAAGACAAAGATTGCTTTGCTCCTTGGGGGGCAATTTTGTTCTGCTGACACTTGACTACATACAGTACTTTTTTTTTTTTTAGCAGCTTAGACCAATTCATTCTTAGTTTGAGTATTAGCAACTGGTCATACAACATCACAAGTGACCAGAAAAAACATATTTTCAATAATGATATTAAAACATCAGTGTATATAACACGGCCTATAGCAACAGCTGCTGGATGGCTAGGAGGTATACTTGCCAATTCTGTTTTAAGAGCTTCTTGGGAGTTAGTCCGCATAACCATTTTGACAATCCCTGATAACAGGTATGATCAGTAATTTTCTACATAAAAGAACTCAGGGACAGAGAAATGGAGTAACCTGCCCAGAGCTATACAATTAAGAAGTAATCCAAACTTCAAAGAGGTTAATTTGTACGTAACAACATCTGAGATGGTTTTACTCATTATTAATGAAAACTGTTAGCAGTTTTTTTTTATCAAAAAGTTTATCCACAGAACCAAGATGTAACTCAGTTTCTAGAGCACTTGCTGAGTATACACCAGACCCTGGGTTCAATCCCGGCGCCACATAAACTAGGCAAGACAGCCATGTTTGTCATCCCAGGAGAGAGGGGCAGGTCTCAGAAACTTGAAGTCATCCTGTGAACTACACATCAAATTAGAGGCCAGCCAGGGCCAAATGAGACCCTGTTTCAGAAAGAAAGAAGGAAAGGAAGGAAGGAAGGAAGGAAGGAAGGAAGGAAGGAAGGAAGGGAGGAAGGAAGGAAGGAAGGAAGAAAAGAACTCACTGATCAATGGATATTAGCCCAAAAGTTCAGAATACCCAAGATTCAATTCACAGACCATATGAAGCCTAAGAAGAAGGAAGTCCAAAATGTGAATGCTTCAGTGTTTCTTAGAAGGGTGAACAAAATACTCACAGGGGAAAATATGGAGACAAAGTGTGGAGCAGAGACTCAAGGAAAGGCCATCCAGAGACTGCCCCACCTGGGGATACATCCCATATACAGACACCAAACCCTGATGTTACTGTGGATGCTGGGAAGTGCTTGCTGATAGAAGCACGATAAGCTGTCTCCAGAGAGGCTCAGGCAGAGCCTGACAAATACAGAGAAGGATGTTCACAGCCAACCATTGGCCTGAGCTTGGGGTTTCAGATGGAGGAGTTGGAGAAGGGACTGAAGGAGCTGAGGGGGTTTGCAGCCCCATGGAGGGAGCAACAGTGTCAACTGACCACACCCCCCTGGAGCTCCCCGAGACTAGACCACCAACCAAAGAATACACGTGGAGGGACCCATGGTGCTGGCCACACATGTGGCAGAGGAGGGCCTTGTTGGCATCAGTGGGAGGAGAGCCCCTTGGGCCTGAGGGTGTTAGATGCCCCAGTGTAGGGGAATGCTAGGGAGTGGGTGGGTGGGTGAGCACCATCGTAGAGGCAGGGGGAGGGGGAATGGGATAGGAGGTTTCTGAAGGGAAGACCTGGAAAGAGGAAAACATTTGAAATGTAAATAAAGTGAATATCCAAGAATGAAAGAAAGAAAGAAAGAAAGGAAGGAAGGAAGGAAGGAAGGAAGGAAGGAAGGAAGGAAGGAAGGAAGATAGAATGAACAAAGGAGGGAGGGTGGGAGGGAGGAAGGAAGGAAGGAAGATCATTCTCCATGTAAACAATGATTTCTTAAGGCTTTGAAAAAAATGACCACCAATGGATTCATAGGATACCTCAATGCTTTCTTATTTGTTTGTGTGATTAAATTGCATAGAATTTGTTTACTACAAACCAACCACTGTCCTTTCCTCCAGTGTGCTGGGTCTGCCTTAGTGCCCCTGGCTGCCATGGAGGGATGGGTAAATATTTCCTTGCCTGCTTGCCCTGTCTTTCTCTCTGAATACTGTGTCTGCACTTACATTTGATCATGGCTATTTTCTCAGCAGAGAGATGCTTTTCCTGGAGTTTTCAAATATTCTGAGTTTTTCTTCTTCATTGAATATCATCTAAGGATAAATAGCAACATCTAGAGATAAAAAGAGTGGCCGAACACGATATTACTGGCAAAGAAAGGACACCATGGAGATCTCTCAAACATGCCCCAAGTATGAGATGAGAGAAGGAAGGCTCTAGTGGCAGCATTAAAAATAAGGGACACTTAATAAAGACATCTTCATTAGAAATGGGAGGGGGACATACAGTTTGGTTAATGTCTTCATCCTTATTTAAAGGCATACGTCAAGCCCAAAGATAATTCCTATGAATAATATTCAAAAATGAAGAAGAAATGAAGGAGGAAGTTTTAATAATTGCTATCACCAGTATCTACTACCATTAGATAGATTTTTTAAAAAATTGTTTGACCCAATAATAATGAAGAAGTGAAAGAGGGAACTATATTAGCTATATTGACTTATGGGAAGATAATTATTCCCTTGATGTCTTTCTTTAGTGTCTACATATCTACACCCTGGAAACTCATGCCATTGACCATTTTGATAATGGCCATCCCATTCAATCTAGAATACCAAAATAAACTCTGGGGAGGGAGGTTGGTTAGATACATGATGCTGTCAAGATGACCTTTCAGGCTTCAAGACTCTCTAAAAGACAAATGCAAAGCCACCAGTCACAGGCAGCATCATTATGTCATTGGACACAACAGACATTTCAAACTTGTTTTCTCGTCCCTTAAAAAACATCACTAGCCAGAACAACACTAATACAGGAATATGTGTCCCATTTTTATCACAGCCAAAACAACTGCCTAAATGCACATGAGTTAAAAAACATGTGCTTTTGCTGAGGCTCACAAAAATAAGTTCCCCCAACAAGCTGTCTTCTTAGAAATCCCTTAAGAAAAGATAGATTATTTGTTGGGTTCTGCAGTAGGTATTACTAACTTCAGGTTTCATTTTTGCTAGACAGCCGAGGTGGTTTACTTTTTTTTAAAGTACACAAATATTTTTAATGTTTCTTAGGTACACTGAAGAGTTGGTCTTCTGAAGGAAAACAAAAAAAGGAGCCTTTGCTTGCTCGCTCGTGGAGTTAAACAATGGTTGTAATTCCAGCAAAAGACCTTATGAACTCCATTCCAAAGCCACACAAGAGGAGCATCTGTGGGAAAGGTCCATTCTTTTCTCACTGCTCCTTCTGCACCCCAAGCCTGCTATTGCAAGAGAAAGAGAAAGAGGGGAAAAAAGCGGTGTCCTCACCACATCACCCCTAGGTCCAGCCACAGACTCAAAATGAATTCTCTGATACCACTTCGGGGGGAGGGGGATGGGGTAAATAAGATTTGGATGTCCTGTGATTGTTAAGGTATTAAAATATTTGGGGGTTTCAGGTAGAGAAAGCTTTGTTGCCAGTAGTTGTTCATTGAAATCTCTTAGAGGATTCTTTTTTTTTTTTTTTTTTTTGCCTAGTCTGTGATGCAGAACCCGCTGTGCTAAATTATGAACCAAAGGCTTTGGGGTGGGAACAATCAATCAAAATACCTGGGGTAGTGTGTAATGTGCACGCTCTTGTCAGCGTGAACAGGCTGCCCCTGAACACGGTCCCCCAGCAGGTTAAATAAATATGATACTATAGACAAACAGACAGGATCACTCGGGCATCAATCAGCTGTTGATAAAATACAATCTTCCTTTAATACACGCTGGGAATGCTATTTAACGGTTACAAAACCTATATCCATTTCTTGTCTTTTTTTTTTTTTCTCGAAAGTATAACTCTTTTATAGGGGCAAGGCAGAAAAAGTTTCAAGATCCTGGCGGGGGTGAGGGGGTGTATTTAGTGGCGCCAAAGACGTGCTGAGGCTCAGCTCGCTGAGGAGGAGGGACAGACTGGCCAAAGGTTCATAACCAGCAAACCACACCTGAAGCAATGCGGGCTGTCTGGAATACAGGGTTAGCTTGTTGAAGCAATCTCTTCCTGGGAACCCCTGGGGCGTTTCAATCCCATTTTTATTTCCCTTCCTTTGGGTCCTGATGTTTGGGTACCAGAGACAAAATGAGAGAATTGAAGCAGCGCTGCTTTGGATTGATTCCGGGGAAGAAAACAATTTAAAGAGGGTGGGGATAGTTGGAGTAGAAACGTGTCCCCAGCTAAGCCGGAGCTAAGAGGGAAGTAGCAACTGACTCTGCAGTCAGTGCGGTGAAATGGGAGGACTCGCGACTCGGCGGCGAGCACGCTACGCCAGTGAGCCGAGCATCGTCGTGCCTGAAAACCTTCTTTACAATAAGTGTCCCTTTAGTCCTTCTCTAAAAAGCCAAACTGAAAGGGAAATCCTTCGCCACGGTCCTGAGCTCCCTTAAACTCCCTCTTCCCCCAGGCGTCTCTTGAAAGGCGGCAGGGCCTGCCGTGTTCCCGCTTTGCCCCTGCGGTTTGCACACCGCCTTGCATGCCCCACCGTCCTAGTAGCGGGTGGCGGAGCTCGGGAGACCATCGGCCTTCAGAAGTGGGAAGGCCCTTACTCAATGGTGACAGCCGATCTCCTAACAAGTGGATATTAATGTCCCCAAAACTAAGGTCTCCTAAGTGCTGCCGGTACCGCGAGCAGGCAGACCGGTCTCCTGCCACTCAATTCTGGATCGTGCCCAGCCGGTAGAAATAACTCGCAGTACAAGGTGTTGATGGCCACGTTTGCCTGCGGTCAATCCTCTCCAGCAGCAATCCCGAATTTCAAAAGGCGGGGTCTGCTCCTCCGCTGCTGGAAGAATTGCTGGGACTCCCGCAGTCTACGCAGCACATTCCCCAATGGTTTCTGGAAGATTCCAGACTGAGAAAAGGCTGCGCTGGCGGCTCCAAGGCCTAAACTCTGATAGGTTCGCACAGCGCTGCAAACAGACTGCCCCGATGGTTTAAGCTGGGGGCGGAGTGAACCGGCGCCGTGGGTCAGTTTACGACCCCAGTACCGCTCCAAACCCCTGGAGGTGAAGGCAGCTGTCAGCAAAAGGAACCTAAGGCGGGTTCTGAGATGGGTCCTGCCGGCTAGGGCTGGGGTTGGGGTAGGGCTTGGGGAAGGTGGGTCTAGATGAGAGCCGTAGCCTGTCTTTTCAGAGTACCTCTTGCCAGTTGGAGTTCGTTAACACCCGCGCTTGGAGTTGTCCCCTCCCCCGGGTCCAGGGAGCGGTGACTTGAAGAGGCACCCGAACCCACTGCAATCTTTTTGGAAACCTGGCGCTCTCAAGAGCTCTGTGCCCGAAACTGACACCCGCAAGCACTCTCCAGGGGCCTGTTGAGCAGATGGAGTGGCAGGGCCAGGCGGGGCCTGTTGGCGAGACACGGGGACATTTGTCATGGGTGACCCTTGCGCCTCGGCTTCTGAGCCCACGCCGGCGTGGGGAGGCCAGCGCTAATGTAATAAAGCGAGAGCGACAAGAGGAAAGGCCTCTCTCGCCCTGGGGCCGCCACATGCTCACTCCGTTTTACTGTCAGGGCTGGTCGAGGCTGTGGCTTCATTTCATATTCCATTAATATTTACAGCGGCTATTGAATTTCCCATTACAAAGTTCACCATACACAGTGCTAATATGAAATTTTAATAGTATTGTGCACATTATGAAAAGTCCCACCATTAAAAGGGGAGGGGAAGGATCTCAGGGAGAAGTTATCCTGAGAAGTTACTTGCCACTGACTGCTTGAACCGTTCCCTAGTCGAGAGGGTGGGGGAGCCCCATACTCATTTGCAACTATTATCATAAAGATGCGCCGCAGTGGGCTTGTTATCAATATTGAAATCAACAGAAAAGGAGGAAGTGGAATGTAAAAAGCAGACTGACTAAATTGAGTTTTCCAAGTTGTGTGCGCTGGGCTTTGCCCTCACTTGGAGAAAATGATTCTGTTCTCCTGCTTTGTAGGAAATGAGTGGGGACCGAGCAAGATGCTTTCCAGTTTGGGTCAGGTTCTAGCCGCCATCAGTCCTCCCCGGTAGTCCCCGGGGCTGTGCAAGAGCTTGTGTGCAGCTGCTGAGCAAAGCCCCACTGGTCCTTTTCCTGTCAGCAAGCCCCAAGGTCCCCAAAACTGCACTCGTGCCTGTAGCTCCAAGGTTGGCTAAGAACTGCGAAAAGAACCTGTTTCTCTGTGTGAGGGGCAACTTCTCTGGATTGATACCCCAGGGCAGTTATTTTGAGGAGCTTCATTTAGGCTGGTGAGTGGCTTCCTATACTCCAACCCAGGGGAAGAGCAATAGCTAACTCGGGTGAAAGGGTTTGGGGATACCCGTGGAAGTGAGGCTGCACAAGAAAGGACATGCTGCAGAAAGTGGGGAATCCAGTCCCTGTAGCCCCAAGTCAGGAGTCTCTCTTTGGCCTCTCAAAGGGAAACTCCATGGCGCAAGGGTCAGGCCTGTTACACCATCCAGCTCCAATTTGTAGCTCACCTTCTGGTACCCGGGGGCTAGGTGGCAGATCATGTCCCTCAGCTTGAAGGCTCTGAACAAAGGCAAACCGATAAGTCCTCAAAGGCACCTACCTACCTCTCCCTCTATCCCCCTGTCATGATAAGATCTTTTTCTACAGCTGGTACCCAGAGTCACTAGCTCACTGGAATGTGTCCTGCTGGCCTTCCCGTGTTAACTCCCTAAGAGACTCATTTCCCCAAGGTTTATCCTACAGAGTGGGCAGACGAATGATGAATTGAAACTCTCTCTCTCTCTCTCTCTCTGTCTGGGGGGGGGGGGGAATTGAGATGAACTGTGATTGCTCTGCCCCAAGCTCTCTCAGCCTATCCACCCACCCTCACACCTTCCCTCCTCACACTCCTCCGGGTGTGAATTATGACAATACTCTGAGCACTACTTCAGTATCTTAATAGGCTTCTATTTCTGCAAGGAGAGGGCAATTTCTGACTCTTCAGATTACTTTACAGCTAAAGGAAGATGACGGTGACAGAAGGTAAAGGGTGGGTGACAATTCCTCAGGAAGATCTGCCATTGACCGCCCCCTCCCATTTAAAAATTATTAATGCTATTACTATTCCCCATATTCTTGTGAGGTTTGTGTGTATGCTAAAACCTCTAGATGTGTCGCACTTTGTCACATCATCTGTGTGTGTTTTTAGAGAACATTTGAATGAAAGGCTCTATGCCAGGTATTGGTGACACAGGGGGTGGAATTTTCAGCCAGTCCACAAAGAGTTGGCCGCCTCTATTTGCATAAGGTCAGAGTAGGTCTTGCGATAGAACTTTTCCAGCATCTCTGTCTCTTAGCAACACTCCTGCACTCTTGGTCCCTGCATTAAATTGACTGGTCCCTTCCTTTTCTTCCTTTCATTGGGAGGCTTACAATAAAATGTCACCCTTCCAACCTGTGCCTGTCACCCAGTAGGTCATCTGTATCTCCCCCACACACACATTTTCCCTCCTCCCTTCCCCTCTCCTCCTCCTCCCCTTGCTGCAAAGCTCCAGTTAGAGGCTGTGAGAATTCACTGGGTGAGAGCCCAAAACTGTTTCATTTTATGGTGTTAATTAATATTAATACCACTTCTCCCTTTGTTATTAATTTTCAAAATCCCTCATAAACAGGCAAGATAAGGAGTAAATTGCCAGCACCTGCCAAACAATGGGTCTGGGGAGGGGCAATAAGGCCACGGAGACGGAAGGAGCAGGGTTTACGTTAGTCTCCTCTCCTATTCATTTGGCAAAGGATTGGATGAGCTTAGAAACCTCAGAAGTGCATGGACCCTGCCAGGCAGTCCTCTTGGCTCTGGGATAGGGACCAGTGACAGGATCCAGATGCTGATAGGTAGTGTTAATGGAGGGTCATGTCTGGATAATAGTATCCATCACTTGCCTCCTGGCTCTTCTGTCAGATGGAGTCATTTCTGACTATTCCATCACTCAGATTTAGGATAGATTCAATAATTACCTTTGCCTTGGCAACAGGATATACAAATTGGTACCCAAAGGACTAAAGAGTAACAATAACAGTTCTTATTAGCAGTTCTCATTATTAGCTCACGGCACATCCCTTTCTTGTTAATTTTGAAAGAACATCCTAGATATTTGATGAATCAAATATCTGTTTTATTCCATAAATAGCTGTCCAGAAATACAAACCCACAGGATAATAATGGCTTGATTCGTGTACAACACACACACACACACACACACACACACACACACACACACACACACACACACACACTTTGCCTGAAAGCCTGAATGATTTCCACTGATTATTTTTATCGTTTTATTAGCAAATTAAATACTCTCTGTGTTCTCGACAGTTTTACAAAGTTCTGACTTAGGAAACATCTGTGGACCATGACCCATAGCAGTAAAGTTTCTCAGCATTTGAGAAGTGCTTGCCACTGAATGAAGGGAGAAGTTGTATCTGAAAGGAAAGAAGACAGGGAAAACCTTGATATGGCTTTTGTTCCTGAAGCTAAGAGTTTGTTTAAGTAAACAGAGGGACTTTTTTAACCCTTAGAAACTCTGTCTGAGTGTCTGAGAGTCAGTGTGAAGAGGCTGCACTTTCTTCAGATTCATCTCTTTTCCCTTGGACTTAGAAACTGACCCCCTTCTTAAAGGAGAAGCTAATTTTCTGAAACGTATTACTCATCTATTTGAGTGCTGAAAATGGTAAGATAGACACCCTGCTTTCCTTGATAGGTTTACAACCTCTTACCTCTGCTTTCTCTTCTCCTCTTTGTGGCTTACGTACCCTGTAATTCTCGTAAGGCATTCCCAGCATAAATGCACAGGTAATGGAGTCTGGGCAATGCACGCAGGGTTAAAAGTCAGCCAGCTGCTCTTTAATAATCCACATGTCATGTTTCTTCCACGATGTCAAGTTTGCTAAGGAAGATAGACAAGGGTGAGGGCAACCACTTCAGTTTGTTATTGTGAGTTTCAGGCAGTTTCAGACGGGAGGAAAACTACAAACAACAAATGCCCCCCCAACGGTTTTACCAAAGGAGGTGAAACAGCGTACAGCATTTCTAGAGGGAATTCCTTGCTGCCCATTTTCCAGAACTTCAGCAAGGTACTGGAAATGCTTGCAAAAGTTGGGACCGGAGGAGGGATCCAGCAATCCCACTCTCATTGATTGCTCCTTACAAGTTTGCACCCATTTCATGCCTCCCGTCATACAATTCCTGAAGGCAATCCCTGCTCACTTCTTCCCACAATAAGACCACCTAAGCCAGAGCAATTTCACTTATCACGACGTGTCTTCCTTCCGCTGTCTGTAGGTGACCTTTCTCCGCAGGACGACCGTTTTCCAGAGGCATAGCTTCCACTGCCTTTGCCTCAAATCCTCCTCTCCCTGCTCATTTTCTTTCTAGAAGGATCTGGGGAAAATTCAAGATGTATGCCTCTTTCTTTCAACAATTTGCCCTTTCCAGGAGAAGAGAAGGACACTGATAGACACAGATAAGAAAATGAAAGCTCAAGGACTGGAGTTATATTCTGGAGTATAAATTAGAACAAGATTCCAGATTGAAGGAGAGAGGGGGGAAAAAAAACCACAGGCATGAATGTTTTAAGTTTTACTTTGACTTTTCGCAGATGCACACAGGGTCGGAGAGGACAGTCCCTAACCTGGCTCATATTCCTCTAGAGCCTCTATTATCCTCTCAGATATTTAAGGATACACATTTGCATAGACCACACCAAGGAAGTAAGTAATTTCGTTTACAAAGTCTTTCTCCCAACTGTTTCAAAATCAAAATGTTGGAGGAAATTTTTAACAGGTTTTTAAAAATTATTTCATAGGCTACTTTTTTTTTTTTTTTTTTTTTTTTTTTTTAACAAAAAGAACCACACCATTTCACAAAGCTCTCCCCATCAGTAGTAAGCACATAGCCTTTTGGAAAACAACTTTTCTGCATTTGTTTAGTTCTAAAAGATTTCTAACAAAATAATGCAAGGGGAGAGACACAGAGTTTTCTCTTCATGGTCCAATTATTGCTAGTGGTTCATCATGACAGAAGCAATAGCTCTCATTACACTCATCTTACAACCTCATTGTTAGTAGAAATCCTGTCTTGTGGACCGGTTCTCTGCCCCATGATCTTAGTTTTGAGGCTATTTAATTTCTTTCTTTCTTTTTTTTTTTTTTTTTTTTTCTGAGACAGGGTTTCTCTGTGTAGCCCTGGCTGTCCTGGAACTCACTCTGTAGACCAGGCTGTCCTCGAACTCAGAAATCCGCCTGCCTCTGCCTCCCAAGTGCTGGGATTAAAGGCGTGCGCCACCACTGCCCAACAAGGCTATTTCATTTTAATATCCATTTTTGCAGCTGTGATTCAGCACACAATGGGGACCCGGGGCATTGTCCCAGACCCAGTTCTAACCACATGAACTTTCTGTGACTTCTGTTAGACACTGGAGATGGGGGTCTGCTTATACTCTGGTGCAGGTGGTTAGGGAATGTAACCAGGTTCCAGAGAGAACGAATAATTAATATTTACCAAAATCAGACACACTTTGACAGGAAAAGAAGAGATGATTTTGAAAAGAAAGAAAAAGGCACATGAAAGTGAGGGTGGGCTGAGAAAACAAACGTGGGAAACCTGCTTTGTCTATAGTGGAAGGGACCGGCAAAATGGGTTCAAGATCTTATCTGTTTGGAGCTACAGTCTTTTAAAGCACTGGATTTTTTTTTTTTTCAATTTCCCCAATTAAACAAGAACCCAAAAGCTTCCAGCTATGTTTTGTTTTGTTTTGTTTTATTTTATTTTGTTTTACCGAGCAGGACACAGGAAGGGCAAACATCTGTGCCATAAACTATCAATTTATAATGTATCTACTCTCTCTGCCTTGATTATGGAATTAGACAAGATTTGCTCACACTTCACTTGCATAAGTTTTGAGAAAGGAAAGGGAAAGGAGAGCTGCAGTTTCTTTTTAACCATTTGCACAGTGCCCTGAGAAATACTGTCAAAAATCTTTCTAATTTGGAGCTTGGGTTGAGCTGGACTCTTCAAGCAAACGAGTTTGGTGTGGGGGCTAGCTTTGGCAACCACAAACTCTGACTCTCTTGGAAGGGATTCTGGGACTGAAGTTGGGATAAACACATTTCACCTTCTGTATTACAGGGTTCTTCAGAAATCCCTTGAGCCTTCTCCAGCCTTCTCCAGCTGAGCTGCCATCCTCAGGCCAACCTGAATCCAACAAGGTCCATATCCAGCTGGGGTGCTTATGTTGGGGGGGGGGGTTCTTACTCCATAGTGCACTTTAAGCAGAGCAAGTTCTACAGGTCTAGACAGTTTTTCACTGGGTATAGGTGGTTTAAAGCATTTACAGAATTTCTGGGAGGGGGAGGGAAGGGGGAGGACACACACCCCAGACCTGAGAAATCCGTACCTCGAAAGACCCTAGACAGCTAAGACTATGGCCCGAAAAAAGTCTGGAAGAAAAAACGTCTCGGTTCTGGACTCTCTCTCTCTCTCTCTCTCTCTCTCTCTCTCTCTCTCTCTCTCTCTCTCTCTCTCTCTCTCTCTCTCTCTCTCTTCAGGAGAAGAGAAAAACTCAGAAGGGGGGAATAATTCAAATAAAGTCTAACAGAAGCTTGCAAACGGCTAGTCGAGGACTATAGAATGACAACTTCTCTCAGAGGACCAGGAAGAAAACAGTCCGGGAGAGCGAAGCCTCCATTTCCCTCTTGCGAATGAAAAGCACACAAAGTTGCAAATTTGAGGAGGGTATAGACCAGCTTTTTGTGGGACAATCCGCGGCAGCCGCGGCTACAAAGAGGGTAGGCCATGGGCTCTGGGTATCGGTTGCAAGGCCATCGAAGGCCGAAGATGCGTTCAGATCCTCCGCTGCGGGCAGTGTCTCCGCGCGGCTCCCACCCCGCCCAGCCCGCAGGCGCGACCCTGAGTCTCCCTCACACCTATCATTTGGAGCCATCTTCGCTCAGTTTTCCAAACATTCCGAGCTTTTTGTGATTCCACTCGCCCGCTACTTCTTATTGAGTTCTCCGCGGTCTCCCTGCAACTTGTCATAGCCTGTAATAAAATGCCCTTTCTGTCGGGAGTTAAAGTCCAGAGGGCAGCGGTTCTATTTGCAGCTGACAGCCAAGAAAAGGAGCCACCACGGCCTTGCTTTTGTCTGTCTGGGGCTTTAACTCCTGCAGAGCCGGCTGCAGAGAACAAGCATCTTGTAAGCCTCTAGCACTCTAGGAGGCCTCAGGTAGGGGTAGCATCCCTAGGCACCGCATGCCTGCATCCATGCCTATCCCTCGCCAAGGACCTTATTGCTGAGAAAGTTCTGGACCTATGAGGCTATATACTACACCCTGTTGAGAAGTAGTCCTCAAAAAGAGTACCCTGTTTACACTTTACTCTTTGGACTTGAGGAAGAGAAATACTTTGTGGAACAGGGAAGGGAGAAAAAAAATGCATTTTAGGATTATTCCACGGTCAGCATCCCAGGAGCTTTGGCCCGGTTTAGTTATCAAATGCTTTATCTTTTCCCTCAGCCAAACTGTCCTGTAAGTATTTCCACAACCCTAGGATCAAAATAGAAAGAATCATGCGTGGTTTTCTGCCCCCAACGCACATCTGAACAGGTAAGGTGGACAGCTCTCTAAATCTCACCTGCTTGGGAAATGCCCAGACTCGGAGCTTGCATCCCCAGTTGACGGTGTGTTCCACAAGATAGTTGGTGTGATGCTGACTCTGTAGTCTGACTTCACAGGCTCCTGACCATAGCTAATCTGATGTAAGGGAATCACAGGTCTTACCTGGCCAACCCTTCCAGAAGTCACTATAGACTATTCTAAGTACGGGTGTTCGTGGTGCCAGAGTCTCCTAGACATTGTGCCTGTGTCTTCAACACTTGGTGAGGTTAGGGAGTCAATGGTTGTCATATCACCTGGTGGGGGAGGAGAATTAGGAATTCAGGTCAGTGAGGGCAGCTGACTGGGAAAGGGGAACCAAGGCAGGACTCCTGAAACTACATTACTATTTTGTCTTTGGGACAAAGGAGATGCTGGCCATATTAGGGGACCGTGTGACTGGTGTTACCATATCATGGGCTTTTCCCCATTTATACAGCTTCACGTCAATCCTAGAACTCCTTTTCTGTGTTTCCAAACGGAGGAGGGTAGATGTGAGACTGTCTTCATCCAAGACAGCTGCCCGCCCTCCCCTGGCTTTCTGGCTAGCCCTGATACGTTATCTAGTGTACATAAGTACATGTCTTACATGCGGTGTACATCTCACATACAATGTACATGAGATATACTTAAGTATATCTCTCATGGGTGTCCCTAAGGAGATACACACTACCCCCATGTCTGATTCCTGTGTGCCTCTCTCACTTCACACACTACCCTCCTCTAGCACTAAGAAGCTACTAAGACTTGAAATCAATACTGTCAAAACCTGGGAAACCCAAGAAATTGACCAGCTGAACTCTGCAGATGATTTCCTTCTAGGAGATGGAAAAATTTGTGCCCTAAACTGATAAAACAGAGAAACTGAACCGATTCTGTTCGAGAGTGGGGTTCATACAATATTTCTACACAGAGTATCCATTGTGTTCAGCTTGAAATAGGATATTTGAGCACTCTACATAAGAAGTCAGTGGTGAGATGTAATGGGGGAGATACAGTGGAAAAATGTTTGTTATCTAGGAAAACTTAAGCAGGAGAGGTTTATTTTTAATTTCCTAAAGAAGAAAAAAAATGAATCAATAGCAACACTTTACAACACTCTACTACTTGGTCAGCCACAGTTTCCACTTCTCTTTGTTCACTTCTCAAGTTTGATCTGTGGGTCTCTAGCAAGACTCTTCACACAGAGCAAAAATGGTAGCTTGCCACCAGCTTTGTGAAGGTGGCTGCTTCTTTTCCTTTCCATCCTTAGGAAAAGCCCAGAATTTTCTCCCCTGCCTCAGGCAGCCAACGTTTACAGAAACCACTGTTCATTTAAAACACTAGTCGGAATACTCAGGTTGTACAATGATGTCCTCATTCTCCCAGTTAGCTGGTGGAGTCTATTCAAAATGAAGCTGTTCAGGGACTCGTAAAAGCCAGTAAATTTCCTGATCCACAAAAGATGATGCTTTCTGCCTTCTGCCTATTTCCACTCAAAAGTGAATAATGCCTCAGTTACCACCAGGCCTGACTTGATTTATCTTGGCTAATAGGATTAACATGTCAGCCTCTCTCAAGAACTTCCAAGTGCATACCCGGAGTGTCACTGACTGGCTGGTGTCTTTTCTCTTCTCTGCTGGGCATAATGACGCACCTACAAGCAGAGGGTCTTTGTCCAGTGGGAGCAAGCAGATTATCTGTCTCCAGTGAAATAAGGCGTGTTGTGGCCTCCTTTGCCAAGACTCAAAGCCAGAAGCCAGTCACTATAAAATAATTGTGTCTCTACCTCACCAGCACACCATCCCTGCTTCATTTGTCTCTTGACTGTAATTGAATGGTTGAAGAGCAGAAATGTAGACAAATTCCAGCTGTATTGAGATCTGTTTCTTCCTCCACTACCTCAGCCCATCATTAGATACTTTCCTTTTCTGTGCAGGAGGTCAGAGTGTATAAATATAAATTGCATTTTGCATTACTTCTAGATGAGTGAAGCTGTCAAAGCAATAATATGAGCTTTCAGTCCCACATTCTACCACTTCTTTCCCATTTTTTGGCCAGGAGGTCATGTGCAAATTGAACGTGACAACACAGAAGACATGTCCAACAGACTCGTATTGTTGCCTGGCTCAGCTGCCTGGCTCATAACAACATTAAACCCACATTACTCCCCAGCCTCTGCTAGGCAGGAAGCTCCCAAAGGCAGGGCCCAGGCTGCTCTGAAAGTTCACTTTAGTGGTGACATGTCATCGGCAAGTCATTGGCAGCAGTGACTAAAATATTTGCCACATAAGATTCAATCAGGAGGATGCTTCCTCACAAAGATGAGGACAGTGTTCCATATGACAAAGGAGAAAGACAAGGTGACGTGTCAAAAGGGCCTCCAGTACTCAAATTCTCAAACACACACACACACACACACACACACACACACACACACACACACACACACACACACACACGGGTAACAGATATCCTTGATGCCATGGGAAAGTATGTGTATTTTCCAGAATCTAACTGTAATGTGGTTGGACATAATTTTTGTGTTATCTCCACAAGGAGAATGTCATTTTGAAAACCACCTAAAAATACCCATTGACTTTATCCTCACTAGCAAGTCTTGATAACGAAACCCAATTCCATAACCAAAATGAAGTCTCAGCAGATTGTAACGCAGTCCTAAAATGGTGACTTTCCCCAAATTGTACTGTGCTGAAGGGATCTGAAAGTTTCAATTTCGAGGACACTGTGAGAGACTTGGAGGATCTGATCAGCAATTATCTGTCTGTGTGACCCATTCGTGTCTTGCCCATATTGCAGTTAAGGGAGAGCTGTTGTTCACAGACAGGGTGTCTGATGGTTTCTAGGAAGTGAGTGGCTGTTTTCATTCCTGTTCCAAATGGACAGGTGTCGACATCAGAATTGGCAACCTGGTTGGCGGGCTCAGAGAACGGCCAACAGACAAATTGTTTATGCAGAATAAACTTCCATCTCTCCCATGATGACAGTGCTTATGTGAGTACGGGTGGCAGGTAGGGAGGAGATATGGAGACGCTGGGGCAGAAAGATTGATACAGGTCCACGAAGCATAAAGGGGCTGCAGCCTCTTGGCTCCAAGTGGCGCCATATGCAATGGCACTTCTCCTGGAGCTTATTGCGCTCTTAATGCACAGATGAAAGTCACTTCACCTTATATAAGATGCTCATATCAATCTCAACCAATAAAATTAATCGAGTCAAGGGTTTGTGCAGACATTGTTAAATGAGCCACATTTCCACACATCCTTTCTTTCTCAAAGATCGGTGGCCTTATTTTTAATCCCCTTAGTGAACTGGATGTGTTTAAATATTGACAATGAGAACATGGTTACGAAGGAACACACCTGGGAATACCCAATTCCGATAGGATGATTCCCTTTGTCATCCGTAAATCCCATCATACGTTAGCACATACTACCCAGGCTCATATCATTTGTACTGATAATTCTTGCAATCCACTTATTTATGCTGAATTTTGCTTCCTGGGTAACATCCAGCAATTATCATACAGTATGATGTTTGTGCATAAGGAAAACAATATTATAGTACCCCAGGATCCAATGTCTTATTGTTTGCTTTGGTTTGGTTTTGTTTCACTTGGTTTGCTCTGTGTAACCCTTGCTAGCTTCAAACTCATTCTGCAACTGAATCGAGCCCTGAACTCTTGCTCCTCCTGCCTCCACAGGCTGAGTGCTAAGATTGAAGGTATGAGTATGGACCGTTTTACTGCTGAGGGTAGCAGCTACATGTGTGCACTACATGTGTGCAGGTGTCCATAGAGGCCAGAAAAGGGCATCAGATCCCCCTGGAACTAGAGTTACAGATGGTTGTGAGCTGCCATATGAGTGCTGGGAACCAAACTCAGGTCCTCTGCAAGAGCTCACTGCTGAGCTGTGGGCCCCTAATATACTCTTATGATCACATGTTTTGCTATCACGAATTACAGTTGTTTTAACTTGAAAATTGTTGTTAACAATATTGGAAACCCCTTTGATCTGACTAAGGAATGGAAGCAGCCATGTGTTCACACACACAAACACAATATGCATATAATTGCAGACACTCTTTGGGGGTGCAGATTTTTAATTACATTTGTTTGTGTGTGCATGTGTAGGTCAGAGGACAACATGTAGGGGTTGGCTCTCTCTCATTACAGCATGTACATTTCCAGGGATCAAACAGGTCATTAGACACGGTCCCCTGCCCCTTAACCCACTGGGTTAACCATAGATAGGTTAACCCAGCACCTATCTATGGTTATTAAGAATGTCTAGTTGGACTCTATAGCACACACCTTTAATTCCAGCACTTGGAAGGCATAAGCATGTGGGCTTCTACGAGCTGTGGGCCAGCCTGGTCTATATAGTGAGTTCCAGGCCAGCCAGAGCTACACAGTGAGACCTTGTAGCAAAAACCAGAAACGTAGGCTGGGCTGCAGTGATGCACACCTTTAATTCCTCACTTGAGAGGCAGAGGCAGACAGATCTCTGGGGGTTTGAGACCAACTTGTTCTACAGAGCAATTTGAAGGACAGCCAGGGCTACACACACACACACACACACACACACACACACACACACACACACAAACACCCACAGCCTCAAAAAAAAACGTATAGATATTCAAAAATAGAAAACATTAGTCTATTGATCACAAGTAGAACATAGATCTTCTCCTTTATTCATAGACTTTGATGGAGTTAACGCCTATACTTCATAAAATGCCCTGTACTGCCTAGAGTACACAACTTAACTCTCTAATACAAGAGTATCGATAGTTTTTAACTTATAAATGTAATCAAAGATTCTTGAAGTCATGTTTTTCAGAAGAAGAGGATCTTCTCAGAGGTAAGGCTATTGCTGCCATTCGTAGCAATCACAGCAAAGACAATGAAGGTGGGCTCTCCCTCCCATCATTCTCTTCCTCTGTGAAATGGGACTAATGATGCCCAAAGCGTTGTTAAGAACAAAGAAGTTAGAGAAAGCACATAAAGCATCCAGCATTGTGAAGACACTAGAACTCACTGGCCTAGCTCCAGATTCAGTGGGCGGCACTGTGTCAAAACAGTAAGGAGGGAAGTGAGAGCGAACACCCAAGACCTTCCACTAGCCTCCACATGACGGGTGTGCACACACACACATGGCACACACAAACTTCACGTGCTCTGTGACCCAAAAAAGTGTCTTAGAATCTGAAGGAGAGTGCGGAGAGTCCGATGTTGCTGATTCATTTCTAGATGCAGGACTAAAACTTTCAAGGTGCACTTTTAAAGATAAACTGGAAGATCATTTAGAGACCCTAGCTGAAGGGGTGCTGAAGCCAGCAGCCTCCAGCACCTGCTAAGGTTTACATCATCCGAAAAGATCACAGCACTTCTGGTTCTTGGAGAACTTCACATTGAACCAATAATTCAGTTTTGTGGGGAACTTTCCAGGAGGCGCCCTATATCCTAAACAAAGTTTCATTTTGATAAGAATACCCCTAGATTAGTAAACGTCCTGTATGTCAAAGCTCATGGGTGTACTCTGCTGGGGCTTGGATATGTGCCTTTCGAAGAGTGTTGACATTTTGGTGGCAGCTTGCTGTGAAGAGGAGAGGTGCTTGGACCCAGTGAGAGGAAGTTAGGTCAGGCTGACACAGCAGTTCTGTGTTTAAAACCAAACATCCATTAACCAATTAGGTGAAAACCAAATTGTTCAAATAACTACCAACTGAATCGTGTGTGTGTGTGTGTGTGTGTGTGTGTATCTGTGTCTATGTGTCTGTGTCAATATTGCCCAGTAATATTTAAACCTGTTATATTAGTTCAAGAAAGCCAAAAGGAACCGAGTTTGCTCCATGCTCCCTGAGTATGAATGTCTAATTCTGTGAGAGTAAATTGGATTCAGGGAACATTAAAATATAGGCAAAGAGAAGTAACTCCTCTTTCAGTCACCACTCAAGGCCCCAAATGCCAAGTGTCTGGCATTTGCCTGTCAGCTGCTTTTCTGACCATAGGGAGCAGCCCAGATGACAGCAACACAGATGGACACCCTGAATGATTAATGCGTCTACCAGACCCAGTAGAGGGGACGCTGAAAATGGTGGCAGATATGAACTAGTCTCTTTGTGTGGTGCTCCTTCCAAGGTTGACGTGGAGAAGAATCAGGCAAAATTCCAGCTCTGTCCTTTGCTGGAAAATCCGATGGCAGCTTTTCATTTCCAAGACCCAGTTACCAAGACCTGGCTTCTCAGCAGAATCTGTACCAGCCTCCACCCTGACCCATCACGATGGTTGTCATTCTCTCTCTCTCTCTCTCTCTCTCTCTCTCTCTCTCTCTCTCTCTCTCTCTCTCATCTCCCTGTCCCCCTCTCCCTCTTCTTTTCCTTTCTTCCTTTCTGCTTTCCTCTTTCCGTGGCTTTGTGAGATGATGTGTCCTTCATGTATGCCCCTTGGCTCAAGCACAGACTCCGTTCAGTGGCCTCTGAATGCTAACTAGACATCCAGAGCCAGCCCTCCAGAGTGAGGAACAAAGGAAAACGTGATACTAGGAAGGGTAGGGGGCGTGAAGGTGGGAAAACACCCTGACCTATTTGAGCCCACCCACCACTTCCTACCCAAGTGGGCCATTCCTAAGCAAGGTGTTCCTAATGTAGCAGGAACATAGGACACAAAGAGTTCGCCATTAAAAATGGGTCCCACATGAGAGCATAGCCTCAGGGCATCCCCCAGGTTGGGGCCTCTTTCTTCTGTAGTGGTTTGCTTTGTCTTGTTTAGGTTCTGGATATTGAACTCAGGACCTTACACATGCTAAGCATGTATTCTACCACTGAACCACACCCCCAGCCACAAGGCTTTAATATTTGTAGTGTACTATGAATATGTAATAGAGACACTTACTTTTCTAAAATGGATTTGTATAGGCAATAGAAATATGGAAAAAGTAGAAAGCAGAGGGAAATATTCTGCTGGTCCTTCCTCTCACTACTGCCTCTGTTTAGCAATGCTCTATTTCAAAAATTAATGAAGACTGGATGTATACACTGAGCATGTGTGAGAAATTAGACCCTTAGGCTTTATTCTAGTACGTGTGTGTGAGTGTGCCTGTGCATGCATGTGTGTGTGTGTGTGTGTGTGTGTGTGTGTACAGGTTTTTTTTGTTTGTTTGTTTTTAAAGATTTATTTATTTACTATACGTAAGTACACTGTAGCTGTCTTCAGACACCCCAGAAGAGGGCATCAGATTTCACTATGGATGGTTGTGAGCCACCATGTGGTTGCTGAGGTTTGAACTCGGGACCTTTGAAAGAACAGTCAGTGCTCTTAACCGCTGAGCCATCTCTCCAGACCCATGTGTACAGTTTTAATTAGATAGAAATCTTGAATGGGAAGGATTCAGAGGTCACATTTTTCTCCTACTAGTTTCTCTTAATATGTATATTTTGCTTCAGTACAACAAATGTGTACAGTGGCCACATCATGATATGTATGTGAGTGTGTTCCTGTTACCAAACTTCAATATTATTTCATACATGGCTGTAATTCATTGTAAACCTCTTTTGGCATTTACGTTCAGTTTTCAATGCATAAACAACGTGTGTTGTACACATAATAATTTACAAGTTATTTTAATTTAGAAGTCCTAATGTGTTAGAAAGTATACTTATCACATGAAATTTTAAATATTTTCTTTATGGCATTGTGGTGGCTTAAATAAGAATGACCCCCATAGACTCACGTGTTTGAGTGCTTGGCCCATCAGGAGTGGCACTTTTAGGAAGTGTGGTCTTGTTGGAGTAGATTTGGCTTTGTTGGAGGAAGGGTGACATTGGGACGGAGGGCTTTGAGGTCTCAGATGCTTAAACCTAGGCTCAGTGGCACACAGTTCCTTTCAAGATCCCTGCAATCAAGTTGTGGAACTCTCAGCTCAGTCTCCACATCTGCCTGCACACCCCTGTGCTCCCCGCTATGACGGTAATGAACTAAACCTCTGAAACTATAAGCCAGCCCCAACGAAATGTTTTCCTTTGTAAGAGTTGTCATGGTCATGGTGTTTCTCTATAGAAATAGAAGCACTAACTAAGACACACATGATACATTGTTGTTGAAATTCCTTTTTTTTTTTTTTCCAAGACAGGGTTTCTCTGTGTAGTCCTGGCTGTCCTGGAACTTACTTTGTAGATCAGGCTGGCCTCAAGCTCACAGAGATCCTATTATCTCTGCCTTCCCAGTGCTAGGCTTAAAGGAGTGTGTGACTACCCCTGGAGAGAAACTTCTATAGCTTACGTTTGGATTCACTGATGGTGTGGTATGGTCTGCAGATGTTCACAAGACTGCAATGACATATATCTGTCATTACTGTAACATACAGAGCTCTTCCATCCTTTGCAGTATCCTGTGTTCTCTGCCTGTTTACCTGTCTCTCCCCATCAACCCATGGAAATAACTGATGTTTTTCCTGCCCCTATACTTTTGGCTTTTTTCATGAGAGTCTTACATTATGCTGTCTTTTCTGGTCAGCTTCTTTCACTTGGCGTCACGTCTTTAAATTTCCTCTGTGTCTGCTGATGGCGTGATGGCTCATCTCTTTATTAGTGAATAACATTCCTCTGTCTGGATTGACACAGTTTGTCCACTCACCTGTGAAGCACCTTTTAGTTGCAACCCTGTTTTGGCAATTAGGAACAACATTACAGTAGGTATTGGCTACTTCTCCAGTCACTGTGGCAAAATACTTGACAGAAACTACTTGGAGGCAGGATTTATTCTGGTTTAGGGTTTCAGAGTGTTCAGACGTTGCGGTGAGGGAAGTCAGTTCAATCCATGAGCCCTTGGGTTGAGGGTATTTCTACTGAGGTAGATCAGGAAACGGAAGTGTGGGAACTGAGGGTAAGTAAAACGTTCAAAGTTCACCCTTTAGTGACCCACTTCCACTAGTTAGGCCCCACCCTGTAAAGGTCCCGTCTTCCAGCCACCGCCCAGCCCCAGACTGTACCATTGGTTTGGGGACAAGCATATGAAACAGGAGCACATTAGATACACTTCAAACTTAAACCATGACAGTTAAACTATAAACCACGTAAAGTTTTCCTGGAAGTGTAAGTTTTCAAGGTGCCCAAGAATATGACTGATAGATCCTGTGTTTGTAGTGTGCTCATGTATGTATGCACTGAATTGTCTTCTGATCTAGTGCCCTTTGGCTTAAAGAAATGAATTAACACTGCAGGTACTTCCTGAAGGTGGCGAGCCAGACCTTGGCAATACCTCCAGGAACACTGAGACAAGAGCTGTTTGCATTTGCAGAGATACAGGATCACTTAAGGGAGTGACTTGATCGCCTACAGGCATTCTCCCTTAGCTTTGAGACCTACTAACCCGGTGACCTCTGGGGAATTATAAAGCTTCCATGTCAGGCTTTCTCAGCTGTAATTAGGTCTGGTAATAGCACCTAAATACTAGGATCCCAAGAGTCACCTAAGAAGTCCCATATAGATCTTAGCACAGTGTAAGTAAGTGCTTAATAAACATTAGTCATTTTGGTGTCTTACTACCTAATAATCTTTTTGCATCAAATAGCTAGCATATCTCTTAGGGATGCATTTGCATGGCAGTGTATTCAGAAACACTGAAGACAGAATAATTAAATATGCTGGCAAAGTCTGAGGACCAAAGCAGAAGACAGGTTAAAAAAAAAAAAAAAAAAAAAAAAAACAGAAAAAAGAAGGTCAGGCAGTGGTGGCACACGCCTTTAATCCCAGCACTTGGGAGGCAGAGGCAGGTGGATTTCTGAGTTCAAGGCCAGCCTGGTCTACAGAGTGAGTTCCAGGACAGCCAGGGCTACACAGAGAAACCCTGACTCAAAAAACCAAAAAAACAAAAACCAGAAACTGGACGTAAAAGTCAAGGAAAATTGCTTCCTCCTTTGAGGTCTTGGTTCATGAAATAAACTTCCTTTTTGTACTCTGAGCCTTAGTTGTGTCTGCTTGGCTCAAAATCCTCTGGGGCAAAGCCTGAGTTGTGAAATATCATGTCTCTGGTGGCTTGCCAAAGCCTGTTCTGCAAGCACCCAGGTTGACTGGTGTTCCCACGTGTGAGTAGACTCCTCACCCTCAGGGCTTGAGTAACTGGTGCTGGTGCCATTTCTCTCCTCAGACACCTCTGCAGGCAGGTGGGAGGAGATACATATGAAGCAATCCACGTGGCAATTTTGTTTTCTATTTCTTGGGCAGTTCTTACATCATGATATAACGGAAGGTGCTGATGATGAAAAATGAATACACAGCAACTGTAGCTTCTGGTGATTAGATTTGTATTGGAAATTAACAAATGAAAGACAAATTCTCTCCTGTGTGTTCCTAATTAATAATCTATGGCTCTCTCCACAGTGCTAATGCACCAGTGGGAACTGAGCTATTCTAGTTTGTGCCAGCTGTTTTGCCGTTGTAATATCATATAACTAGACTTCTTGTTTTAGTTGTATGAGCAGGGTTTAAGTGTCACGAGGTCAGAACATATGGAAAATTTTTAACTAAGAGTCAACACTGAAACCTAATAGTGTAGGTGGGGTAAATCACCACAAGGCAAGCAGTCACTGGAGGAGCCCTCATCACATTACGGAAGCACAAGTCCAAGGCCATATTTAGATCAAAATAATTTCTGGGCACCGATAAGACTAAAATCTGTCAGCAGAGCTTAGTATCTTCACTCAGAAATATAGACAAACTGGTTTTGAAAGCTGAACCACAGAAGTTGAGATGGCAACAGCAGAGTTCTAAAGCTGTCTAGCCCATGTCTTCTATGAAGGAGAATAGAGGGCAGAGAATCAAAATGTACTGGGTTTTTCTTGTTCATGTCCCTCGACCCATGGGTGTATCCACAAGAGTTCCTGGTGTATAGCTTGCAATGTGTTGTGAGGCTGGGTATGGTTAATGTATGCCTGTAATCCTAAAGCTTGAGAGGCTAAGACAGGAGGATTCCTGAAAGTTCAAGGTCAACCTGAACAACGTAGTGGGTTTCAGGGCAGCCTATAGAGTGAGACCCTCTAATGAAAGAAAGAAAGAAAGAAAGAAAGAAAGAAAGAAAGAAAGAAAGAAAGAAAGAAAGAAAGAAAGAAAGAAAGAAAGAAAGAAGAGAGGAAGAAGAGAGGAAGAATGTGAGAGGAGGAAGGGGAAGAGAAAATGAAGGAGGAAGAAAAGAATGGAAAGATGAGCAAATCTCATATTCTAAATTTGTGTTAGATGCACAAGGGACTAGAGAAACATTACTGTTTTTCTAAAGTATTTTATACTGCCTGGTCCAGCCTGCTGAGCCAGAGCACAGAACCCAGAATCGGACTCCTGAACTGAGCTCTACCCCTCCCTCCCCAGCACTGCTCCTCTGAGCTACAATTTTCTTATGTAAAATAGAAGGTCTAGCAGGAATATACCTCCTGTGTCTGCTGTATTGATTGCCTAAGATAACAGTGCTTTGCAGAATCTCTTACCTATAGTAAATGCTCAGTCTGCTTTGGCATTACAGTTTCTTGTGTTTGCTGCTATTCTAAGTTGACTGGGCCCCTTTATAGAATATTCCTCTATTTTGAAACAGGAAATGGCAGAAAGAGGTCAATAGCAACTTCAGGCACAAACGCTGGAACTGAGTATTTCAGTATTCTTTGATGTCACTAACTATACTGGAGCATCCATTCAGTTCGTGTTGAGGAACTCTCCATAGGAGACTCCACGAGGAGTTCTGGATAATGTGTCAGTATGTGAGTAAACAGGATGTCCCTGCCCAGCAATCACATGACCTACACATGGAAAGTCCTGAAGGTTAACTGTACAGCCAAATTTGCTGTCCTATAAAATGCCCTTGCAAGCAATGTAACCAAAGATATAACCCCTCGGCATTGATTAGCTTCCAGCAAGACAGTGGTGGTGCACTAGCAAGGCAGAGCCAGGTGGATCTCTGTGAGTTCAAGGTCAGCTTGTTCTATAAAGGGGGTTACGGGCCAACCAGAAAAACTAAAACACACACACACACACACACACACACACACACACACACACACACACACACACACAGAGAGAGAGAGAGAGAGAGAGAGAATAGCTCCTCCTTTGAACATTTATCTGTTGACCGTGATACAGTAAGAGAGCTGGGGTACTCCCGTGGAGTCAGGCTTAGGTCTTGTGAAATCTGAGGTTCAAATTTAAGTAAGCAAGCTTGACATAGGCCTTATCCCAATGAGCCATCTCACCAGCTAAGATGAACTTCTTCAAACATGAAAGAATATCCATGTTATCTGAAGCCTTGTACTCACTAAAATACAGAGTATTGTAGTTTAGTAAAAATACTATTAGGTTAAAATATTTTTAAATTCTTTTCTGAAACATCTTTGAAATGTCTAAGCATTATAATCTCCCTTGAATAAAACATTGCTCCAAAAGTTCAGGCCTTCTATTTCACTTAAGCATGAGCGTATATCTGGATGGCACTTTGCACCCAGAATATGTATTTGCCACTGTATGGATATGACTGAACTATGACCAGCTCATAACTTGACACAGGCATCTGTTTCCTGAGCTTTGAATTGAATTACTGAGCTAATAAAAAGATGTTGTCTGGCTGTAGGCCATTAAAAATCAATGGGTTAAATTAAAATATATATTAAAAATTGAAACTGAAGTCTGCATAAGAACCCAAGACCTTATAATGATCCCCCACCAACTTTTAGATTGTATGCTTTTTGCTTTTTCATTCTTTCTTTCATTTTGAAAAATGTATGTGTGTTTTTATATACATGTTTATGTGGTGTGTGCACTTGTGTTCACATGTATGTTGAGGATCAGTGCCAGACGACTTCTTCACTTGTTCTCCACAGTTTTTGAGACAGGGTCTCTCACTAAACCCTAGAGCTGGCTAAGGTATCTGGCCAATGAGCTCCAAGGATCCACCCATCTCTGCCGCTCAACAGGGTCTCCCTGTGTATTCCAGGCAAGCCTTTCATCTGCCGTCCTTGCCTTCTCAGAGTTAGGATTACAGGCCAATGCCATCATGCCAGAGTAAGAGAATATATTCCTACATTAAAAAAGACAACATATATGTTTCAGTACCTTTTTGTTAGGCCAGACCAAAAAGAAAAAGCACCAAAGTTTCAACCAAAATGGATAATCCCATCAACAGATAATCCAATGAAAGGGTGAAGGTGAATGGGTGAATTGATCCTGCAGGATTTAGAGTGCTCTGGGAGGAGGGTGTGGCTCACACTGCATTCTTCCTGGACAGTGAGTCAGACCTCAGCCAGGCACCTCTCAGCCTGACCTGCGGAGGCTTTTTCCAACAGAAGTTTCCTACTGGAAACCACAGGACGAATGGGGCTTTTACCTCCAGTACAATAGGAGCTTAAAATTAATTTTCTGAACCAATAGGACAATAGACAGAAGAAATATGAGCACAACCTCTAAGTCCCTCTGATTGTGGAAAGAATGACTCAGTGGGGTGTGGGAATCTCAAATTGCCTACGATTTTGTATGTGTTTGACTCCCCCAAAATAAAATGAATAAAAAATAAACAAAACGCACCAAAAGGGGGTGAGTGGGGACAGAAAGTGAAGAAAGAAGTTTGTGTTGCTGTTGGTGTTGGCGTTGCTGTTGCTGTTGCTACCGCTGCTGCTGCTGTTGTTGAGAGCTGGTATTAAAAGTGTTAAGTGTTTGAGCCAGGCGTGGTATCACAAGCACATAATTCTAGCCTTGGGGTGTGTCGGGGTGAGGCTACAGCATAAAACCAAGGACTAGGGACGTAACCTTTACAGTAGAAGAACTCTTGCCCTGTGTGCACAAGGCATCGGGCTGAACTCCCAGTACTGGGAAAAAAAAAAAAAAAAGCATTATGTATCTGGGAAGTGTTTTCTGTGGCATCTTGAAGCTATGAGTATTGATGCTGAAAACTTGGAGGCGCCTTGGTGAACTCCTGCACGCCTGTGGGGTCAGCTTTGCCAGTTCACAGGCACAACAGCCTCTACTGCTCTCAGCCAGCCTTCATTGACTAACTTGTCAGTTTTAGGTCCTTGCTGAGGAAGGAAGAAACAGATGCGGATATTTCATTTAATCCCGAATTCATTGATTCGTTATTGAGACGTGCAGCCCAAGCTTCCCTCAAATGCGTTCTGTAATTAAGGATGACCTTCCACTCCTTAACCTCAGCTTCCACCTCCCGAGGCATTGGAGGCATGTATGTACTCTGCTGACTGCCTTGTGCAGCCCTGGGGATGGAACCCAGGGTTCCTTGCAGCCTGCAGGAGAGCACCAGCAACTGAGCCACCTCCCAGCTTAGTTCCTGAATTTTAAACATGCTCTTTGAGGTTCTATTCTAAAGCTACATCAAAAGAATTTTGTTTAATGATTTCCACTCTAACTAATCATTAGACTTAGGAATAAGAACACTCTCTGTGTCCTGTCCTCCTCACTTCTGTGCTAGGGATCAATCCTAGAGCCTCATAAAGGTAGGGTAAGTACTCTACCACTATCAGTGAGCACCAGGCTCTTCACAGCTTTCTGAGTCCTGGTGGGGCTGTGTCCTTGCCTTGAAACATACACTGATTCTCCAAGATTTATCAGCCTTACTAGAGAACTCTCCACGTTCAGCCTTGCTCCCCAGGCTTGCTGGACTTCCTTGCCAGGAAACACTCTGTGTTCCTCTCATTTTTTCCTAGGCTGACACCAAGCACGTTTGCTCTTTGTTTGCCTGGTCCTGACTCTTTCCCTTATCCGTGAGTCCTGCTGCCCTAGCCTAATATGTAAACTTAGTATTTACTGTGTCATCTTTCCTAGGAGTAGAAGGTAGACAGGGATGAAGGAAAGAAGAAAAGAAGGGAAACAAAGATGGAAAAGGGGAAGCAACACTGTAGACCCACTTTCTAGCTATCTTCTCCCTAAACACTGTGTCATCTTCCTTCTCTCCTCTTTCTTTCTCATTGTCTCCACAATTAATAAATGAATAACAATTAAAAAACTAACATTTAACCCTGCCTCAATGTGCACCCTCAGTTTGATCCACATTTCTGCTTTTGTTTGTTGTATGAGAATGTATACATTTTTGTTTCTTTTATTCTATACCCTGACTCCACAAAATTCCGTGTATTTCCAAGCTCCATTGTCTCAACAAACAGAAAGAACCAGGATTCTAGCATAAACATCTCTAGGTTTTATCAAAACACAATTTTTATTGAAGGTTTAAAATATTACAAAAGTTTTCTCGGGTAAACAAAGAGTTCATCTTGATACTGACATCGTAAAACTAATGAAAGAATGACAACATGAATAATAACATTTGAGATCGAAACGATAAGAGACTTATTTGGGGGAAATTCTGTTGAAAATATAGTCTTTGGATGTCTACATGTTTTGCTTGTATTTTGCTTCATTAGTAGCAATGCCTGAGGCATCTATTTCATAAGATAGAAAAACATTCTATTTAATTAAAAAGGTTTATTACTCTCCTCACGGAATGTAAAAATTAAAACCAAGATAATCCCAAGATCCCTGGGTATATTTCCCAAACCCATTTCCTGAAAGATGCTGTGGATCCAGCCCAGCATGTTTGCCGGTGTCGGCTCAGCCTGTGGCTTCTGCATTCACACCACACACATACAAACTGTGAGGTACGCAGTGCTGTAATGGGTCATATCACACTGCACGTGAGGATGAAGCCGATTTTTTGGTTTTGTTTTTCAAAACAGGGTTTCTCTGTGTAGTTGTGGCATTCCTGGAACTCTCTCTGTAGACCAGGTTGATCTCAAACCCAGAGATCCAACTGCCTCTACCTCCCAAGTGCTGGGCTTTAAGGCATGCACCACCCCACCCGGTTAAGAATAAAGTTGATTTTAAAAAAAATACTATCAAAGAAAATTCTCTTTGTATTTAATGAATTTCCTCATTTTTATAAAGAGATATTTTCCTTTACTTTCCATGAAAAGGATGTGAACAAGAAAGAGCTTAATCCAACAGCTTTCTGGGGAAAACAATGTTTGTTCATTTAGATTGTTGTCTTCATTCTTTGCTCAAGCAGTGTTGGTCAGGATGGGCCATAGAGAGAGTTTTGTAGGCAAAGATGCTTGCTATGCAAACAGAATGACTGACTTCAGTCTCCAGAACCCAGTGAAGATGGAGGAAACCTATTCCATAAAATTGTTCCCTGATCCAAACATAGGTGCATACATGGTAATGACAGTAAGTTAATTTGAAGATAAAAGACCCATGTAATGCGGGGATCGCTGATTTCAGAACAGGGCAAGGATGTGAATGCCACAGAGATATGATCACAATGGGAGTTTTCCACAGTTAGAGTGACTAAGTCCAGATTAGGCATAGGAGAGATTTACTTAGGCATTGAAGGTACGCACTAGGCAATAAAACGGAAAGATCCTTCATCTGCTGCCTCTCCATCCACGAGAGACCAGGCTGTTGTGAGCCACCGATGCTAAGGAAATGTAAAGCAAGTTATAGGAAATACCTCTTCACCTGCTGGAGTTCGTGCTGAGGATTTGGCAGTCACGGGCAGCTGTAAAATCAATCACTGAGTTGGATTTTTCAGACGGGGCAAGATGATGTATGATCCATTCCTGTGGCTAATTGGGGAGGAGAGAGTCAATCAATTCGCTCGCCCCTAGGAGATCACAGTTGATTATAAGTAGGTCAGCAAAGGGATGTCTCCCATACTTGATCAGGACAATAAAAGACTGTTTATCCATGCTTACAAGTTCTAGAAGAACAGTGAACATAGGATATGAAGACCAAATGACTGGCTTTGAAATTGCAAATATTACTTGACAGGAACAAAAAAAAAAAAAAAAAAAAAAAGAGTTCAACAATACCAAAAGCTCAATTCTAAAATTAATAATTTTTCTAAAATATTTATTTTGCAGTACAAACACCCTCTGGTAATATAGATAAGATGTGATATTTTGTTGTGTTTTGTGTTTTGACTCAGGATTGATGCCAGGGTCTTGTGCGTCCAAGACAAGCCCTCACCTGCTGAGCTACAGCCCAAGCCCTGATTAGCATTTCTCCAGTCTGATTCTCTGGCCATGGCTGTTGAAGTACACCCAACAAACATGAAAATAGTTAATATGTATGACATCTTTCTCCTCAGGGAGAATAAAGTCTGCTTGAAAAGCTGCAAGGGCAATACAGATGTTATTAGAGAGCCAGCGTTAATTTCGAGGTTGTCATATTGAATGTCAGTAGAAGAGCCCTTCCGTAAAGTTTTCAAGGTTTAGATTTAGCCTTTTTTTTTTTTTTTTCTTTTTTTGGATTGTTTACTTGGTTTGGTTTTGGGGTAGCCCCAGTTGTCCTGGAACTTGCTCTGTAGACCGGGCTGGCCTCACACTCACAGACATCCACCTGCCTCTGCCTCCTGAGTGCTGAGATATATACTGCTACACACAGCTGAATTCAGTCTTTTTTTAAAGCTGTTATCTTCTTCACCTGTTTAGCTCCCTCTCTCTTTTCCATTTCTTGAAAACAGGATGCAGCTTGGAGGTCTTCAGTGCCCACTATTACAGAAGCAGTAACTACAGACGGGTCAGAAGCAGTATTGTAACTTAGGCATGCTCCCAATGAACTTTGGGGTAAAATACTGTGTATAATATACAGAGAAGAGAAACTTTGCTCTAACAATCCAGTACAATAAAGTCTTTAATAAGTTATGGTAAAATCTAGTCTTGGAATAAAATCTAAAAAGCACAATAGTTCTGAAAAGGCGAAGCTATCAGCTCTTGAGAACCAGGATGTGGTATTGACTCTAAGGGACAAAGGCATGTCCAGTTTTCTCATGGGCACTAAAGAAAAAGTCAAAGTAGAGATAGAAGGAGTCTGGAAGCACCTCAGAGCAAGCTGTGTGGATCCATAATTTGAAGCTTAAGATCATCTTTCCCGCTGGGCGGTGATGGCGCACGCCTTTAATCCCAGCACTTGGGAGGCAGAGGCAGGCAGATTTCTGAGTTCGAGGCCAGCCTGGTCTACAGAGTGAGTTCCAGGACAGCCAGGCCTACACAGAGAAACCCTGTCTCGAAAAAAACAACAAAAAAAAGAGATCATCTTTCCCTAGGCATACAGCACATACCTATAATCTCATTACTCAAGAGGGTGAGGCAGGATTGCCACAAGTTTGAAGCCAGCCTGTGCTACAGTACCACCTACCAGACCAGCCAGGGCTACAAAGCAAGACTCTGTCTCAAAACCCAAATAAATAAATTCTTGTTTTATAAGACTTACAGATGGGTCATTGTCTAGATTATTTCCACTAAGAGGAAATTAATACTGATAGTGTGTGTGTGTGTGTGTGTGTGTGTGTGTGTGTGTGTGTACTTATATGTGTGTATGGTTTGGTTGTGTGTGTTGTGTATATGTGTGATGCGTGTATGAGTAGTGTGTGGTATGCAAATGTGTGTGTGTGTGCACGTGTGTGCGTGCGTGAGTGTGTGTATGTATGTGTGTGCGTGTGTGTGTGTACTTATTTGTGTATGTGGTGTATGAATATGTGGTGTAATGGTGCATGCTGATAGGTTTGTTCTGGCAAGTTTGTCCTCAAGCCAGAGATCAGTATCAGATACCTTCCTTGGTTATTTCTCCACTTTATTTTGGTTCCATCACTGAATCTGGAGCCCACCATTTGAACTTGACTGGTTTGTTAGTAAACTCCTAAGATCTACCTATCCTTCCTCCCAAGCACTGGGTTTACAGACATACATACAGCACCACACCCAACTTTTATGTGGGTGCTAGAGATCACAAAGATCACACAGCAAGCAGTTTATTCCCTGAACATTCTCCCTGGCCCTAATAATGTCAAATCTCTTCATGCTACTATGACAGTCTTTATATTTGGCATAGTACTGTGCAGAAAGTTCTAGAAGGCATTCCAGTACCAAAAGACTCCTAGCTGCTACAGACCTTTGTGGAGAGAGCAATCTGGAGCCAGAGTACCATGATCAGGTTCTAGCACACCTCCCACTAGCTTGGTTTCCCTGGGTAGTTGGAATGGGAGGACAGCAGTCATTTTATCTATCTAGAATCCATAAATTCATCTTTAACATGAACACAGCTACATCTTCTACATCATAGGGCCGTTGTAAGTTTAAATGACTGGAAAGTAGCTGTCACTGCGCCCGACACATAATAAGTTCTCATTCTTGTTATTTGTATTCAGTCTCCAGAAAGCCTGGTTGTTCAAGAAGGAAAATGGCAGTAAAGGGACACCAGATTTTATGGATTTGAGCATAGGAGTCAGAGGTTGTCATTGTGTGTTTGACTCTTGATCTGACTCCAACCACTTCTTACATCCCCTGCCTGGCAGCTTTGCCCCTGAAGACGACATTCCATGACCCAGATAATTTCATTCCCTCCGTTTGTTCTGGACTCCTCTTTAGGCCTGAAGTAATTACCTCTTTCCTTTCCCCACCAAGTCCTGAACTGGACAGAGTCATCCCTCTGCTTAGTAATCAATATCTTCAAGGAGAACTCCTCTGCTCTCACTAACAGTGACCCTCCTTTCACCTGCCATCTTTGGTTGTCTTTGCCGCATCCGCCACTAGACTGTAAGCTGCCATGTCTAGAAGATGGCCTTGTTCTTACACTGAGTTCTATTTCTGTGATGTTCGGTGGTCCTGCATAGATGAAAGAAACAACGGGTCACCAGGACAGACCTTGCCTCTTTGGAACATGCTTTTCCTCTTCATCTGCTTTTACTCTACAAGGCCTCTTGCTGACCAGAGTCTGATCCAGTGAAACTGATGCCTTGATCATTACACTCAAGGTCAGCATTACAAAAAGCACCAAAATTGGAGATGTATGGAAATAACCGGTCTCTGTCTTGTGAAATCAAAACTGAGGCAATCTAAATTGTAGTACAAGTTAGGAAAAGTTGAAAGCAAGGCAAAATCAAGAGAAATGATTTGCGTAGAGTTTGCTTAGTATATAAAGATGGATTCCAATAAATTCCTGTAGGTTTTATATGTGTTTAATTTTAATTAACCAAGCTTCAGAGTTTCTTTTTCTCTTATAGAACGAGCAAAATATTTCTTGACCCTCTAAACAGGAAAGTGTGTGTAGTACATACTTGGATTTGAGGTAGATGGTTAGAATGAGGTAAAACACAATTAGAAGGTAAGGTGGTGAGGTAAGCAGAACCTTGAGGCAGTCTATCTTCCCATGGTACCCATGCTTGAAAGATGTGATTTGCAGAAACAAAAGCTTAGTACAATCCATACCAGTGAGTCGGCCTCATCATTTCTCTTTGGCAGTACATGTTAGGTCTCCATTTCCAGATACATGATAATAACAATAACTGGCCTATGTAAAACAAGGACAGTGTTCAGAGTCACTGATGAGGACTAGCCCAGCATTAATTCATTTAACCATGGTAGACTCTTATGAACTATGGAATGCCCCAACAATGTAGAGTAGTAACTTGAGGTTAGATGATTAAGAAATCTGGCCAAGCCAGGCAGTGGTGGCACACGCCTTTAATCCCAGCACTTGGGAGGCAGAGACAGGCAGATTTCTGAGTTCGAGGCCAGCCTGGTCTACAGAGTGAGTTCCAGGACAGCCAGGGCTATACAGAGAAACCCTGTCTCAAAAAACCAAAGAAGAAGAAGAAAAAGAAGAAGAAGAAAAAGAAGAAGAAGAAGAAGAAGAAGAAGAAGAAGAAGAAGAAGAAGAAGAAGAAGAAGAAGAAGAAGAAGAAGAAGAAGAAGAAGAAGAAGAAGAAGAAGTCTGGCCAAGGCTAACAATCAGCAGTGGCTTCAAGCCCTTCCTCTATCGTTTGATTGCAAAGTTTTTCTGTTAGCTCCTAGTTAACCATGCTGGCCTCACACAAAATAAGATACTAATGAGCTTTGAGGAAAATTGGAGATCTGAATCTAGAGACCAACATTAGTTATTGCTCATATCAGCTTGGGTAAGTCATCTCATTTCTCCAAATCTCTATTCTGCCATGTATCCTATCATATGAGAAGATAATATTATCTACCCATCCAAAGCCTTCAAGATAATCAAGTGAGATAGCTCAAATGCAAAAAGTTAGGAAATAGAAATGTGCTACATAAATATCAGCTAATAAGATTTATTTAGAAGCATAGCCTCTTGGCGGCATTATATGTTATATGTTATTTGTGATAATATCACCTTCATTTCCTCTTAAATGCCACCACTGCCTTTTCACATTCTCAATCCTTAAAATTTAAAAGACTCTACTGTCTCCAACTGTTAGCAAATGACTTAAGCTAAATCAGTCAAAATGATTGTTGGTTGGTTGTTTTTCAAGTCTGGGTATGTAATGCAATCAGGTTCTAGAGATGCAAACAGCGGACAGTCTGAGGCAACTACTGAGAAAGACCTTAAAGAAGGAAGGCAGAGTGTTTGAGACACTGGTGGATGCCTCCACTGACAGGGGAAGAGACTCTCTTTGGCAATGAGTTTGCCCAGCCAAACAAGTGAAGTGGAAAAGAGTTTCCTAGAGTCATTGTCAGCCATTCAGCTCTTCCTCTGGTTCTTTGTACCACATAACTAACAGGTTCTCCTTTGTATTATACCAGTCTCTACTGAGGTTCCATTTCTTGCAACTAAAATTAGTCCAGCTCATTTAAAGATGTTTTCCAGATATAGAAGTGATCCATATAGTATATAGTGTGGGTATCATCTGTTGGGACCTCAGTGACTCCCTGGGTTCAAGAAACAGAAATAGTAAAACTTTTTTTTCTTTTTAATTGAATATTTTCTTTATTTACATTTCAAACGTTATCCCCTTTCCCTGTCTCCCCCCAAAAAATCCCCTATCCCATCCCCCCTCCTCCTGCTTCTATGAGGATGCTTCCCCACTCCTACCTTACTGCCCTGACATTCCCCTATACTGGGGCATTGAGCCTTCACAGGACCAGTGGTCTCTCCTCTCAGTGATGCCTGACAAGGCCATCCTCTACTACATGTGTGGCTGGAGCCCTGGGTCTCTCCATGTGTACTCTTTGGTTGGTGGTTTAGTCCCTGGGAGCTCGGGGGGGGGGGAGCTGGTTAGTTGATATTGTTGTTCTTCCTATGAGGTTGCAAACCCCTTCAGCTCCTTCCAGCCTTTCCCTAACTCCTCCATTGGAGATTCCGTGCTGAAATAGTAAAATCTTAAGAGTTGCTCCCTTTTCCATTTCCACTTGGTCATTCCAAAATGTTGAAAATTAGTGACAGAAGTCGCCATAGAGCACACAGGGTATGAACGGAAATTTTTCCAATGACTAGTTTTTGGTACAATCGTTAGCTATATCTCACCAACAAAAAAAATCAAAATTTTACTACGTTTCAAAGAGAATCCAAACACTGAAGAGATTAGTTGAGTGTCAGTTAGCACCTTTGAGATATTTTTATCAATGTTAAAATAGGAAGAGGTTGGTAAGATGGGTACAGTGCTTTGAAGCCACATAAGCATGAGGACCTCTCTTTAGGTTGCCACCCATGTACAAACTGAGCTAGGCATCAAGTTGTGGGGTAGAGACAGGAAGATGCTGAGGGCTTGCTGGCCAGCCAGTCTAGCACGTAGCCTGTGCTAAATAGTGAGATCCCTGAACTCCAATGAATGTTAACGACAAAAAGGAGTCAGATAGTCATACTCTACATTCAGAAAAGTGCTAATTACTCCTCTCACATTGGAAATCTACGGTCTCCGGAAAAAGAACATGATTAGCTTGTGCTCTAGCATCAGTCTTAAAACTCTAAGCCTTAGGTTCTGATTCTAGGGTCATCCTTAACTGGCTTTATATGCTTGGCATGTCACATCATTTCCCTACGTATCTGTAAAATTAAGATAGTGACACTAACTCTGTGTCGATCAGATAAACCATGCATAGAACTCAGGAAAGGCATTTGAAAGTGCTTTGAAAATTTTGAGGCTCTAGGTATCTGCAAGATATTGTTGCTATGACTACCCATTAGCAGTAATACCAAACATTCACATTCGCCTGTGTGTGAGAAACTTCTCTCTTCCCGGCATTGGAGGAGATGACCTAGAAGTCACAGTGAGGTTATGATTCCTTTATTTATACTTAATGCCTTGCCCCGTGTTTTATATAGCTTTGCAATATTTCTGTGCTATTGGTTTCCACAAAGAAACAAGCTAATGCTTGTCAAACAATGAAGTAATATTTTATAGCAGGAGACCCAGATTCTACGCCGGGTTCTGCCTCAGTTTATTTTATACCCTGTATTCTAGTTTATTTTAGGCCTCAGTTTTCTTATCTACCTACTGCTGATTATGTCATGTGATGTGGAACATAGTGACCATCTCTGATGGTCATAAACATGTAGTTTTCCTACCTTACTAGTCAAACAACTGACTCTCTTTCTCAGGCCATTTAAGTTTATGATTGACCAGACAGCAGTTCAAGTCAACAGGACATGCTCATATGTCATCACCAAAGAGATGTCCTCCAATGTTTTCTTCCCTTGCTAGGACCTAGAGGACATTGCTAATATGAAATGATCCAGTCACTGAAGGCTGAACCTCCTTTCCCTCAGTCCCTGGGGGTATGTGGATTAGAATCACCCTGTAGACCCAAAGTTAATATGTTGTGCATGAGACCAATCCTAGGTTGTGATAGCCATGGATATTTTAATGCTTCATTCCTAGGAATATCTTGAGCGTATCAGCTATAACATCCCCTTCACTGTCTTTGGTCAGATATATTTACCGAACACAACATCTGGGTTTTAACCTTTTTCAGCAGAAAGGCTTAAAGTGAGAGACCCATAAATATCCCATCATGAAAGCATGGCAGATGCTCAATTAGACTCCCAAGTATTTCATAGCTGAAGAGACTGCTTCATTGACAAATAGTGGCAGCAATAAATATATGTCAACTGATTCAACTTTTAATAATTAAAGACATCCCGCCCCAGAAAACTCTTTTGAGAAGCCACTTTAAAGGAGGCTATCAAAATAGAGAAAATTATGGAAGGATATAACTCGAACCTTGCACTTGTGCATCTTAATTCATACATCAACAAATGTTTAGTAAGTGCCTTTTGTAATCAATGCCAGGTACCGTATTCCTTCCTAGGGGTTTACTAGTTATCTGTTCCTGCCACAAATTAACCAAAAGCCGAGTTAAGTTTAAACAACAGGCATTTTATTTCCCCATCATTTTTAAAGGTCAAAAATGTAAAGTCAATGTTCCTGAGTGGTCTCTTTTTAAAGTCTTTCATGAGGCTGTCAACAAGCTGTTGTGTAGAGTTGGCACGATTTTAAGACTTAATGAAGATGTAGAATCTGCTTTAAAGTTCACTCTCTCAGCTGGTGGGCCGCCGGTTCCCTACCAGCCACAGATGACGCTCAAGTTGCTCTCTACTTAAGTATTCCTTTAAGGCGTCCCCAAGCCAGTGAGACAGAGAGACAGAGGAAGAGACACACAGAGGGAGTCCTAGCTAGATGCTACAGCTGAATTTCTACCGCCCAGTCTCTGGAGTCATGTACTACCATTAACAAAAATTAGACAACAGTTTTTAAGAGGTAGACTATCAGAGAATCAGTGGAAACAACTTCAAAACTACAAGGGGGACTGAATAGAAAGACACAAAAATGTTAACATATTCTTCATACATATTCCTTTTTTTTTTTTTTGGTGTTTTGTTTTGTTTTGTTTTGTTTTGTTTTGTTTTGTTTTGTTTTCGAGACAGGGTTTCTCTGTGTAGTCCTGGCTGTCCTGGAACTCACTCTATATACCAGGCTGGCCTCGAACTCAGAAATCCACCTGCCTCTGCCTCCCAAGTGCTGGGATTAAAGGCATGCGCCACCACTGCCTGGCTCATATTCCATATTTTTGTTAATCATAATCAGTATGTGTTGTTTTGATACTTGATTTTTGTCAATAGACTCTGTGTGTGTGTCTGTGTGTGTGTGTGTGTATGCTTGAAATAGGATGAGAACTAGTTAGATGTAGACCAAGGACAAATCTGACCTCTCACAGCCCTTCTAGAAAACCCAGGAAGCATCAGTCCCTCATGAAGATGCTGATGGTCTTTCCGAGAGAGCTGCTCTCTTCTATTCATGTGTCAGCACACTGCATATATGCAGAATTCTAGTAGGGATGGGTACATCAATGGCTCAGAAATATTAGGAAAATTAAAATGTCACAGAATCTTAATTTCACATTTGGTTTCCTTATGGGGGACAGTATGTGCATGCCACAGGACCCATGTAAATCAGAAGACAATATGAACTTGTTCTTACCTTCCACTATCTGGGTACCAAGATTGAACTCATCTTGTCAAGCCTGACAGTAAATGTCTTACCCACTGATCCATCACACCAGCCCAGAGAAACTTGAGGTCACCGGAGAACCTAGAAACTTCCATTAAAAATATACTTTCCAATGAATGTTAATTCCCCAATTTATTTAACTTTTATTGGCCTAACCATATTTTGATCTGCTGAACTGTCTAGTAGACTCAAATTTTCACCATTTTCCTTCACCTCCTGTAATGAATTCTGAAGCAGAAATTCCATCTGTCACTTTAGAGGATGCAGCATCTCATCTCCGAATTGAAATCAAGTTCAACAGCCGAAGTACCACTTCATCATCAGCAATGTGGAAAGCCGCAAATCAGTTAAACTCCTCTTGCATTCAGAAGAACCTGAGAATTGCACCTACAATGGCTTTACAAAAAGGGGTGATGGTTCACAGTTCTCAGCAATGGCATAGTGGTCAGGTAATGGTTCATTTGGAGTCAGGGGCACTGTCTCTTGTCTTCTCTGTGACTCAGGCCTCCTCTTCATTTGTACCACCATGCTGCCACTGCCATACCAACACAGTAATATTCCTTGTTAGTCTATTTAAATCTAAGAAAGAAACCACATGCAGGTTTCTGAAGAGCTGCGTGTGGCTAAGAAAGCCTAGGGTTGGAATGCAGCTCTGTAATCCCCTCACAGGGGTGGAGAGGAAACAAATCCAGAAAGGACTCCAAATGCCACCAATGCTCCTTCCAGCTAAATTTTGCATTTGGGTTTTTTTTCTTCTTTAAAATCTCTACTGGCTACACATCTGAGAAGGCTTAAGAACATAATCTATTCCATATATGGTTCCCAGTAATTTATGCTCACTAAATTGGCAACATAGGAAGAATTTTTTTCATTGACTACCACAGAAGATTATTAAAGGCGATCTTGCACAAGTAAAACCTGCTTGAAGCAGCTATACTATTCACATAAGGAAATTGCATGGCATCTTAGGTTTTAAATGAAAGTCATTTTTTAACTTTAGAATTTATAAATTGATAATGTCCTTTTTAAAAAACAATTGTCCGTTCATACATAACCCTTTTCTATGTAGTCGAGTTCAGGAATGCACTTCATCTTCCCCAGTCAGAGTAAATACAAGAAAATCTTCTCTCTATAACTCACTCTATTTCTGTATTTTTTTTCAATTTCAGATTTATACCAAGATAATAGCTCAGTGCCCTGCAATGCTTGCTTTCTGACAGGTAAATATTAACTATTTGCTCTCAGCTTTGCCTTTCTCAGCAAGAGATAGAATTAGTACCAGCTATTTCGTTGTTTTGTCTTTAGATGAAAAACAGATTGGATCTATGTGTACAAGGTCAAATCTATGCTTGCGAAGTAGGAACTTGGTTCCATTATTTAAACAGGAAATCTCGAACATTTAGATATTTATAGTTTATACTCAATGATTAATGCACTTTTTAATTTCCCTCCCAGTTTTTTGCATCCAGAAAATATAATCAAGGATCAAAAATAAATATTATTTGTCATTATTAAATAACAAAGTCATATATTTTCCTTTCCTGTTGTCTAGTAGGACTCTTTTCATTGATAATACCAAACTGACAAATTTGTTGAAATAATCATCAGGATTCCTTGTAGTAGGCATTTCTGTGAGAGCAGATTTCTCCAAGCTGGTAGGGAAAAGAAAACCCTCTACTGGCTTTGTACCAGCTTTGTATGACTATAACAAATACCTGAAATAATCAATCTATAAAGAGAAAAAGTTAACTGGGTTCACGATTTTGAAGTTGCTAGTCTACCAGCGGTCCCTATCTTTGGGGCCCTTAGTAAGGTGCTGTCCCATGGAGGGAGTCTATTGGCAGAACAGATCCCAAGCCCGGGAAGGAAAGTAGCTAGAATGGGGACTGAGGCCAACACCCCCCTTAGGGGTATGCCTCAGTGACTTAAGACTTCCTACTAAATCCATTCTCTTAAAGGTTCTACTACTGCAACAGAATGGGTTATGTTGGGAGACTTTGGAGGGTACTTGAGATAGAACCACAGGAAGTTCATATCAGAACCATAAAGGTAAAGTCAGTCCATGTTGCATAGCCTGTATGGACAAGAGAGTTGGGAAAAAAATGATCTGCTGGATGCATATCTCTGTCATCTACTTCCACCTGAATCTCTTAGAATAGGTTATGTAGAACTATAGTATAGTGTTGACAGTCAAAGTTTGAGTCTGCCCCATGAGAGCTCCTAAGTCTCACAGTTCTGCCTGTCTTTGAATAATGTGTGAGTGGCTAGATATTTGTACATTTTCTCACTCGTTCAGATACTGAGACGCAGGCAAGTATCTGGGTGATGATTATTAAGGCTACACAGCCTTTTCAACTCAAAGCGAACAAAAGTCAGAAACTTCTTTATTGAAAATTTCAACTGTTCCCTAGAGCTGTAAACGCCAGAAGGCACACCGTCCAAAAAAATGTATTTTGCTTCACTCCTGAAGCCCTTTGCAATTTGAGTTCTTAAAATATAATTCACATGAGACATGGGGCAGTGTGAGGAATTTTTAAAGGAGGAGGGTGTCTACAAAAGAATAAGAAGATCTCTTGCCACTAAGCCAGTGGGAATTTGAAATGACTCCAAGCCAGCCAGCTAGTAGAGTAACTAAACATAAGGTAGAATTCAGAGGAAGCTGATCATGTTTTGATTTAATTTAATGCTTTTCTCCATGCTTGTTTCTGAACCCTAATTGATGCCTGTGTTGGAAAATGTTAACATGGGGCAGTGTTACAAAAGAAATGCATTAAAGCATCTTAGGTACATGGATCTTCCCCTGAATGGGTCTTGCCCTCTGCCCATGACACTGGCCATAAGACATTAGCTCTTAAGAATCCAGGTTATTGCCATTTTCTAGGCCCTTCAAAGTCATAAGGAAGCTTTGTGGGAAAAAAAAGTCTTCTTCCACTCACTCTTTAACCCAACTAAGAAAAGTATCTTCACAGTTGCCAAAGCTATACATAAAGTGATAGATATACACAAGAAGATCAGGTTGTCATCCTGTGAGGTTTTACCAAGGCTCTGAGTTGTAGAGATACCAGTGTGAACACCGAGGTTGTGTTCTAACATCGAGGTAAGACCTGACTCCAGCCACAGATCAGAAGGCATTGACTTAAAGCCTCCTGAATAGTGTTTTTACACTTGAGTTTCTTGAAAGTGAGTCCAAGGTGAGATCAAATGTACTGTTCAGTGTCTGTATTCAAACACTTCCATTCCACCATGCTGGTCCTACCATAAATAATAACCAGTTGACAATGACTATTTTATGCAATCATGATTACAAATCCCAAGTGACAAACGTACAAAGATATTCAGATGCTCCCACCATCATTACACAAATTAAAAACCTATATTCTTCAACTCATATCATTCATTCCCTTAGAATATACTGAACTTCAATTATGAGCCTGGCACAATGCCATGAGCTGGGAACATAAGTAAAATCAGCTAGCCTCCAGCCTCCAAGGAGCTTGCAGCCCTGAGGGAAAGACCCATGGAGAACTAACCAAAACAATGTGTTTCGTCTGTTCTGGTGGAGGCACAAGCTCTGAAGAATAAGCCAAAGGTACCAACATTTTTTGGCACCTGTACAAAGTTAATAATACATTCAGGCAGGATTGTTTTTGGACACTGTTTCTCCTGTCCTAATCTCCTCTGTGACTTCTACATTGTGTCTAGTTTGATGTGTTCTTCTCTCTGGCTTAATCTCACATATCAGTATCCAGGACACAAAGAACTGAATTGATCCTATCTAAATTTGATGAAAATGGAAACTTCAAATTCTAAGCTACTTTTTTAACTCTCACCCCCTAAGAAATGACAAAGAGAAGACACTTTGTGATTCAAAAAGGTGTAGAATTTTGTAGTTTCTTTACACAAAATCTGGTGATTTAAGGAACCATGATTTTGACCATTTCTCCCTTCCCGAGAGGAAGTAGAACGTGCCTTGCCCCTGCCTTTGTGCTGTGCTTCCCAGTAGCAGGATTCGCATACTTTTCTGTCCAGCATCCTTGTCTTTGGTCTCTCCCCACCACCCACAACTTTTGAGTCCCAAATCAAAGCCACCTCTACCACCTAACTTTTTTCCATGTGGTTGTCTGTGTCAGAAGGAACTTCTCTTCCAAGTTTCTAAAGTTCTTGGCATTAGCTATAAAAGTACATTATAGTGCTATGTTTTCTTGCCTCTCTTTATTGCATCATGAAGGACATCTCTTACCTATCCAATAAGTACATAAATATAAGTGAGCATGTTCTCCTTTAAAAAAAAAAAAAAAAAAAAGAGTAAAGTACTCATTCTTTCTCCACTACTAGATTCCTACCCTCTCGGCCCCAGTCACAGTCCCACACTCTCCAGATGTCCAAATTCTGGGTAGCCCTGAAGTACAAATTTTATCTTGACTTTTAATATTTTCCTGAGATGTCTTGACCTTGACTTCAATGGATGAATAAGTAATACAAGCAGGGGTGGGTCCTTCCTACAACTTGAAGTTTTGAATACGATCTCATTTTGCTATTTTGAATCAATAAACAATAACCAGATACGCTGAGTTTTCTTTCATGATAGCTTTATAAATAAAAGATTCAACAGTGTTATACTGCTGTGGTGCAGGAAAGAACTTTGACTCTGACCACTAATCTTCATTGTTTGGGCTATCCCTTATGTTTGGTTGAATGTGTCCATTCAGTTTGCTTCCAATACCATCAGCCCAGCAGATCAATTAGAGGCAGCTGGAGCTATCTCAAATTGGTGAAGCAAACTTTTAAATTTTGATGGGCACCTCAGAATGTAGAATTAGCTTGAGGCTGACTCTCCAGTGGACAAGGTCTTAACTGCCTAGCATCTGGGGGGGGGGGGCAGTTAGGTATACATCTTCTTCCCCAAGAATCCTTTCTCAAGCACGGCATAGTGCCCACATCACAAGTTTTCTTCTTTCTTTCCCATTCTACAAATGTAAGGCTCATCTAGTGTGATCTCACAAAGAAATAGTTATCCTAGAGCTCTTGAAAAACATCACAGCTACTAGTCCATCTCTAAAATATGAAAAAAAAAGGGGGGGTCAAAGTGGCCCAGTCCTGAGAACAATGTTCACCCATCGGTGTACTGCTTTACAACTGAGCAGTCAAAGTGCCAAAGATCTTCCTAGGCTCCCTGCAGCCTAGCACAGATTTCTTGACATGAGTACTGCTCTGTCCCCATTGAGACACTTCCCCTTAATATCTATGAGAACTGAATTCTCTCCTGAACCCCTTTGAGAATGAAGTTGGCTCCTGGCAGGATGAGCATGGCTGTATTCGGGGTAAGATTTATCCTAGCTGGTTTACCTCCCTATGCAAGTTTTCCGAACGACAACAGTGTGTGTGTGTGTGTGTGTGTGTGTGTGTGTGTGTGTGTGTGTGTGTGTGTGTGAGAGAGAGAGAGAGAGAGAGAGAGAGAGAGAGAGAGAACTTAAAACTTTTGGGTGTTGTAGGGCTATGAATAGCAGGTATAGACTGAAGATGCAGCTTGCTGTGGAGTGCTTGTTTTGCATACATGAAGCCCTGAGTTCAATTCGTAGTACTGAGGATGGAGAAAAATCATTGGGGCCTGTGGGTGTAGCTCAGGCAACAGAGTGCTTACCTAACAAGCCTTGGGTTTGATTTCCTTCTATGCTAATGCACCAAGTACAGTCAGCCCTGGTGGTACATGCTTATACCCCCCAACACTCAAGAGGTGGAGGAGAATGGGATGAGAAGTTCAAGGTTAGCATCAGTTATAAGTTTGAAACCAAACAAAAAGAAAAGAGGTAGTGGGTGGAGAAAGGGAAGGAGAAGAAGAAAAAGAAGGGCATGGGGGAGGGGAAGGGGCTTAGCTGCACAAGGCTGAGAACTCCATTTGGCTCTTCTCCTTTCTGTTTTCTTGGAGGTCATTTCAAAAGTCTTGGCAGTTCGGGGCAATGGTTTTTATCACGAAGGTTAAGCTGTGAATAATACAGTGGAAATGGCTGCAGTCAAGTCTCGAGATGGGAGTGTGGAGACTGCAAGAATATGAGTTTTATTAGGACAGGTGGCAGAGGCTGGAATAAACCAGTGCGGTGAAGCTAGAGTAGGTGACAAGAGTTCCCTTGCTTGGTTGCTGTTTCTTTCTCCGAGTGTCTTAGAGCTGCTGACTACTGAGCCCTCACAAGAGGATTTCTCTGCACCCTCAGGGTGCTCTGGAGCTCTTTCTCCCCTTGAATGCCTCCCTGCGCTTGCCAGGAAACCTAGAAAGGCAGGCACAGACCTGCCAGGTCTTGAGGATGCTGAAGAAGTGTAAATCCAATATTCTTGGACTCCCTGTTGAAGGTAGGACCTGTTTGTTTCCTGGTGGTTTCCTACCACAATTCATCCTGACCACAGCTCCCAGGGCAGCTCAGAGCCAGAGCCCAGGACTGCAGTCTTGCAGGCACGCCAGCCTTTTCCTCCTCCATCTCAACCGTTTCTCCTCCTCCTCTGAAGTCTAGTGTGGTAGTGACAACTCATCCACTTCCCCTCCAGGACACACAGGAAAAATCAGAATTCTGTTTCAAAGAAATGTGGGCATGTGCCCCTTGGTGGTGGGGTAGAGCTGGGGATGTAATTGTGTAGCCCATCCATTCTCTCGGGACTAAGAGGTACACACTCACTTTATAGGATGCTTTCAAGAGTAGTGGGCCTGTGGTCTCTGGGGAGGACAACTGAAGGGTTCCCAACAAAGAGAGGTCAAATGAAGACCCATACACTGGCCTGTGGAAGGGGCCTCTCTCCAGTCTTGATCCCTGAGTACTTCCAAGACAGAGGTCCTTGTCCTTGTATTGAGGTCCACTGTGAGCTGGAAATGTTTGTGTAGGGGTGCAGATGACTAAGCCAGTTTGTACCTCCCAGCTCCTTTGGCTGTCTTCAACCACACTTCAGTAGCCCTCCCAGAAAGCCTCCCAGGGTCCACCTGCTGCTTTTTCCATAGAGTCTACCAAAACTGGCCATGAGAACCCTGAGGCAGGACGGTGAACAAATGACATCCTACACCCCTTTGTACCTGAAGCCATGAGGCCAGTGAGCCAAAGGCTACATTGAAGGCTGAGAGAATCCTTGCTGTCCTGATAGAGGGAAAACTCCAAGGTGTGTGCTTTATACCCAGAAAACTCCACACTGCAAGTGTCGGGGAGTCGTGAAGAGTGAGAGGTGGCCGAGAAAAAGGTTTGTCCTTCCTGTGGAGGACAGACAGCAGAGGAGAGGGCAGGTTTGAGGAGGAGTATGAAAGTTGAGTACGGATGGGGTGGGGTGGGCGTGTACCGAAGTTGAGAATCAGGGAGGTCGCTCTCTGGCGAAACACGAGGGAAGTGGAGTTTGGGAGGTGAATTCAGCGAAGAGAGGTGCTGGAGGGCACCGTATGAAGCAAAAGATTCAGCGCTTGGGAGGTAGCTGTCTCTGGCCGCTAACCAATTGACAGCCAACCTTATGGAAAGTGGGTGTGCCCTCTCCAACTCCTGTGGCAGCAAATAGCTCCGGAGTTCAAATTAATCGGAGACATAAAGGTAAAAGCCTGGGCTATGTGGAACTCCTACCAAAATAATAATTTTCCCCACTCGCTGTCTGCCTTTCCACGTCTCATGTAGGCCACTTCTGTAGTTCAGATTTGGATCCCAGTTCGAGAAAGACATCTACCTTCCCAGGAGTTCCTAAGTATCAGAAAGAACTGAGACTCTCCTGGCTCCGCATGAATTCTTCTGGGACCGACCGGCTTCTGGGCTTTCTCACAGTGTCTGCCAAGCGGTGCCCCATCCCCGTGAGGCAGCACTGCCTGGAGTGTGGTCTGCTACTGCAGCAGGGGCACAGGCAGCCTCAGGCCGCAAACACAACTTTTTTTTTTTTTAAAGGCATTACTGTCCCCTGAAAGGTGTTATAACAGCAATTCAATTACAGTAAATGGCGCGCATGGTCCGCACAGCTGGGAAGTCGGTAACTAACTGCGACTGAATCTGGCTAGACACAAGTCACCCTTTTTTTTTGCTACCCCCACCCTTAGGATTAACCACAAAGCGCTTAGTCTGTCTAGACCAAAAACAAACAAACAAAAAAATTAGTACGAAGTCCTAAAATCTGGACATGGAATCAGAAAGATCACCTGAAGTTTCCCCCATTTTCTTCCTTGGCTCCGAGTGGAAGAAGAATGTCAGTAGTCCGTGGCGACATCGCTTGGGGTGATCCCCGAAGTCGCCCTGAACTCACTCACCTGCCAATTTGTGCACTTAAATGGTGGAGTTTCCTATCTTTGGAAAATGGTCCCCAATGAACCCCAGCCAGCATGATCTGCAGGCCCCTGAGGAAGGGCCCAGTTCGCTCCTGCTGGGTTTTTAGGTCTAGGTTCTCTGCAGATCATAGATACCATGGACACTTGGAAGACAGAGTCAAGGCTCATGTCTCCCTCCATGAAATGAGTATCAACAGAAATGAAGCAGGGGGGGAGAGGAGCTGGAGGAGGAAGAGACTCGCTCCAGTCAGCCACAGTAAGCTTTTAAGTAAAAAGATAAAATTATCGTTCCTTCCTTTGAAGTTGAAGTGAAGATAGCTTGAAAGAGAATTTTATTTACTAGGTGTCATATCGCCCACCCACCAGAGAAAGGGGGGGGGGGGCAAAAAGAAAGAAAGAAAGAAAGAAAGAAAGAAAGAAAGAAAGAAAGAAAGAAAGAAAGAAAAAGAAAATAACAAGAAGAAAGGTGTTGCCAGGAATTTGGGGGGTTCTTCATACTTTAAAAAATAAATAAACAAAACATTCTCGGAATGCCCACCTAACATGTTGTCCCCAACTCAGCAGGACAATAGGGGGCCTGAGATGGCAGAAGCTTTCCAGTGTGAGGTGTGACAGAGCTTCAAGTGGTTTGGAGATACTCTCTTCTCACCCAACTCGCGGCTATCACCCGCCAAGGCTTTCGGTGTTTGCCTTTCGGGAGGGCACCCTTAATGGTGAGGCCATGCAGCGGCTGCCTAGCCTCAGGTGCCCCTTACTGAGTTCTCCACTTGAGCCATCTCTGTCCTGCTATGGACTGCGCCCTTCTCTGGCAGCCAGCTTATTGAGTGGGTGAGCAGTCTGTGCTCAGGGTCTCTTGATTCCGGAGTCATTGGGCAGAGCAATGCCAAGGCCAAGCCCGAGAGTTTGCATTCCTAATGTGCCCCGCCTTCGTTCTGCCCCAAAGGCAAGCGCATCACCAGAAGCATTTGAGCTGCTTTCCGCTTTGTTTGCTTTAAAATGTAGGTTCAATGTTTCACCTCAAGCTCAGAGAAGCCTCTACCCTCCTGTGTATGCTCCTTTTCTAAGTTCTTGGGATGTGTGTGTGTGTGTGTGTGTGTGTGTGTGTGTGTGTGTGTGTGTTATTTTATTAAAGAGAGAGTGGAACAGTGGAGAAAAGGTTATCCTGAGCTGGCGGTGATTTAAAAAAATGTTAACTAACATCAGAGGTCTCTGGTTGCCTGTGATCTGGGTTTGCTGCCCTCCAGGGTTCTTGCCTCTGGAGAGCTTGATTAAGAAGTTACTAAAGGGACATTCCGTGCCAATCCTTGGCAAGGGCCGGGTTGTGCGGGTCTCCTTTCCACCCAGGATGAGAACACTCCTGTTTTATGAATAAAGTGGGTTGCCTAACAGATACATTAAAGTGTTTTTGTTGTTGTTGTTTTTAAAGAGAGTCAGGCCAGCTCTAAACACTGCAGGACGTAGGTCCAAGACCTCTCTCATTCTGAGTGGAACCTCTCCGGCCTGTTTCGGAAGAACTCTGGGACGCTAGGCCAGTCTGCGGCTGCCCTACTCTCCCCGGATCCCCGCTAGGGACTCGGTTCCTTCTCTAGCTTCGCTGTCCAGGGCGGGTCAGGAGCCTCTTTCCATCTCTCCTCGTTCGTTCCCTTAAATTTTTGCTTCCTGCCTATTTTCTAACGCAAGTAAGTGCCCATCCAGAACTCCAGGAGAAACCCCTGCAAATTTAGGGCGCAAAATCTTTCTTTCAAAGCCTAATTAAATGCCTCCATTCTTCTTAGCCGGAGACAGGGAGCCTGGGAGCCTTATTAGGTAGGTGGCCCCTCTCCGAACACACTATACACTGCCCCCCCCCATTTGCGTCTCTGTTCGAGTGTTTTACAGTGTGCTTAGAGCTTCTCTTTATCCCTCTACTGTGGATTTGACGACCTGAGAGTAGCAGCAGCTCCCACAGATATCCGACCAGTCTTCTAAACTTCTAGAATGCGAAGTTTCCTGGCTCGGATATGCAACTTGAGTGCCTTTGGTGGGATCTAGATTGGATTGCGACCTGGACCAAACTTTCTTCTGCTTTGCACATGACACCTGACCATTCTGTCAGTCGTTCTGTATAGTTTAGCCTCCGCACCGCAACCTTAGAGTGGCTATTTTGACCGGGACAAGATTCAAATCTTCAAAGATTTGAATTTAGGAAACCCTCAGAGCAATGTCTGCACGTTTCTTTCTTTCTTTCTTTCTTTCTTTCTTTCTTTCTTTCTTTCTTTCTTTCTTTCTTTCTTTCTTTCTTTCTTTTTCTTTCTTTCTTTCTTTCTTTTTTTTTCCCACCTACGTACACTTTTGTGTTCAAAAAGGAGACTTCTCCCCCCCCCCCCGTCTTCTCTTCCACACTTCTCAACACATAATATGTGCACTGCAGGGACACACACAGAGAAATCTCCCTTCTCATGGTCATGATTTGGGGCTCAAGAAGATTCAACTCTAATTCACAGTATTTCTTTTAAAAATACCCTATTTGTTTCCCTGAGATAGCCAGGGAAAGTTAAAACAGTCAAAGCAGTGTTAAGTCAGTTCCCTTTTGTGTTCCTAAAATTTGCCCAATCATATATAATAATTGTTTTTCTGGTTCTCATTTTTGCTTCTTTGTAGATGTTTTTCTTTTTGTTCCCAGGATGGTGTCTGACTGCTCCCCTGGCTGGCTACCCAGCCCCTAGATTCTCCTTTCAGAGTTTCTTACATTGTTCTATTCACATTTAAGTCATCTCATCCGGATTCTCTTAGTGTTTTCCCTCTGGTGGGCCAATCATTAAGACAATTGATTTATTTGATCCAGGAAATGCTGATATCTTGGGGGAGAGAGCAAAAGTCCTTTTTTAGAGAGAGAGAGAGAGAGAGAGAGAGAGAGAGAGGCCAATCTTTTAAGGATTGAAGGGAGGGGTGCCTGTGTTTAAGTGTATATTCATGCAATAATGCCTGTATATGCTGATATGTATAGAGTTGACAATGTTGACAAATTGTCTAATACCAAAGTGGATGTTGATCTTAGAGTGTAAACTAAATGAAGTATTATCCCATTGAGAGGAAATGAGAAGCAAAAATCTAAACATGTAGTAGTCATGTTTAGTCCAAAACTCTTTTGAACGTCCTATACTTGCTAGAAATGAACCCTTCCGGGTGGTTTTGTTGTTGTTTGTTTTTGTTGTTTTTGTTTGTTGTTTCTGTCTTTTATTGGAAATAAGAACCCAAATTCTTGCTGGCTAAATGGAAGTTTTAGGACTAGAACGTAGGTGTCTCTTTTCTTACGACTTTGTTATCCACAGGATCACAGTCATGTCATAATATCTGGAGAGAGACAGAGACAGACAGACATACACACACACGTGGGGGGGGACTGGGAGAGACAGACAGACAGACAGACAAAACCTAGGGAGAGAAGCCCTACAGCCATGGCCATCTTTGCATCAAGATTTCCCAGACCTCTATTTTTTACTGTGATCCCACTGATCTGAGTTTGAAATGCGAGCGCAGTGAAGCCTCTAAGCCTTCAATCCTGTGAAATTTTCAAAAGATCTCTAGAAGCAATCTCAAGCTGCCTGACCCCTGACAAGCACCGATCTCTTTATTCCTCTAGCTGCCAGCACTTCATTTGTTGGAATATCTTTCAGATTTGCACCTCCAGATGACAAACCTGAGTGTTTATTATGTGAACATGAATCGGAAATCTCCCAGCCCGTACAAAAGCACCATCTTAAACATAATATTTAATTTCTCAGCCTAAGTGCCAGCTTCTTTATTTGCTTTTCATTAGCTTAAATATTTTTCCAGGTCTCCCCGTGTGTCACTTTGATATTTAGATGATTCTCTTTTTTAATCATCATTTTCCCCTTGGAAAAAAAATATCTATCTCCAGTGTCTGCAAGTGCTCAGACAACAGCACAGTGCTACAGTCAGCCAGGACTCACTGCCTGACATCTAGCCCTGGGAAGCAAGGGGGACATGGGACACTTCTCCAAGCAAGATGGGGTTTAGTTACACACACACACACACACACACACACACACACACACACACACACACACACACACACACAGTTTGTTTTTTAACCAGCAGTCAGTGCTGCCTGTGGACCAATGATGACTCTCCATTTGAATCCACTTTATTTTCCTCCTGGCCTTTTAGATTCCTTTTAGTTTTATTTAAAACAAAACGAAACCTCAGAAAATGTGGAGAAAACCTTTCATGGTTCAAATATTCTCAGTTTGGGGCCGGTGAATTCCTGAGTATATTGAGTTTAAATTTTCTGTTCAAATCTATGACTCCTGCCTTGGGCATTCATTCCTGCCCTGCTGCTGTGGGGCTAGAGGGTACTGAGGGAAAGGAGGAGGAGATGGGCATATTTCCTGAGACAGAACTGCTGTATTTAAATGCCCTCTGCCAAGTAAATAGTCCACCTACAAGGCATTGAGGCGGAGACATTGGAGGCCCTTGTCCGGGTTTCAGCCTCCGACAGGAGTTTTAAAGTCCAACAGGTCGCCCTGTTGAATGAGTTTAGACAGAGACAAAACTGCACCCAAACGGACCCTGGGGGTGAATCACTAATATGAAGCAGTCCCGGGTCCAGAGAAGGTGGGCTGACACCCCTTCTACGTGTTTGGATGCTGTGTTGCTATGATTAACTTATTAAACTCCCTCATAATTATTTTAATTTGACTGGAAAAAATACTTTGGGCAGAGATAGGACGTGTTTGTATTTATCTCCCCACACACACACACACACACCACACACCCATAAAACCTGTGTTAAAACAAATGTTACTTTCCTCTCTGGGTACATGGACCCTCCCTTTTTGAAATAGACCAGAGGAACTGCCATTAGATCGAATGGCAAGTCTTTATGGAAAGTGTTTTGCATAATTACATACCAAAGCCAGAACAGTCACCTCCACATTTTATGGGTCACAAGCCATCAACAATTGCCACATTATTGTCCACGAAACCTTCGTCCCTTCATTGGTGGAGCGGACTCCACTGCCTAATCTAGAACGGGAGAAGATGGAAATTTCTTCTAATAAGAACCCAGGAAGATTATGTCCTCAGTGACGCCGTGTTTACATATAGTTATAAAGTTCAGAGGACCGAAGGGGAGAACGAAGGAAATCGGACTAGGCCTGATTAAGAACATGCATCCGTGTAATATAGATAGAGCATCAAAAGAGGAGCTGAATACCTCTCCCCTTTCAGTTTCGACCCCTTTTCTACCTTTGTGATGCTGTAATTAAGATATTCTTATTTAGACAGACAGCTTCTCTGGTAACTGAATAATATTAGCCCCTTTGATGTCAAACTTTTGACAGTTATCACACCAGCACTGGGCAATTTAGCACAAATGCCCTCCTTTAAAAACAGGGAGAGAGAGAGAGATAGAAACCCCCAGCGTCTTTGAAGAAATCTAATAAGTGTGATCCTTATCACGAGACGATTTAAATCGCCACCGACAGGCCGACTAGCTATGAATTGCATTCGGTTGGTTATACATAATAAAGCCGAATTTGGGTTCCAGTTCATTGCTGCGGTACTAGGGTAGAAGAACCCTAACTGCATCACCTCTTGTCTGAATCCCTAAGTAGCTGCTCAAATAAGGAGAAAGCACCCAAATTTACCAGGCCAGGGCAAGGATGTTACGGAGATGGGGACTAGTAAGGGCGAAGCCAAGTGCCCTTTCCCCAGTTCCGGGGAGTGGGGCAGGACCAGACACCCACTCTCGGGATGAGATGTCGCTGTTGCTTTCCTAGCCTGGCCGCCAAATTTGGGATTTGCCAGATGGTGGGATTATCTTCGCGTCTGTTATAGTGTGTGTGTGTGTGTGTGTGTGTGTGAGAGAGAGAGAGAGAGAGAGAGAGAGGGGGGGGGGGAAGAGAGAGAGAGAGAGAGAGAGAGAGAGAGAGAGAGAGAGAGAGAGAGAGAGAGAGAGAGGTATTGTGGGCGAGCAGTGCAGGGTAGAGAATAGAAGAGTCAAGACCGAGAAATCCAGAGACTGAGCTGGCTCCTTTAAAATGCTCACTCGTTTTCCCTTTACCCGCTTTGGGCCCTGCCACTCCCGGACCCTCAACCGAG
>CM052703.1:119778205-119836941 GCA_028551405.1 Uromys caudimaculatus | reverse complement strand
AGAGAGAGAGAGAGAGAGAGAGAGAGAGAGAGAGAGAGAGAGAGAGAGAGAGAGAGAGGTATTGTGGGCGAGCAGTGCAGGGTAGAGAATAGAAGAGTCAAGACCGAGAAATCCAGAGACTGAGCTGGCTCCTTTAAAATGCTCACTCGTTTTCCCTTTACCCGCTTTGGGCCCTGCCACTCCCGGACCCTCAACCGAGCCTTTGGCATCTCGGATTGGCCTCGCCTCAGGCACAAACAACACCAGCGCCATCCGGGTCCCACGGCGTGGGCTCCCTGCCTAAGTCTCAGGACCTGAAGCCTAGTGCCCAGATGCAAAGAGCAAGGAGTTGGGGGGTTGGGGTAAGAGTAAGCCTCCTGGAAAGAAGAGTGGGTGGGTAGGAGAGTTGTTAAGGGAGAGGAGCAAAGAGGGCGGACTGGGAGGGGTGGGACTGGAATAATGACACCTGGAAGGCATTGTCTTTGCTAGAGACACCTGTCAATCTCTACTCAGGGGTCTTGGGGCCAGGGGCGGGGAGGCCGCCGGTCTCCGTAGTGATGTCATCTCGGAGTCTCGTCCCTAAGGAGGGTGGGAATGGCTCCGAGGGCGCAGAGCCCAGAGGGCTTAAAGAAGCGTGGGGGAGGAAAAGAGAAAATAAACAGAAGTAGCTCTCACGGCTGGCAATTTACATGGAAATCAATAATCCAACTTTAATGTTATTTTTAATCTTCCCTGACCGTCTTGCCTTTTCACTAGGGGAGAGGGGATGGGTTTACAGCAGCACACCCCTCAACCCACACAATCGCCGGGGAAGTCTTGTTATCTCAAATCCCAATGCAACCGACCCTTCCCCCCAATCCACACCCCGCCCCCTTTTCTGCGGGTCGTTCCAAACGCTGCCTTCAGGCTTGAGAAGGAAACACTTGGGGACGAGTTTTGAAAGTCTTCCGATACTGCACCGGGTGAAGGGGGAGTTAATTAACGCCAGGCTTGCTCAGCGAGTGGGAGAGGGGGCCTCGGCGTGGGTGGGCGGGCCAGGTCGAATGCAGAGGTGCGCGCAGTGCGGGAGGCGCGGGATCTGGAGGCCCGAACTTGCAGGCCTTTGCTGGCAGGAGGTGATCGGAGGTGACTCGGGCAGGGATCGCTGAGATGCCCCCAAGGAGTCCCCCGGTTAATCCTGGGGAATTCTGATCTCCCACCTACTGGGTCCCCACTCCCAATCCACAGTGTGCTACAGAACTCTCATTCTTTTCGGCCGGAGCTAATTAGCAGCCTGCCAGCGGCCTGATTTATGGAAACGCTCGGGCGGGCAGAGACGCACGGCTAACGGAGCTCCGGCTGCCTCCGGGCGGAGCGAAGGAGGAGTCTCCACCGACCTCCTCCGACGAATATCCCTCCTCCCTGCCGGGGGGCGGGAGGGGGAGAAGTTGCTGTTTCGTTGCTTCGACCTGGCTGGTCCAGGAGCCTACCCCTCGCCCTAACCACCTTAGCCTAGGGAGCAGGGATGTTTAGATTCCTGTGGGCAAGGCGGAGACTGTGGTCCAGCAGCAGCTCCCCGCAAGTGTTGAGGCCACCAGGTTCCACCTCCAGCTGACCAGAGGTTCAGCTACAATTGGAGCCTTCCAGCCCTGGGTTGAATCTCAGCCCAAGGTCCCCAGTGTAGGGACATCGGAACTGAAGGCTCTTAGGGAGCCGCAGGAAGACCAAATCAGATCTCCAGGCAGGAAGGAGAGATGGGCGCCCTCAAAGGGACAGACTCAGATGTCTTTGTCTGGATCCTAGAGGCTGCCGGGTGGTCCTTTCCACTTTCTAGTTGTTTCTTTTTGGTGTTGTCCTCCAATGAGATCCTCTCTTCGGTCCAAGCGAGTGTCCAGCGAAAAGCCTTTCATTACTAGTAGCATTTAGTCAGGAGTTTACCCAAAGAAAAAAATGCAAAATCTGATGTTTGCCTTCCTGGGTTGTTGTGGGTGACCCAGGAGGAAGGGAGAAGTAGAACTCCCCTTTTCCCCGTGGACCCCAGTAGTGAGGGTGGAAGGAAAGGGGTCGGGGAAGGACAGAGGAATCTCAGCATGGACCTGTTGCTGGCCCTCAAGCAGCCCTTCTGCTCGTCAGAAAGGCATTGTTTGCTAGTGTTTCTCCAAGATGCACAAGAGGGACGCGACCGTGAGAGTATCTGTGCCCTCTGGAAGCATTTGGAAGGGACAAAACAGGCAGAGCCAGAGGCCAGAGGCCTAGGCGGCCTCTCTGGCTCAGGGTTGAACTAGAAACTGGGCAGCGCAGGTGGACAGCGAGGACAAGGCAGAAGTCCCTGGCAAGATTGTCCGTTCCTTAAGCTCCTTTCTCTCTTAAAACCCTTTCCCAGCACCCCAGGTCTTTCTGTGACTGAAATGGAAGTGATAGAGAACAGATTCTCTCTACAAGCTCAGGTAAACTTTAAAACTTGTTCTGCCCTTTTCAGAAGTCGTTTTTGATTTCCTGGCTGGTACAAGAGCAGCGTCAGCAACCTTCACCTCAAACCTGCAGACGCCTGTCGTCTCCTACCTATAGGCCCTCAGTTCCCCTCTCCTTGTGGAGACCAGTCTGTGTCATATAGAGCACTAAGCTTCCTCTCAGGCCAAGAAAATTTAGCCAAACAGAGAGAGAGAGAGAGAGAGAGAGAGAGAGAGAGAGAGAGAGAGAGAGAGAGAAAGCAGGGGGAGGGGAACATTTTCAAAGAGACATTCATGGAGTCTTCCAAACCCCTGACAGACTGTGGAACAGAGCCTGCGCTCCCTCTATGTGACATTCAGAACCTTGAGTGACTATGGCCTCTGAATTCCCCTCTGTTTTAAGGCCTGTGGCCTGTCATCTGCCTGGCCTGGACACATTCCGGTAACCCAAATCTACCACTGGTACAAGTGAAGACCCACAGGCTCACCAGCATGGCCCCTTTTGGCTCTTTGTGGGGCTTGATCTTCCCCTCCCCTCGTTCCCATCCCATTGCCATGCTCCAAACCAGAGCCTCACTGGGTTGCTGACCGGCCAGCTGTAGCCCAGCGAATGCAGGAGGTTAGGTGCCCAAATAACATTCCCCCCGTTTGTCTTTCTCAAAGCTGATTTATAGCAATCGACAGGTTAAAGGCTCCTCTACATCATTATTTTTAAAAGCTGTCTATTTCTCAACCGTCACCTTTCATCACTTAGCACAAATAAATACTTAAAGAAATGAATTGGAAGACTCTCGGATAATGTTTATAATTCTTTGTCGTCCGTTAGCATTCCTAATGACCTGGCCTTCTGTAGATTCCTAAGTTGGGTTCAAAATTCCGACATTTCTGCTTTAAAACATCAAGGAAAGTGGGCGAAGTGGGGGCTAAGAGAGACACCGCTAAGCTGCAAGTTTGCAACGGTGTGAGGAGAAAGGAAAGTTTCCCGACAGTCTGAAGGTAGGAAGGCCACTGGGGAAGGGGCACCGCATGAGGCAGGGGACCCAGTAGAACCGGAAGCTGAAAAGAGGCCCTCAGAGCATGAGCACAAATTTTGCATGATTGTTGGTCCTCCGAGCCCCACTGCAAAACCACGGTGACATCCCCATTATACAGGAGTGCTGCTCAGAGGGACCACCACCACTGTTACTTCTATCATTCCAAAGGGGCATTGCCTCTCCTGCATCTTTTAACTTTGCATCTTTAACTTAGCGTGTATGAGCCTGAGACCCGGGAAATGTAGAAGCGAGGTGGAAATGAAACCGCATGGATTGAAATCCACACCATAAATCGAAATTGTTTCTTCACTTTTGTTGCCATTTATTCGGTTCTCTCTCTCTCTCTCTCTCTCTCTCTCTCTCTCTCTCTCCCTCCCTCCCTCCCTCCCTCCCTCCCTCCCTCCCTCCCTCTTCAGCAATGGGGTGCAAATAACGAAATAAGGGAAGGAAAGAAAATGTACAGAAAACAGAAGAAATGACAGTAAAGAAAAAAAGGAAAACTAGAAAAAAAGATCTAGTTTGGGAAACAAAATGAAGGACATCAGATCCACGCGCGCACACACACACGCGCGCGCACACACACACACACCCTTCTTATTCCTCATCCTCCTTTCTTGTTTCTTCTTTTTTTGATGGGGTGTATGTGGGGGCGGAAGGGTGGGAGGTTGAGTCGACAGAGATGGGTGGATGGGGAAGTAACCTCGATGATTTTTAGTCAGCCCACTGCAGATAGGGAGATAGGGAGGATGACTCCGGCCGAGGTCCCTCTGAAGCATTCTAGACCCGGCTCCGGTCCCGCCAAGAGTTGGAACTTTACAGATCCAATACAGAGCCTGACCGAGTCTTGGCCGGGCTGTCCTCCCTGCAGCCATTCCGTTCCACCAGACATGGCTTCGGGTCTTCTCTTACTCATATAGGCCACTAGGCCTGGGAGGGTCTGGGCACCCCTGAACTCTGCACGGAACGTTTAGGAACTCTGGGTTTACGTCGCTCCGGGACTGCTGCCTTTCCGAGCAAACTCTACGAAGCTGGTGCTCGGCTGCGGAAACCCGGGCGCAGTGCAGTGCCCTGGAGCGCCACCTCGCTTCGGAAACTGGAATAACGCGATTAAGCCTTCCACTCTTCTGCAGCCTAGCTCGTTCTTTTTCCTTTATTAAAATCTCCAAAGAAGCCGAAACACACAGGCCTCTTTCCCCACTGGTGGAAAAAAAAAACATCATCTGTGACCCACAAATCTCAAATCTCAAAGTATATGCGCAATGGAAGAAAAATGAGGAAGCATACTTTCACTAATCAACGGTAGTCACCTAAGCTGCATTCAGAGAAAAGATAAAATGAATGAGACACATAGTCAGGAGGCGACCAGTTCAGGCTGCTGTGAGTTTAAGTCATTCCGCTGTGGCCAATGCAAATGTCTTCCATGAAGCAGGGGCCTATGAAGTTATAACCTCCCAGTTATGATTTCCACAGAAATCCACTCATTCTGACCCCTGGGGTATTACGGAGACTTTGCCAGGACGGTGGCTGGCCTATTGGAGCCTGGTTCCTCTCCATTTTCAGTCTTGCCGAGACATAATCAGCAAACACAGTCCTCAGCATGTCAGCCTTCCCACCAATGAAAGTAGCAACGGCCATGAATTATGAATTACACATTATTTTCCTCCAATGTGCAACTGACTATTTGCCCTTGTTTCAACCAGTTGGTCAGTTAAGATGTTTATCTACCCTTAAATATATCCACTGGGCTAGACTATAAAGAATACAGAAAATTAACTCACTGATATGCTATGGTGAGTCTTTGTTTCATTTTCTTTCACCCCAAAGCCAAGTGTAATAAGAAACTACACCTTTTCCATGCTGAAAATAAGTTTTGAATGTGGAGTGTTTTGCGTTTGGACCAGTGAAGAGCTGTGTGGTTTCTCTGTTTTGAAAGCGACATGAAACTTCCATCTAATGTAGTTTTTACTTACGTGTTTGACACCTCTCTCTCTCTCTCTCTCTCTCTCTCTCTCTCTCTCTCTGTGTGTGTGTGTGTGTGTGTGTGTGTGTGTGTGTGTGTGTAGGATGTTCAATAGATTCCACAGGTAAAAAAAGTGATGGCCATCCTGAGGACTGTGGGTGGAGAAACAGATAAGGTCTTGGTATCTAAGCCCCTATATTTTCTACCTGAGTAAGACAAACTTAGACTTTTAGGAAACTTTGTGCTTCTTGGAGTAGGTAGGGTGATCCCTGGGCAGCCGGGCCAGAGATGGAGTGAGTGCTCTGCCCTCTCTACAACCTGTGCTCCATGTGAAGCAGATTAGAAGGTTCTCAGGGCTCAGCTCAGAAATTATAGGGCTGCACCAGGAAAATAGTCAGTTTAGTGTTCTGGCTGGCTTGTCCCTTTTCCACCAAGTTAAAACAGGTTCCTGAGAGATCATACTAGAGAGAGAGCTCAGATTCCTAGCAGGACTTGAGGGGCATTCTTCAAGGGGCCAGCTGCAGAGGGGTGGCCAGGTTCTTGGGAGTTTCTAGGCTTTGGGATGAGAATGCTAACTTGTGGAAAAGATGGTTGCTGACAGATTCTGTGAGCTAACTGGCAATTCCTGAGAAGGCCCTAGCATCCACTGAGCAGTGGCAATAAGGCGAAGAGACAAAAACAGAAGGAAGAAAGTTCACAAGAACTTCAAGTCACAAAGCTCCAATTTGAAGAAAGTTCTGCATTCTAAATCAGAAACTTTTACTCTTCTCTCTTTCCCTCTTTCCCGTTCTCTCCATTTCTTTCTCTTCCACGCGCCTCTTCTCAATTCATATTTTCTGAGATCAGCCACTCCCACTCCCGCCCTACCCCCCACATGCAGGCATACACACACAAACTAAAGCCCGAGGATTAAAACATGATTTTCTTGCTATTACACTTCCTACCGCAAGATGCGGTGCAAGAGTTAGTGTAACAGCTCTGCCAGTGTTTCCCCCCACGCAAGCCACGCATGCAGAGGGGGTTGCTAAGGACTCCAGCATTAGAGTGAGCCTGCGCCTGGGAGAAGGAGAGAAGAAAGGAGACAGAACTGCCGAGGAGAGGGGCAATTTTCATTAGAGAACCGGGGTGGGGGCGAATCACCATTTAATCAAGTCTGATAATCTCGTCAGTATATCAGATTTCAAGGTTCTCTCTGCTTAAAAGTGTGAGCTAGAGAGAATCCAGTATCCTTTTAGCCACCACTTTTTGGGGGCATATTAATAACAATTATGTTTACAGTTATATTAAACACTCTCCTTTGGGAGGGATCAAACATTGAAATCGCTTAGTACTAGATTCAAGGCTAGTCCAGGACTCAGGCCCTTTGAAGGCTGTGGGGACTTGGTCATCAATTACCCAAGGGCCTATATGCAAGGCAGGGAGGCCAAAGAAACTCAAGGCTAGCTTCTCTATTAGGGTACACAAATGAACAAACACCTGTGAAGTAGTGGGGGGACCCAGGATGACCCATTCCGGCTCTGGAGCAGCCGGCAGGTGCAGCAGCCAGCGGTCGCCTGTCTGGCCTGCGTTAGATGTTGGCGACATGTCCCTCCGGGCTCGGAACTCCCCTGTGCCCTCCCTTGGGACCAGCTATTTAGGGGTGCATGAGATTTTGAGATTCCTACCGTGGCCCAGGCTTGTCCCACCGCCCTGCAGTCTGCTTCTGTACCCAGGGGCACACGAGGAGGGCATCCCCTCGGGGCTGCGGCCCTTTGAACCAGGGAGCCCTTAGCTCCCTCTCGGACGCGAGGAGCTCGCTGGAGGCCGGGCAGCGGAGCGGAGTGTGGGTGGCGGGTGGGGTTGAAGGGGAGTGGGGGAGGCGGGAGGGACAGAGGGGCGGAGGCGGGAGCGGGGCGTTAAGCCTGGAAGCTTGGCTGTTTACCCAAATGATTTTCTTTTCAGGCCGGAGACGCCAATGAGACAAGATCAAACTGCCTTCCAAGCAGTGCGTGTGGGGCGTGAGTGTGTGTGTGTGTGTGTGTGTGTGTGTGTGTGTGTGTGTGTGTGTGTGTCCCCTTTGCAAGCGGAGCTTTGTGAATGGGGGCTCCAGAACTCTGGCTGGGAGGAAGGAGACGCGCGACCCGGCCACCAGCGCCTCCTCCCGGGGACTGGGAAAAGCTTGGGGTGTAGCGCGCCTTAGTGCATGGAAGGACAGTCCAGGCGTGCGTTAATCCGAAGAGACTGAGAAAGAGAACCAACTACACAGAGAGGCGAGCTGCAGAGAGCTAAGGCCCGCATCCTTAAAGATCAAGACAGGAGACTCAAGGTCAGGTGAGGGTGGAAGGACAGAATACAAACCCCATCGAGCTTCCAACCCGTTGATTTTTCGACCCGTCTAAAGCTTGCATCTAACTCCTTGGGCCATTGTTTTCTTCCTAACTCCCTGGCTCCAGATCTATTGCCTGAAAATTGGGGCAAAGTTTTGGCGATTTAGGTAAAATGCAGACTGTGAAGTGCACTGTTAGGACGGCGCCTGGGTCTTCGCACGGCAAAATGGTTAAGGATCAATAGGGCAAAGGTTGTCTATCTTTACAAAATGTTTTGATTTTTAAAGGAACCTAGACCCCCAAATTATCCATTAGCTGGGCAGAAAGAAAGGAAGAGGAAGAGAAGAGGAGCACATGGACCTGGCTTAGTTTGATAAGTTTGTGCTACAGCACTGTCATCCTGAATGTTACTCCTGCAGCTGACCCAAGGAGCCACGGGGGCCTAAAAGGCCGTTTGAAATAATAGTGGCATAATATGTGTGCCAATAAAAAGAACGGTAAGACAGAATTGTCTTTCTTGAGGTGGAGCTATAGTTAAAATATGGCAACATGGCCACTGTACCTATATTTTCTACTTCTCATAGTGCGTTGTCTAGAAGAGGCCACACTGAAAGCTTACCCAAGGAAGCTGGAAGAAAATGGCTTCGTTTCAATGTGATAAGGTCTCCGTCTCTATTACTCCATGATGTGCTCACCCTTCTCCCTCATATACTTTGCCACTGGATTCCTTTGGATGATTGGGGTTAGACTGGAAACCAGGTTCTGCTTCTTCTTCTTCATCATCAAGAGTAGCACCCCCCACCCCCCCACACACACACTCTTTTGAACAGAAACTCTATTGTCTCATTCTCAGAAAGCTCTTATTTAACTAAAACCCTCCTTTCTTGGTGCTGACCCAAGGGGGGGACATTGGGGACCTGCTGAGACTTGATTCAGGCTTCTGTGCACTCCACTGTGGCAGCCCGGGTCTGAGAGAGAGTCTAAAGGCCTCCACCTTCCTGCCTTTCTTCCAGAATGTCTCAGTTGGAGGTTGTGAGTCTAGGACTGAAGGACAAGAAGCAGCCAATACCCCCAGTCACCCTAAGACAAAGTAAAAATTGGTCTGAGGACCTGCCTGCATGGTGGCTAGTCTGAAGTGTGTGTGTGTGTGTGTGTGTGTGTGTGTGTACACGTGCAGGTGGAGGAGGAGGAGGAGGAGGAGGAGGAGGAGGAGGAGGAGGAGGAGGAGGAGGAGGAGGAGGAAGAGGAGCTTGCTTATTTAGCATGAAAAACAGCTACATTTTAAGACTACTCTCTCGAAGTGTCCATAACTGACCTTTATCTGGGGTAGTTTCCAGACCTGACAAGAAATGGTTCTGGCAAAGAAGGGTAGGCCTTGAAGCAAGGCAGCCAGGCTAGGGAAGCAGAACGAGGTTACATGGCCTAGATCATAGCTCCTATGCTGGACATACTGCCCACCACAGGGCAGCAAAGTGCTGTGGGACATCGAAGAGGGTCCGAACCCAAGGCATGCTCATCTGGAATCCCAATTCCTTCCTGACAACTGTGGCTCCTGAGGCTCCAAGCCCCTGGCATGGGAGGCAGAAAGGCAGTACTGTATTCCCATTTCTTCTTCTCGCTGGAATCCTGAGAGGAAAATCTGGTGTGAGCCTGCGGTGTCCAGGTGTGGGCAGGTGCTAATTGCTAGTCACCCAGAGGCCAGGTCCACATCTTGGGCTTCTAGCTGCCCAGGTGTCTGCCACTACCTCTGCTCCAAGCTAGATGACGTTCTCTTGAGTGCCAGGGGGCGCTTGACTGACTCCAGTGCATGACCAGCCAGAGAGCAGTCTCCAGTGTTGGCCTCTGGGTGTTTGCCCAAGCAAGGGCCCAGGGAGAAGGGACTGGGACAAGACACAAGGCACTGCCCTGGCTGCCCCTTGCCACACACAGGTCTCTCCAGGCCCCGCCCCTCTGGGCTTCTCCAGCTTCCAGCCACCGGGAGCGTCTCCTTCATTCTCCTAAAGCTGAGGGCCAGAGACTAGATGGTAACAGTGCCGGTGGCATGCCCCCTGAGTGTGGAAAACACCAGGCGCTGCGCTGTCTGGAGACAAAAGACCTGAGCTGGCTGGCTCCAGCAGGCCCAGACGCTGCGTCTTTCGCACCCGCCTCCACCTTTGCAGAGGCAGCAGGAGCAGGTGGAGGCAGGGGCGCTAAGGAGCAGAGAACTTTTATTGATTCCCTAAATTGAACACCTCCGAATCCGCGGCAGAGGCAGGGCCAGGCATCTGTTCCAGAAAAATAAAATCTGCCCCCGGAACCCACCCATCCATCCTCCTATAAAGGCTGCTTGTTGCTGGTTTTTTCCTCCTACATGTCTCGTAGAAAATCACCTGGCAGCTAGGAAATGCTCTGCCCTGATATCGACCTGCAGGCGTTACTTCTTCCCTAAAAACGGCTCTTGTCTTCTCTTTCTCTACTAGCCCCCAGGGAGAATTCACTGGCTTTAGTATTAAGGAGTGGGGAAAAAAATCTTTACATCCTCTCTAGGTGTAAGATGCTGTAAGAATTTGGGAGGGCTGCTGGCGCTCCACGCCTCTCTCTCCCTGCTGCACCTGGAAAGCCAGCTCTGAGAAGAAATAGTCTTTTCCTGCAGTCTATCATTCTGCTACCACAAATAACCCAATGTGAGAAATACCCCAGGCTTGAGAATATTGATAGATGATAGTAGCGATATTCACAATCGATCCTTTAATAGGCAGACGTCATAAATCATGTTCGGTGCCCTGACAGAATGGTACTTCTCTTAATAATATAATTAAGATGAAAACTCCAGAGGTCCTGAGGCAGCAGCTATTGATAGCTTTTTTTAAAAATGCATTCTAGATACCATTGTGGGTTACAATACGACTTTGGGAAAATCCAACCTCTTTCTCAAAAGATAGTATTACCAGTGTTCCATCTCTGAGCTCCTTTGGCCTTGATTACCAGCCCCACCCCCCAATGCATCTTTCTCCTTCAGTCATACAAAGGATAGACCTTCTAACCTTGAATGTGGAGTTTAAAGAATTCTCAAGAAACTTAAGGGAAAAAATGGTTTGTTGTTATTTTCAATACACTTAAATTCCTTAATGAAGTATTATTTTTCAAAGTACACATAGAGGACCACACATACAGATATATCAGGCAGCTCCTGAACCCCAGCCTGTGCCCTCTCAAGTAGACTGTTCCTCCAGTCAAAGCAATGGGCCTCAGGATAGGTAGCAAGGTCCAGAACAATATCATGAAGTGGTAGGCTCCTATCCCAGGGTGGGAGTCTGCCATCTGTATCATGGGTAGAGTTGATTGGAAGTGCAGCTTGAAATAATTCTAAAGAGTGGAATATTAATCAAATCAATCAGAGCTGACAAATGAGAAATATCTTATAGTTAGTAGCAATTTACAACTTCGTTATTAGTTAAGAATCACCTGCCTTGTAACAGTAATTAATAACACAGAGAGGAGCCATTTGGAAATCCCCCTGCTATTCTTCTCATTTCCCTCTGTCTCTTAAGGAAGGAAAGAGAAAGGAAGCAAATGAGTGATCAACAGAAACAGGAAAAAAAAAAAAACCGCTGCATTTGTTGGGAGAACAAAATTGGAAAATATGAAAAAGGGGGTAGGGAAAGGAGATTAATCCTGTGAGAAGCTATCAGGAAATAGAGAAAATAGAGAGGGGGGCTAATAAATCAAAATATAAACTCTGTAACTATATACCATGAGCTGGCTAACGGTTGAGTTTCAAATGGCCCAGAAATGCCATCAAAATGAACAGTGCTGCAGCAAGCAGTATAACCCCACAGCCTAACTCAGCCCTGAATTCCAGGGCGAACTCAGGGCATTGTCTGTCTTGCTGTCCTTAAAATGTATTTCTTTACGGCCTAGGAGCAGACGTGTGCAGTCTTTCTCCCAAACTCCATCCCTGGAGACTCAGCAGGCTTTCATGTGTCTAGTATCAGCTCTCTTCTAGGTCCTAGACCACCCTCCCCCAGCCCAGCCCAGTACTCTCTCTCTCTCTCTCTCTCTCTCTCTCTCTCTCTCTCTCTCTCTCTCTCACACACACACACACACACACACACACACACACACCACACATACACACACATACACACACACACTCATTTTACATTGATTATTGGATGGTTTCAGCCCCCACCAAAATCACATTCCAAAATAAAGACTTGTTGAGAAACTATAACCTTCCCCCCCCCCCCATTGTTGTTTGGGAAACCATTTCAGTCAATGAGACTCCTGTTTTTAAAAAAACAAAAAACAAAAAACACCTCAATACCCATATTTCTGCACATAGGAGAGGGAACTACTATTTGTAGATTTTGTTGTTAAATTGGAGAATTTTTCAGATTTTTTTTTTTGATGAAGGAAAAGAAAAATAATCTTAACTTTGGAAAACTTTATTTGGTCATTACTATAAGCCCCGGTCCTGCCTCACTAAGTCCAGACTGGATCAACAATAGGTAGCTGGGAATTGAGATTTATTGGTCTCTAAATGGAAAGATTCATTTGATATAAGAGGTTAACTCTGGGTTCCTTCACTGCAACTGGCTTCAGCAATGCCTTAGTGGAGTCCGCATCAAAGCAGTTCAGAGAAGCCTTCAAAAAACACAAGGAAGAGACATATAAACGTGCCCATTCACTTAAACTGCATGCACCTCTTCGTTTGTCATTTCCACTGTGGCTACAAATCTCCAGCGTCTCTCCAGGTACGGAGGATCATCTCCACCCCACCACTTTGCCATTTTGTATGTTTTGCTTTTCCTAGCAATTATTGAAAGAAGAGGGGGGGAGTGGGGAAAGTAGAAAAGGGAGAAAGGAATAACTCAGATCAACCAGAATATGTTTGTAAATAATGATTATGGTGAAGAAAGATAGGACGGTAGAAGGTGGTTCCTGGATAAAACTAGGCAAATTGGTTGGAAACTGATGAAATAGGGTTTCAGGAAATGGAGTTGGTGGTGGGGAGGAAGGGAGAGAGAGGGGGAGGGAGGGAGAAAGAGAATATGAATATGAATATACCAGTAATACTAAGCTTAGAGAAAACAGCAAACAGCAGCCTGAATCCGAGCAGACTATGGAGATGCTAATGAGAGGAAATTAACCTTCGGGTTGGGTCCCTGACATGGGCTCTCCACTGAAAGTCTGACCCAGGGGCTGCCAGCAGCTTCTCTCTGCACCAGGGAAATGAGATAATCACTCTGAAACCCACCAGCCTTGGTACAAAGTAGCTCTGAGCTACTGATATGGACAGCAGAGAGCAGCTAGCAGCCCTTTGCAATGAAAAGAAAAACAAATACACAGCTACCAGTTCTGCCGTCAGGAGCAGAGAGCAAACCAAACCTGTCTATGTTCTAGCTTGATGCCATTCCTGGATGGTGGGAGGCACAAAGCCAAGGAAATTTGAAGTCACTTTATCCTTTTGGCTCTAGTCAACCACCAAAGGATTCAGAGAACAGGGCCTCAGCAAAAACACGTAAGGGACAAAATGGATTTTTCTGTCTAGGAGACATAAAAGAGAATTTCTGCCTGGCCAGAAGGAAATTAATGGGTCAGGGTGGTGTTGGTAAAGAAGAGAGCTGATGAAGAGAAAAAACATAGAAACAAACAAACTGGAATACAACAGGAAATTCTTAAAAGTGGTTCTCTGTTTTACACACACATAAAAACACTGGGGGGTGGGGAGAGGATGGATTTTATTAAACAAATAAGCCAACAACTAAATTAAACACATTTCTACTTCCATCATAGGCTAAGAGGTGCTGGAATCTTGGGACTCTTTCCTACCTTGTTCATTCTCTCCCTCTGCCCTCCCTTTTTTTCTCTGCATGGTCACAATACCCCAGAAGTTCCTGATGAAGAGGCGGTTGGCTAAGCCAGGACCGACTCTTTATTGGAGGCAAGGAGGTCGTGTTTCCAAGTAGAGACATCAGCAAACCGCAATCTTAGTGACACTGACAGCGCAAAATTATGTTTAATGTTGGAAGGGGGAAAGGGGAAATATAAAATTAGCACAGAGAAAATGTTTCCCAGACCTCCTAGCAATTAGGGCAGAAGTTTTTCGTGGTCATATCAGCAGGGAGTCTACTGGAGCAAGGAGTTGTGACCTGCCAGGCTTGTACCCCACCTGCCATGGAGTCTTCACTTCCGGAGAGGAAAAGAGACACTTCTGAAGGCCATTAGGGGAACTCCTCTCTGCCCAGACACTTCACTGGGTTCTGAACCCTTTTGGGAAGGAAGGGGTGTTCTAAACACATCGTACTGGAGAAGGTGATAGCTTAGTCATTGGCTGGTGAAGGGGACAGGGGTATAGATGTACTTACACCTCACCCCTACAAGCCTGGGGGGGGGGGATGAAACATGCTGAGGGGAAAGGTTTTTTAAAATATATCAGCACCTGAGGGGAAAGGTTTTTAAAAATATATCAGCACCCTTCTTTCCAGAACTGTCTGCCTGCCTTTGTAGGCACGTATGGGCTATGAAGACCTCATAGGCTCCCCTCTTTGTCTTCCCGGCTAGATATGCACCCCTTTATCCTCATAAAGGGGAGGGGGGCTAAAAAGATTACCAATAGCCTAAGGGACTGCCCCAGAGACGGGCAGGGAAATGGAAACAGTGACACTTTGACAGAAGCAGCACTTTTTGCTCAATGTAGGTGATTACTCATGAATTTTTTTTTTAAGAGAGAAAAAGGAAGAAACAAGAGAGACCCCTCCTTTTGCACTGGCTGTAAAGAATAAAATTTTCCTTTGTTGGGACAACAGTGTACTTTGGTGGATATTAAGCAGTTCCTTTTCTTGGTGTAAGGCTACAGGAGGAAGAAAGAGAAAGTAATGAATGAAAAATTCACTTGCAAATAATACAATTAAAAAGTAAATTTATTAAGAAAATCCTGAAACAGGAGCTAAAAACGGGAGACAAGAAGCTGCTGTGAAGACAGGGAGAAAATAGAAAAAAAAAAAAAAACTGAGTATCACTGAAGAATTCAAAGGATAAACTGGAGGCAGAACAACTGTCATTCCTTATGACATTCCTAACTAACCCACTCTCTTTTGAAAAGGAGGGGCGCAGCTAGCCCTGGAGGTTGTAGTTTTATGCTTGTATTTTAGCAACAAGTATCAAAAGATCTAAACTAATTGATTGCCGAGTTCCTTGGCCCTCCTCCAAACAGCAATATAGATTTAATTGTATGTTGCTTAAAACTCCATTTCTTGAACAGTGTGAAACATGTAATAAAAGCCGTATCGAAGATTTCCTCCCTCCGCAAAAGCGTAAATACTCAACTGACACTTGGAAGGAAAAAAATTAGCTAATACCTCTAATGGGTTAAAATGGGGGGGGGCATCTGAAAAGGGTAGCTACATAATAAAATTTAAACTGTTAATCCATTTTAACTCATTCAAAATAACCTGCGGTTGTGGGTGGTGTTTTACTCCGGAGGGGTCATGGCGAGGAGACCTCACACCATACACCTAACTTGTTCAGAAGCGTTCCATCAAAACCGCATTCCACTTAAGGAAAGAAGTTCTGCCCTTTTCGAACAGGACTAGAACAAATCTGAAAGTTGTATCCCAACTACCGGGCCAGGAGTTGTCTGGCCAAGAGCCGTGGGAAGTCTCTTCGGGCCTCAGTCAAGCAGACGTTGCCCAGAGCTCCTGAACGGCGCGGCAACAGCCTCCTTCTGCCCCTTCCGGACAGGCCCTTTTCGCCCCTTTGTCCTCTGTTATCTGTGACCCATAGTGGCTGTCCCAGTCTAAAGCCAACCCAGGTGTCCCCTAGGGCAACAGCATCGAGAAAAAGGGAAGAGGCCCGGCGCCACGCATGCGATTTGGTCCGGGATCAAGCGCTGCAGCCAAGTTCCTGGCCGCCATAAAACAGAAGGCTCCGCGCATCTCGGGCCGGTGCCCTGTCGCGGCCACGAGGGCTGGCTGCAGGCGGAGAGCTGTAAAAATCCACGTGAGCTGCCCCTCCTCCTGCTACCCGCAGCGGCCCCTGACACTGCAGCATTGAAGCCAGTCCGGAGGTCCCCAAGGTCTCCAAGTGTGACAGTACTCAGCATAGCGGGTAGATGGCACAATTTTCTAACATTTAGAGAGAGGAACCCACGCTGGGAGCAATAAGTCCATTTAAAAGCCCTTTATTTAAGAGGAACAAAGATAACTGACAAGCGAAGTACAGAGACATCTCAATGAAATTTCCAAAGAAGAAAGAGAATTCGGAGGCCAAAGCAAATGCGAACTGGACTTGATGGAACAGGCCAGCACTTTCTCCCCCTTCCCACTTCAGGGAGAAAAAAAAAAAAAGAGGAGAAAGAGAAAAGACAAAAAAGAAAAGAAGAAGAAAAAACGTGGTAGTTCATGGGACTGTGGGTGTTAAAGATCACAACCCATACCGATTTCTGAAAATCCACGGTCCAGAGAACTTTAAATGGCCAGGTGGACAAGGTAGGGTTAGGTTTGAGAGAAATGGGATCAGGTTAGGGGGAAAGGTCTGGAAGTTTTGCCCTACTCTTGAAGGCCACCTTTGATTGGTCTTGGCAGGATTAAGGAGTCCGAGGTAAGGTGGATAGGCATACTCAAGTCTCTCCGAAGACCTGAAGACCAGAATCATCTGGCCTAGAGCTGTGCCCATAAGCCACCGAGCCAGGATCCCAGGCCTCTAGAATCTGGTCAAAGCCAGGACAGTTAAGCTCCACAATTGCAGATTCAGGAACAACTTCTATCTCTGCCAAACCGAGAGAGATGATGGGACACTCATTGATGTCTCATACTCTCCACTCCCCACCTGTAAATCTGTAAGCCAGGTACCCCCACACTCTCCAAGAGAGAAAAATCGAAGGCCTTTGACAGAGGAGGAGGGGGTTAGACACCAGGAGATGGATGAGACCTCCCTTCTGGTCCTCCCCGGTCGGGAGTTGGCCCCGACGACCCTGACCTGCCTGCCTAGCTTTGGGAAGGGGCACAGCGGCTAACGCCGGCAGGGGGTCAAATGATTGTATTTGGGTGGGTGCTCGCCGACATATTTGCTGAGTAAACCTCCCTCGCTGTGCTGAAGGCGAATCCCCGTTGATAAATCCATCATTACCGTTTGGATTCAGGGAGGCAGCCGCGCCACTAAATTCATCTTACATTTGTAGCGCTTTAATAGACATTTATTAAATGCTTTTAGAGAGAGGCATGGGGCGCGTGATTACATCCTAGTTATAGACAGAACATAAAGACCCACGTTAACACCCATTTGCAGGAAGGAAGGAAGAGGTGGGGAGGGGGTGGTAAGGCAGAGGGATGAAGCATAGAGAGATGGGGAGGGCGGGGGCCATGGAGCCTGGGCATTATTAACAAGGCTTGCCTGGCGAGGCGAGGCGCAAGGCTAGAGCCACGGGAAGTCTTTGGCTGTGGAGAGAAGCATCCGCTCCACTAGCAGCTCGGGGTTTCCCTTTCCTTGTCCCCCTCAATTCCCGCATGGGAGTCTCCTATTCTCTCTGCCAGAGCACAAGGGATGCCCACGCTGCCTCCGCCCTGCTCTTCACTTTATATCAGGTCTCTCCAGCTAAACTAGGAAGAAATAGGGGGGACTTACCGAACTTCAGAGTCCTAAGACCCTGTTTAGGACATCCTTTGCCTTACATCTCCCAACAAAATAAATACAGAGCTAGGCCAGGCCTTTAGCAGTATAAGCAGATGTTTCTACCACCCAGCAGGGTTTCCCTGCTGGCTTAGAAGGCTCTTAGACCTGGCAAGTTGGACGGCAGGATTCCTCCTCTGGAACTCCGGATACCCCCTATAAGCCTCGGATGATCTCTTAACTGAGAACTGGTCCTGGGCTAGCCCCCACCCACCCCCATTTTGAATGCTGAGCCTGAAGGGGTGCCCAAGACATTAAAGGGCCTAACGCTTTCCAGAGAGCCCCAAAGGCCTCTTCCTAATGGCTCAGTGCCTTTACTCCGACAGCCTTGCGATGGCTCTCAGTTTGTCCTCACTCCCTGGGGACACAGCTGCCGACCCCATCCCGCATAGCAGCGGACCGAACTCTCGGCCCTTCCTGGCTCCTGGTAAGGAGCACTTCCGCTATCTCAAAGTTGCCATAAGAAAATAAATACAAGTGACATTGTACTGGGCCAAAGCTCATTAGTTCGTTGTCCAGGCCTAATAAAGGAACAGAAGCGCAAATTATAGAGTTCAGCTTCAACACACGCTCTGTCACCCGAGATCAGCGTACCGCGAGCCTGATTCCAATTGCTCCGAACTTGCTGTGCAGTTCGCCCCCAACCCCCTCCTCACGAGCAAGAGGTTGGGTGGAAAAATATAGTTCCAAAGGGAGTAATGATCAAGCTTTTCCTCTCGGAAGCCTGCGCCACCTCATTTCCCATCAGTAATCCCAATAAAATTAACGTCGTGGCTGCAATTGAAAAGAGGAGAACCCGCGACACTCCTGAAATAACACACTCTTCCCAGCAAAAGGTAAAAAGCAAAACGGCCCTTTGTTCAGCTAATTAACGAAGGCCCAACTCCGAAAGCACATGTGTTTGCTTAGCTAATCACAAGCATGTTTCTTTCAAGGAATGCCATTTTCAGGGGCCAATGAGATGGGGGGCTTGGAGAGAGGGATACCACCCCCATAGGCCCTTTTGGCCTTGGGCATCTCTCACCCGGCCTAAGATCCGGAGGTGGAATCCAGCAACCTATCTCTGACACCTTTCTTCTTTCTCCTCTGCCCAACCCCAGAAGCCCAGTAGTAAGGGACCTCCCCGTTAGCCCCAAAGCCAGACCTGCAAAGTCACTAGGCAAGGGGGGGAGTTAATGACACAGATGCTATATTAAATGAGGCAGTTTTACAATTCACATTGAATGGGACGCTTACTTATTACAAGTGTGTTATCAGAAGGACGATAAGATTTATAACTCTGAGAGTCAGCTTTGCGCCTTAATGACAATGGATGCTAGGGAGGAAATCTGTTCTGGATTAGAGGAGTTTTCAAGTCTTGACGGATGCATCCAAGAGGGCCCATACCAGTCTGGCCCTTTGTGACTCCAAAAGGATAGATTCTCCCTTTCCTGTTTCATCAGGAAACTGGGGCTGCATGAAGAGTTAGCACCTCGCTCAGCTTTTTAGCCGGAGCATGAAAGAGAAAACAGGAGAAGAGAGAAAGGAGACTGAATAGGACTTAGGGAGGAGAATGGGATGGCAAACAGTCCTGAGCCCTCCCCTTCGGAGCAGGAAAACCCTTCCCCATCTTCCTTTACCATACAAAAGATAGCTTTCCCCTAAACCAATACAGTCAACAAACTTTAAAAAACCGGGGTCCTATTACAACCCAACGCCCAGCACTAACTGCTTTAAAATTACTGCATAATTAGATTTAGTTGAATTTCACCATTAATTAGGCAGCCGCACTGCAGGGAGCCTTTGAAATCTGAGAAAATAGGAAAAATCATCTGAAGCACGTTTTTTAAAACCCAACTTCAATAAATCTTGACGGGGCCTGGAATTTAGAGTACCTCACTCCCCACCCAGGTGGTTGGTAGGGTTCCCCAGGCCCAGGCTAGGTTTGGAACCGGACAGAGAAGACGATTTCCCACATCTAACAAGAGCGGATGGGTTCCAATCTAGGGTCTCTGAAGAGGCCTGGGAAGACTTTCTGGGAGGCCAGTCTGTGCCCCTGCAGTCCTTGCCTGCTCTCAAACCTACTAGAGAAAGAGATTGTCTTTCTGAAGATGCTCACCAGCCAGGGGCTCAGTCTAGGAGAACTCTCACAGAACTGGGCCTGTGACCACCCGCGTGGAAGCGGGCCTAAGCCCCTTTCGGTTCTACCCACCAGTTACATCTCTATCAAATCTCTATCAAAGCCACCTTTCTCACAACTTTGACGAGGAAGCAGCAAGTTGTACGAATGTCAGGCGAGGTTCCCAGCTCTTCTTCCCCTTCCCTCCCTCCCCCCCAAGCGGGTCCCCGGCCCGCTTGAAGCCCAGCGCAGCCTCTGCTTTAATGAGCGCGGGGAACTGACCCAGGTCTGTAAATACTGGCTTCTCCCCCTCCCCCTATACCATTCAAACACTTAAGATCGTTTGTGGATACCTATTTTTATTCTTCTCATTTGATTCTGGAAGGAGGGGTGCATGAAATCAACTCTCCAGAATATATGGAGGGGGATGGGGGCGTCAAAAAAGAGGGGTTAGGGTCCTGGGTCACCAACATTTTCTCTGCAAACGCTATTGCTTTAATTACACAATAATCGAGGGCTGCTCTCACTTGCCAGCCAGAGTTTAAAAGAGGGATTTCTGCCTGCAGACCGAATGGCCCTTAGTCCTCCCCCTACCCCCTTTTTTTCTTCCTTTTTGGTAACCAATGTGTTTTCTATTACTCGGCCGTGCGGTGCCTGGCAGCCGGCGCTCGCGGTGCAGTGGGAGACGCCATGTTGGCTCAGCTCATAGGACCAAGTCAAAAGCGAGCTTCCAGGCAGAGTTTTCACACGCTCAAGCTCCCCCTGACAGCCCCCCGCCCCACCCCCCGCCCGTCGCCGCTCAGTGCACGTCCCGGGAGAGCAGCTGGGCGCTCTCCGCACCCCGGACTTTCCCGGGCTAGGGCGGAACACTGCGGCGCAGGCGTTGGGGGCGGGGGCGGGGGGCCAGGCACTTTCCCGCAGCCGCTGCCAACTCCGGACCCCGTCCCCGCCGCCCGCCCGATGCTACACCAGGCCGTCGCCACGGACCCAGCCCGGGACATCACCCGCTAACTTTGAGCCCCAGCCCCTCGCCCCCCGCCCCCCTCCCCCGGCCGGGCCAAGCACTACGTGAAAGGCCGAGGTAGGGCAACCGTGAGCCAAGCGAACTGGCTAGGAACCCCCCCCCCCTTCTCCCCCGAAGCTCAATCTTCTCCCAGGTTTGTTTGAAAGTGGCAAGAAGGAGCGATCGCCCCTCTCTCTCTCCTCGGACCATTGTTGCATTTCGCGTCTAACTGGGTTCTCTCACACCACCGAGCGCCAGGAGGAGGGGGAGTGGGGTTGGGAAAAGAAATAAAGCGAGCTCAGATCAGATGGAGGAGGGAGGAAAAAAAAAAAAAAAAAAACCAGCAAGGAAAAAGAGACACTTAAAGGGAAAGAGTCGCCATGTTTAGCAGCTTTTTAAAAAGATCTCGTCAATTTCACACAGAACGCACTCGCTGAGTCCCAGCCCTCCTCTTTTGTCTAATTCAGTCGCAGCAAAGATCTTTTGTTCTAACTCAGCGTGAAAAGAAAAACTTTCTTTAAATGCAATAAACTTAAACCGAACTCAAGACTCTAAACAGATCCTCCTCCGCCACTCTAAACGTATACAAGGGGTTTTATTTTAACCCGTTGAAAAATTTTGAGCCCTGTTTTTTCTGCCTCGAAGATTCCCAAGCTCATCGCTGAAACTTAAGAGTCAGAGATTTTTTTTTTCCAACGCCTAAAACACATACTTAAAAGCATAATAAAACAGGGACTGTCTTTTGCTTTGAAAATCATAAATTATAATTTAATGCCAATAATAATTTACAACAAATGGCTGTTTACAATAAGCTAACACAAAACAAACAAGAAAAAGGGCCTGTGTTTTACTTAGTAGAGAAACTTCACACACTCACATGGGTAGCACTTGCAAGAGGGGGAAATAAACAACCAACAAAACCTCCATCTACAGGTCAGATGCTGTGCTGTAAAACATACTTATATTCATATTTATATTTATATATATCTATATATCTACAGAGGGAAGCTGAGGGTCAGATAGAGATCTCTGCCTAAATCAGGCAGAGTTTTCAGGTCTGCATGTATGAACCAGACCTGAGCATCAAAGTTTAATGCACTTGGCAAACCGATCTCTTTTCTTTCACCTCTGTCATCAGCCCCCTCCCTTGTTTTAAGATTAAACCACAACATGGTAAAAAGTATTGTCAGGGAGGGCAGCTTGGAAAGTCTAACTAAGAGCAAATTTCAAGTTCCCAGCACTTAGCTTTTTCCAAACCAGGAAAAGAGAATAAGGGACTGAACTGAATAGTTGTCTTCCCAAATCAGCACATCCTGTAAAGTTTTCCTCATTCTCTCTCTCTCTCTCTCTCTCTCTCTCTCTCTCTCTCTCTCTCTCTCTCTCAAATTGGTTTCTAAGACCGAAGGATCCCAGAGCAGTGCAGATTGTTTTTATACAATCTGAAATGTCCAAATGGTCATTTTTTTTAAATGTACATAACTCCAATGGTAAAGATTCCCTTGACCTGTGGCCATGCTCTCACAGACTGGAGGGGGAGGGGGAGGGGAAAGGCAGGGCGACTGCAAGTTATCATATATACATGAAAAACAGACCCTTCATCGCTAGCAGCTACATCACTGTATTCAAATCCTCTCAACAGCCACGCTAGATGAGAACCACAGGATATATATATATATTTAAATCACACTTACTTAAGGAAAAACTCATTGCAAACAACTGCCCTCTATTTACAGTTCTGTGATTAGCTTGCTTGAACAGTCCTCTGCATAACTGTCAGAAATGTACAAAACAGCATTTTTTTTTCTGATCATAAAATAGATACTGATCTCAAGATTTCTAATACTTTTCACAATACCTTCCCTAAGCAGGCACTTAAGTGTGACAAATATAAGGGCCTTTTTTTTTTCCTGGAAAATCCATTTTTAATTAAAAGGAGGATTAGGTGAGGGGGGGTGGCTTACTATATCAGTGTGGCACTTCCTAAACCATAGAGAAACCATTAACTTCAGCTCCCCCACACACACCCAAATTAAACAGGCAAATACACTAGTCTACCTTTGAACAAACTGATTGAGGGAGTAAACAAATGGGGCCCCCGCTGGCTCAGCGAGAACTCACAGGGGCTCAGCTCGATGGAAAGACAGTGAGTGGGGACAGCCAAGCAGGTTTCAGATATCAAATAATATTTTAATTTCTGAATACTTTCAATTTTCCTTGGAATATAACACACAAAGACTCGACCAAACAGTTCAGTTATTATAACTTTTACAGTATACAGAAATGTTGCACTTAAAAAAAAAACCTTCAGTTTTTTAAAAACACAAACTGTAAACTCTAAGATACTGAATCAATCACGTTACCTATAAGTGCCAACAGTGTTATTTTGTCATGCTGATTTCAATGGTATTTTTTAAAAAGGGGAAATATCAACAATTATAATACAAAGGGCTTGCAAATATACAAACAGATATAGGATTCATAACAATTCAAGAACTAAGGGGGCGGAGACCCAATTCAAATTACAAAAGTTCACTTTTTATTCAAAACCTCAGCTTGTGTCTTGGACACATTCCTTGGCTGCCAATAAATTCCACAGTTCCTTCTCTTTCTTAAAATATTTTTTAAAAAGCTAGGTTTGTCATGGTATGGGGTGGGGGTGGGGAAGCTAAGTGTTGATGTGATTCCTCCGGCTTGCTAATTAGAGTGCTCAACTTCACCTAAAAAAAAAAAATTTGGCCACCACGTGTAAGTGCATTTCCACCATCTCTGAGTTGCCTTTTAAAGTTTTATGTCTTCCTATGCTATTTTCATGGACTCAGTTTTAATTCTTGCAGAACATACATTTTAATGATACACAGTTTTTAAGAAGCCAAGATTATATCAAAACTTATTATAGAACCACAGAATAAACTGGTTTGGAACCAGAAAAGTTAAAAAGAAAAAAAAAAAAAAAAAGAGCCCGAGGTACACAGACACAGGACAATTAATAATTTGGAAAAAAAATGACTTACTTTGTTCATTCTGCTAATTTTCTCCCAATCTCCTTAAATGCACTTTTAGCAATATTTTTCAAAAATTTACCAAAAAAGAAAAAAGACTAATTTTCTTTTTATACAAAAATGATAAGTAGCAAGTTGTTCTACCCACACAGGAGTTGTTTTCTTTTTTAAATGCATTCTGTAAAAGTTCATTTGGCAGTCTCTTTCTCTCTCTCTCTCTGTCTTTTTTTTTTTTTTTTTTTGAAATTCACAGTCCATTAAATTCGTCCCCTCTCTTCTTTGAGCAAACTTGTAACATCCTTTCTTAACAGAAGGAAATTAAGCAAACAAAACCAGTCTTTTGCCTTTTCTTTCTCTGTTTCATTCCCCCTTATTTTGATTTATTTATTTATTGAATTGCCATATATGGCCAGTTAAAACTGCTGCCGGACAGTAACATATCCCGGATGAGGGTTTCGATGGGGGTTTTACCTACCAAACGGACGAAAAACAATTGCTCTATGACTGAGGAGGAGACCGTGCGGAGAGAAGGGAGGCGAAGCAATAGCTTTCCGAACCGTGTGGGCTGGTTGGGGTACTGGCTCCTAACGTACTCTTCCAAAGCACACTGGGACTTTTCCTGCAAGCTTTCCACGTGGGCGACATCAGACAGACCACAGGCATCTGGAAGAAAGTTAAAAAAATAAAATAAAAGTGGGAAAAGGGGAAGAGAGGGTTCATCAGATGAAGAGGTTTAGAATGGGTCACCTGAGGGATGTCTACAGTGCTTTGTCAAACTGCCCCATCCAGAGTTGAGGAAATGCTCATACACTGAAAACTTCAAGGGGAGGAGGGAGGTGGCAAAGCTTGAGATGGCCCTGGAGTGTTTACTTTAAAATAAAACATGCCTGGGGGATGCAGGCTTTCATTGCCCCAGTCCCCAGGCTGGGTCACTGGGAGGCCCAAGAAAGAGTGTATTGGTGCAAAGTACCCAGACAGACAGAACCCAATCATCAATACTTCTTTCCCCATCCTCTGAATCTGGCTTATTATACAGTGTGCATGGGAGGGGTGTGTGTGTGACAACCTGGCCCAGCTTTCAGTAATGGCGTCCAAGACCCTGCCTCAGATTCTCCCCAAAGAGGGCGACTCATTTTTCTCCAGTCTTTGAAACTGATTTAAGTGGCCCTTTAAAACTGATCTTGTCAGTTTAGCCTATTGAAGGGCAGCCATGCAAACTGTGATCTCTCTGTTCATTTGAGCTGTTTCTTTCCCCTCCTTTTCTTCTCTCTCCCTTTTCTCCCACCCCCCTTTATTTTTTTTTTTAAAGCCCAGGTCTCTCCAAGAAGCACCCCCCTCCCTGTTATCTTCAGGAAAACACTTTTCTTTTTCTTTTTCTCCCCCCCCCCCCATACGTGAAATTACAATAAGTGCCTTTGAAATGAGAGGCTTCTTGGTGAAGGCAGTTCAGGTTGTGACCTGACCTTTCAGGGCTTCCCAGACAAGACTGGGGTTAAGACATGCATACTGTGAATCATTGAAACAGAGATTCAAAAACCGTCACCACCACCAGAACACACATGCAACCTCTTCCACTGTGTCCAGGACTTCATGTGTCTACAGAATGCCTAGGTGTCTGTGGTCAGGAATGAAAGATCTGTTTGTCTAGGGCTCCTTCCCTCCTGGTTGGAACTGTGTGTCTCTCGCTGAATCAGATAACAGGGACCTTTATCTCTTTGTGAGGCCATCTGCATTCTCCACACAGGCCTCCACATCTTGCAAACAGTAATAAATTAAACTGTTTCATCAGTTCCAGGCATTTCTTCCCTTGAAAGACCAAGGGGGAAAAGGGGAAGAATTATCAGTGATATCAAGAAATTAACAGTCATCTCCATCATCTGAGAACATGGAGTGGGTATCAGTTAATGAGAAGGGGTGAATGTGACTAAGGGACAGACTAGCCTGCCACTACATTTGTATCAAGCAAACACTCTAGATAGGACAGGCTCATAAGAACAAACTAGATTCAATGCTCTGCCTACAGCTCTGGCCTGACCAGAGTGGTGCCCTCTGATTGCTTATCTGAGGACTTTGGACGGCAGGGTTTGGGGTGACCTGGTGTGTGTATGTGTGTGTGTGTGTGTGTGTGTGTGTGTGTGTGTGTGTGTGTGTGTGTGAGAAAAACAGTAACTCATACAAGACATCAGATTGAGAATGAGTCTGCAGGGCACTCAGCTAATGATTTGGTTCCCAGACTTCCTTAAACAATAAAGAAGAGACTGTGGTCCTCCTATCACTTTGTCCCATAAACTCACAGTCTCTTCCAGTTTTCTGACTATAAGGTTAAAGATCTGGAATGAGTGACTAGGTTCCAGGCCTTGCCAATGTCCAAATGTTTGTTATTCTTAGTCAGGGACCCCTTTCACTTCTCATCCATGACAAAGGAATCAGCTGAGAACTCAGTTCAAGAATGTGAAGGGTGAGGTAATTTCCACCCACCTAGGCTATGGCTGAACTGAGACTGGAGGCAGCCAAAAGGCTCAGGTGTGGCCTGAAATGGAAAGCCAGACACTTTTCAAACATCATTTGGCCTCAAGAGTTAATGAATATCAGATCTGTTACTCGCACAGGTTAAACTACATGCAAACTAATTAGATTTCCTAATGCAGTCAATGATGGTTTTATATCTCCAGCAGCATTCTGAGCCAGCCCAAGTTGGCACACACTTTGGGTTGCTTCAAAATTGCCTGAAGTGTTTGCCTGAACAGGGAAAGCCAGAGGCCAGCCTTCAGCCCCCTGCAGATGTTCTGGAATTATGGTAGTCCTTTAGCCCCTCCTGCCCCATCCTGACAGCACCCCCCCCCCCTCGTGACGGTCTGCATTATTTTTAATGAGAATGTGATTTTGAAAATTGCTGCTCTCAGGTTGGAGTTGCCTGGAGCCCCAACTCCTACTGAGTTCACAGGCAAACTTTCTCCCTGCAGGGACAAAGTTTCTCCTACAGAGATGATGCCAGGCGCAATGTGCCCAGGGCCATCTTCTTGAGGTCCCAGCCAGGGTGCCAAAAAAAAAAAAAAAAGAACAATGAAAATAAAAATCCCAGAACTTGAGGGGATTCCCTGGGGGCTAACTAGGCCCAGAGGGCCTGGGCTTAGGGAGGAGCAACAGAGAACATTCTAGGTTGGCTACTGAATGAGAGGAAGGGGCCTGGGAGGCCCTAAGGTCCTGTGTGTGTGTGTGTGTGTGTGTGTGTGTGTGTGTGTGTGTGTGTGTGTGTGTGTGTGTGTGTGTGTACGTACATATGTATGTATGTATGTATGTATGTATGTATGTATGTATGTATGTATGGGTGCATACATAAGGATGTATATGGGGCATCCTTCTGCATCCCAGGACAAGCCAGCAGTTATATCATGTTCCCACCTCAAAATGCACTCTACAGTTTGGTCTTTTAAGGGGTAAGTTGAGCTGGCCATTTTTTCCAAAGCCTTAAGTGTGCCCTGGGAGTTCTTGGGTACCTGAGAACAGGTCTCCTTCCTACCTGAGGTGAACAGGACTATGGCCTTGAGGCAGCTGTACTCGGCGGAGTCGACGTGCAGCGCCTTGAGCTTCTCCACTTGCTCTTGGAAGATCCGTATGTGGTCCATAAAGGCGACCACCCGGTCGGCTGACATGGGTGAAGCGTGCAGGCCAGCAGCGGCAAGGAGTGGGGCGACATGGAGGGGCATGGAGCACTGTGCTGCATTCAACACGAACAGCTCGCTCCAGGTGAGGCGAAGGAGGGCCACCTGGTCCGTGATCTGCAGGTCAGGGAAGAAGGGGATGTTCCGGGCCCACTCCACGGCACTGAAGAGCATCCGTGCGGCCAGTTCGCAAATGTTCTCGATACCCATGATGTTGTTAGGTTGCATGCACTGACTGCCGAAGCGCGACGTGGGATAGGGCTCCGCGCGCAGCAGCAGGGAAATATATCCGGACAGGTACGAGTGGCAGTTGAGGGGGTCCCCGTTGGTCAGCGCAAACTGCCCGTGGGTAGGCTGGGTCGGCGGCATCCTGCCCCTCTGTACAGCTGCAGGAGGAAGGGAGACACTTCACAGTTAATGATCAGCCTTGGTCCTGCATCCTTCTACAAGACACCAACCTGTCCCAGGCCCTAGAACAGCACCAAGAAACAGGCAGGCCTGCTACAGACAGACCCAAGAATCTGTGGCCTGCCGGCCGGCAACCATTCCTCACAAATCACCTCCCAGGCCAGCTGTGATCGCCAGAGATCAACACTTGCCTGCGAGGCCCATCTAGGGTTGGTCCGCCGAGGACCCAGAATTGGTCACTTTGAATGAGGGGTCCCTGGAGCTGTAAGCGGGTTGTAGCTTATTCTGAGGGCACCTTTCATTTCTTTTCTTTCTTTCTTTTTTAAAACTGCTAAGCAGCTGATATTTCTTATTGATTGGAGAAGAAACGAGAGGAGAGTGTAGGGGGAGGGTGAGACGCTTTTGCACAAGACATCAAGGTTTACCCCAGATGGCCTGTGGCCACCTCCAAACGACTGTCCCCAAACCTTGTAACCTCAACCCCAGCCCAGGAGGAAAACCCCGGCGAGAGACAGAGTCTAGGTCTGGCGTCTTTGCCTGATCCATGAGCTCAGCTCGGAGGAGGAGAGACAAGGGAGAAGAGGGCGGAGAGAGAAAGAGAGAGAGGCCGTCAGAGAGGAGAGGAAGCCGGAGAGAGGCTGGGAGCAGGCGTGGGGCGCTGGCGGAACCCAGACAAGGCCCGTGACGACCGGAGAAAGCCAGCGAGGCTCAGGCACCCGCTGTTATCTGACTCAGGACCGGCAGAGTCGCTCTCGCAGAAACACAAAGAAACCCCGGCATTGGCTCGCTCCAACCTGGAGCCCGCGCCCGGCTCAGAGCGCGCCATTGGTAGAGCACTGTTCCCGGCTCTGGGATAATTTTATATCACAAAGACCCAACTGGCACAGAGGGAAAGCTGTGGCCCAAGGCCCCTTGCCCACACTTTCCTACTCCCTACAGTGCTCTCAACGTTTCAAAAGTGAAAGGAAAAAAGAAAACAAGAGGTATTTTTAAAAGCACAATGTTAATCCATGGAGGGGTCACATGAGCTCTGCCCAGGCAGCAGCGTTAATACGGCGAAGTGCATAAAATTGCCATTTGTAATTTGAACCTCCTGTACAAAAGTACAATCTCAGGTTGGTTTTTTTTTTTTTTTAAGAAGGTGGGGGTTGGGGAGAGGGGTAAGGAGGAGGGACATATGTTGAACATGCAGGAAAAACAAGGAAAGAGTGAAAGAGAAGAGGGGGGGACTTCAAAACAACAACAAACAACCCATTCCTTGCAGAAAGGTGAACTCGAATGAACTCTCAATCAATGCAAAGGAAAGGAAAAGCAGTCCGAGGAGAGAGGGAAAGAGGGAGAAAGAGTGCAAAGGAAAGTCTGCTAAGCATGAGGACTGTAGTGGGGGGTGGAGGCTGATCTGGGCTGCAGTGCAGACCCCGCTCCTAGTACCAAATCCCCTCCGACTGCAACCCGGAGAGCTCGGGGCTTCTGTGTCCTTACCCAGAGCAGGCTAGCCAAACGCACCCAGGGCCCCGGGACCGCGGGCGAAGGGGGAAGAAATGAGAGGCCGATACCTTCCCGTCTCATGCCCACTTTGAGGCACTTTTTGAGGCGGCAGTACTGGCACTGGTTGCGGTGGTGCTGGTCGATGGGACAGTTCCGGTTGGCGCGGCACGTGTAGCTCAGGTTCCTCCGCACGCTGCGCTTGAAGAAGCTCTTGCAGCCCTCGCACGTGAACTGGCCGTAGTGCTTGCCGCTCGACTTGTCCCCGCACACCACGCACTCGATGTGCTGCTGCTGCTGCTGCTTGTCGCTGCCCGGGCCGCCAGGGCCGCCCTGGCCGCCAGCCGCTGTCTGGGCCGGCGTGCTGGCCGGGCCCCCTTGGCCCGGCGTCTGTGGCGTGTGCGGGGCGCCAGGCGGCGGGCCCGGCACGGGCGGCGCCTGCGAGGCCTGGCTGCCCTGAGAGCCGGGCACCTCGTCCTGGGGGTCGCGCCACGTGCTGACTACCATTGCCATATCTATGGGGGCCGCGTCCGGACTTCTGCTCCCCTGGCTGCGGGCGGCGGCGGGGTGGCGGCGGCTCCCGGGTCTCGGGCTCCGGCACGCCGCCTTTTGTGTGTGCGAGGGTGCGAGAGGGCGCGGGAGGGCGCCCCGGGTGGCTCAGGGCTAGTTGATTTGAGGTTGGTTAGTTTTTCCTTTTTTGTTTTTTGTTTTTGCTTTTGCAAAGTTTTGTCGATTGCTTGTCTGGCCCGGTGTGTTTGTTTTGTTTGTTTCCCTCGGCTCAGCTTTGTTGGTTTCGGGGGGCTCTCCGTCAAGAGGGGAGGGCAAGGGGACAGGGGAAAGAGAGAGGGAGTAGAACGTGGAGAGAGGGAGGGGAGGGAGAGCTGCAAGTCGATTGTCTGGCTTCAAGACAGAAGTAGGAGGCAAAAAAAAAATCTCTCTAAAGATCTCGCTCGCTCTCACTCTCCCTCCCTCTCTCCCTCTCTTGTTCACTCTCTCGCTCTCAGATCTAGTGTGCAGCGGAGGAGTTGTAGGAGGAGAAGGAGGAGGAGGAGGAAGAGGAGGAGGAGGAAAAGGAGAAGGAGAGGCGACTGTCCGGGGGCCAAGTCCAGGGCAGCCCACAGTCAGCCATTCAGGAAAGCCATCGAAATCAGGAGGACTGGGAGAGCGGAGGCGCCGGGCACGGGCGCGCCCTGGGAGCCAGGCAGGCCGGGGCGGAGGCCGGCGGCCCGCGGAGTGGCCGGAGCTCTGCCCGGGTCCGGGGGAATCAGCATGAAAGTGGTCCGCGTCCGGCGCTGCGCGGCGTCGTCCTGGCGCTGGGCCGCCGCCGCCTCCTGCCCCGGGCGCCTGGCGCGCGCCGCGCTCGCTCCGGACGCCGCCGCCGCTCTCGAAGGCCGCTCGCTGCTCCCCGCGGGCCGCCCGGGCCGCCGCCGCTGCCGCCGAAGCCTCCGGGTCGGGCCCGGAGCCGCTGCGTCTAGCGCCGCCGCCGCCGGTGGAGTCGCTGCTGCTGCCGCTGCTGCCGCCGCCGGTGGAGCCGCTGCTGCTGCTGCTGCTGCTGCTGCTGCCGCCGCCGCCTCACACACATAGGGAAAGAGTCAACTCGCCGGCGGCGGGGGAGAGATGATAAGAGAGAAAGGAGGGCAGATCAGCACCTAGAAGCGCATCCTTCGTGCGCAGAGGGGGGAGAAACGGAGAGAAAGAATGAAAGAGGGAAGAGCAGCGCGACACCCGGAGAAAGGAGGCAACTCCGGCAGAGGAGGAGGAGGAGAAGAAAACACACACGCGCGCACGCACGCACACACCGCGGAGAGAAAAGAGCAGAATCAAAGTGATCAAATATGCTAAAAAGGGGGGCGCGGGAGGGAATGCGATTTATAGGCGCCGGGGCTGGCAGAAGTGGCTTCTCCGCGATCAGCTCACTGAGCTCTCTATATAGTGAACTTTGACACGACTGCTGCAACTTAGCGCACGTTGCCATGGCGACGGCGCGCCTTATAAGGCAGCCGCCGGGGTTGGCCTGGCCCGGCGCGCGCGCGCCGCCCCCTCGTCGTCATTGGCCGGAGCGCGGCGGCCCCGCCATGGCGGCGGCGGGAGCAGCCCGGTCCTAGCGCGAGCGGCGTCGCGACAGCAGCGCGGGGCGCGCGGGGACGGAGGGGGGCGGGGACGGGTGGCCGCGCCGCCCCAGCCACAGAGAGGGGGATGGGTTCGGGCGGGCCGCGGAGCGCGGACCCAGGTCGCCCCGCACCCGGCACCCGAGGTTTCCGCCCTGGCCGCAAGACTAGCGCGCGGCGCACTTACTACGCCTCTTAAAGGCTCCGCGAGGGGTTGAGGATGGAGCCAAAGACTTAGTCTCTCGCAACTTGGCTATGCCTCTAACTGTGCGGCTCGCGGTCCACCCGGGACTCCCGGCGCATTATGTAGAGCCCACGATGCCAAAGACTGAATAATGCTCTCCCCTTCTTTGTAGAGGGGTACGCAGCGGAGGTGGCAAGGTGCCGGGATCTGGGCTTGCAAACGAAAGATTTGGCTAGATGCGAGTGGTGCAAATCCTTTGCTTAATGAACTCTCATCACTTGCTTGGTTTGGTAGCTCCTTTTTGTTTGTTTATTTGTTTATAGGAAAAGAAACCGTTCGATATCTGCCTTTTTCTTTGGAAGGTTAATATTTTATAGATTTGTGGCCTGACGTTTTAATTGCTCAAATGAAGCATCTCGGATGCTGAGAAACACCAGTAGACTTCACCTCATTGTTATGACGCAATTAAAATAAATTCCTCTCAACTTTATCCTCTCTTATTGGTTTTAGCTAACTGGCCAGCCAGTGACCTGTCACACACCCGGTCATGAAAAGAGGGAGAAAGACCTTTCTGTCTGCTGATGGACAGGCGGAGACAGCCGCTCAGCCTCGCCTGTGCACAGCCTCTGTACACACATGTAAACGCACATGTATCAGAGGCACATGTGTCAATGTACACAGACAAAGACGTCCAAGACGACGCTTCTCGGTCATAGAACAGTTGAATATGGACTTCATTGTTCAAATTCTTTTTAAATACCCATATAGTCATTAAAACACACCCAGAGAGCCTGCTCCAAATTGGAAATAATACCAGCAAAACTCACAAGAGCCACAAACACACCATAGTCTACCTCGAGAGAGCCACTGCAGAAAAAAAACAAAAAACAACCCACTGTCTATGTCATTCTTCTCGAGACACTCAAACCATTGATATTGCTGTGTCTTTGACTTTGTGCCTCAGTTTTAACCATAAAGTATACAGAATCATCCTCCAGGGCACATTTTATTCCACTGACTAAACTTGCTGTTTGATCAGGACCAGTTAGTAGATTGTGAGAATTCCATATTTGTATGAGAAATTTGTTTTCAATAGGAAATACTTTGAACCAAGCCAAAACTAAACCATAAGTCAAACAGGTTTACCAACAATTAAATTGCATGTTTTTTTTTTTTTTTTTAAACATAAAAGATGCTGAGTTACGGGAGAGGGGAGAGAGGACACTACAAAGAGTAAATCAACAACTTTAGAAAGCATCCTTGGTAGCATAGAAATTTGGCAGTATAACGTTATTTTAATAAAATGAACTGAACATGTAATTGACATGAGAAAACCACGCGTTCGGGCAGTTCCTTTTACATATACAGGCAGAGTGTGAGACAAGAAAGGCATGAAGATACGGGGAGGCAGAGGCTGACTTTTCGGCAAAGGAAAAAAAAATCCTATTTAAGCTTCACCCTGAAATCTTTCTTAGCCTTCTCTTTCTCTGCTGAAATCACATATTGCACTAAAGCGGCAGGTGCTGTGATTATTTGAATGTTTTAAGAAATAACAAGCTATAGCAGGTACTAGCCTATCATAAACCTGGTGTGTAATAAGGTGTCCACAGAGTAAAGCCAGGCTGAGCATTTCTTGCTGATTAAAGACACCATATAACTTTCTCCTACAGAGAACAAGAAAGAAAGATAGAAAATAAATCATTTCAGAGGAATCTTTTTTATAAAACTTCTCTGATTGAAGAAATTATTTGATGCTACAAATGTCAGATTAGAGGCAAGCTCAGCATATAGTGAGACTGGGGTTGACACAAGAAATCTAATAGGTATCCCCATCTCCACTTAATAGATGAGAATAATTGATTATGGACAAATGTTAATCCTGCCTCTCCAGTGCAGACATTTCCAGGGCAAGATTACTTTTCACACACACACACACACACACACACACACACACACACACACACACACACACATACACACACATATATATGAATTGTAGAATTACAGCCAGCTAGGCACATAGCCACATAACTACACATAACTACCACCGAGTCAGAGGTGCTTCACTTTGTATTTTAAGAGTCATTTAACTATAGAAATGCTGTTTAGAAAGGAAAGAAAAAAAATCACCATGTGAATTGTAGTTAATTTTACTGAGAGAAGGAAAAGACAGGACAGTCGAATTGGGGGCGGGGAGGAGCAAAAATATTTTTAAATGTCCTTCTTAAAGATGCTCAGCTGTCTTAACTCTAAGATTTAAAAGTCCTAAAACTAAAAGATACAAATTTATGTATTATTATTTTAAAAACTCATCCAAGCCCTTTACTGCAAATGTAAATTTATTTTAATGAGAATGGTGGCAAGCTTTATTTGACTGGTCAAAGTTAGGGAAAAACATTTGTCTTAATCTGAAAAAAAAAAAAACCAAAAAAACCCCTCAACTCCCAGGAATATGGTTTCCTTGCAGAAAGTGGTTGGCTGGTCTGTAATTCTTTACAGATTAAATCACAATGTGAATACAGACCCCAGCAATGCCGAGTTTAACTCTGAGCTCAGTAGAATCCAGGATCCATTGAATTTCTCCTTTCCCTCAATCTAGTCGTGTGTGTTTTTCTCTTCCACCACACTGGAGCTCCGTGAATAGGGAAGGGGCTTCCATTGTGTCCCTCTGAACTTTCAAGTCAATGCAATTTTTAACCACTGGCTTGTGGTACTTTGAAAATCACCAGGGGCTGTCAGAGTTGGGTCCTCTGAAAAATTTACAGTGCTAAATCAGAGCATATGCTGGGAGAGAAAAAATTGCTTAAGATTGGAGTAAGTACAGTATCTGTCTGCCCCCTAGTGTAAGAGTCCTCGCTGCCTAAAATCCAACTTTAAAAGAAAAGGAGCCCTTAAAGGGGAACGACTTGGGGCTCACTAGGCATAGGAGAATGAAACTTCTGTACATTTTAATCTGAATAATTCTTCAGGATTGAAAATTATTTGGCTGTGGCTTGGTTGGACTGCGCTGGGATCTCGCTGCCTCTTCTGGAGTCTCTAATGAAGAAGTGATTTTTTTTTTTTTTTTTGAACTGGGTTTATGTGCGTCCCCCTCACCCCTCCTCTCTTTTTCTTTCTGCCTCTGTCGTCTCTCTCGCTGGCTCTTTTTTTTTTTTTTTTTTTTTTTTTTAAATGAGGAACCGTTCCACGAACATTTTGCACAGAGCACAGAATTGCTTCTAAAGTCAGCCCGGCGCGGTTGCAATAGACAGCAAAAAGGTAAACGTTTGCCTGAAATCCGCACGCCAGCTCCACCACCCCGCCCGATGGTGAGTACCCTTCTCCTTGCGATTCTCCTAGCTTAACAGAGCGCTCTCCTTCCGGAACCGCGGCCGAGGGCGCCAGGCAAGGCTTTGGTCCCTGCCCGCTTGCCTGCTTGCCTGCCTGTCAGCTGCACAAGGTTGCAAAATGAAGCGCAGAGGCAAATCGAACAGGAAATTCTGATACCCAAAGCCAGCCTAGCAGCCCCTTCGCTAGCAAACCCGGTCAATCTGCTGCTTGGAAAACCAGGCATATAGGATTGGTTTTCAGTCAGTTCTATAGAAGGAAATGAGTTTGAGAAGACAGGACGAGGAGATGGGAGGCGACCGCAGTCTTTATGCTTCGGTTTAATCATATTTTGGCAGCTTTGCAATTTTATTTCCCCCCCTCCACCTCTGCTACCACACACATGTAATAAAATATGGCAACGCACTGAATTGACTGCCCCCACCCCCCCAGACCCCTTCAACCACAGTCCGAGGCATTGCATACACGTTAGCAAGGCGATTTTCTGAAAAGCCCCAAGTCATCCCCAACCCCACACAGCACAAGGAGAAAAGTGAGAAAGAAGAGAAAGAGAAAAAAATACAGTAAGCAAACATACCAAAACCATATTTGCCTTGTTCAAGGTCCCAAACCGCTTGCATCTTCCTTCTAAACTGGAATAACTCTCCTTTAGTTTGGCGGGTGAAATAAACGCTTTGTTGGCCCCCTGAAAAGATGTGTCTTTGATAATTAAAGAGACTCTCCTCCTCGGTGTTTATCTAAGCGATTGTGCAAACTGATAAAAAAGTAGGCATTAGTCTGCAGGGAAAAAGAAAGGTGAAAGGAGAGATCCTCCACCTCAAGGAAGTGCTTCCCTGTGTACCAGGCGCTCTCAGCCTTTGGAAAAGCTGCACACTAACTTTAGAGAGAGAGACGGCTTCAGGGAGCTTTGTACATAGCTGCTGAGGAATGCAAGCCTCGCCTTTAAGAAAAAAAAAAAAAAAAAAAACCCAAACCGTAGGTAGGAGATGTCTGGAGTGATCCTTGTCTCTCATCTGATGCCTTAGAAGGAAGAGTGCGTTGTTACACCTTGTTTGGGGCTGGAAAGAGGAGACTTTAAAAACACCCTTCCAATTGAAAAAAAAAAAAATCTCCCAACTTAATGAGTTTAGTCGGAGGCTGGAGCAACCCGGCTCAGCCTTAGCAGAAAACCGAAAACAACTATAAGCAATATTGCAAAGCAGGACAACCGGAGGCACAGCCAAATTCCACTGTTTGGGGTCCAGAGGGATGGAGGCTAATCCTAAAGCAAGTTGGGAAGAAAAAAAAAAAAACAGAGGTGGGGGGGGGAGCTGCAGCCTAAGACTGGCAGACAGGGTCCTCTCACCCTGGATCAAAGATAGAACTTGAAACAGGAGGCCAACATTTTTTCCTAGGAATCAGTTGGAATCCTCATTTTCTACTTTTAACTCAAGTCCCCCCCCCCAAATGATTTTTCTCCCTCTCCCCTGTGAATTAGTGCCTCCCTCCCATTTCTACTGTCCATTCTAGAACTTTCCTGAAGAGGAAATCTATTTCTTTTGGGGGAGGGGTTCTCCATTTCATGCCTTCAAATAATGAATACTTAATTCATCCCCTCCCTTTATCAGTCCCCCCCAAACGAATAAAAGAAGCAGAGATACAATAACTGGTAAAAAATGAGAAGAGACTGAGCTGTCTCTTGCAGTTTAGTACAGTTTTAACTAATGGATTTTTGTTGTTGTTTTGTTTTGTTTTAAGAGGAGAATAATGGGGAAACATGAATCTTTTATTTTAGGGAACTGTTATGGTAAGATGTATGTCAGACTTGACAAATGAAACTAACGCTCTCCACTGCTTCTTGTCCTTGTCTTAAACAGGAATTAAGTTAAACACAGTGCTGAATGTTAATTACATGTTTACTGGCTAATGAAAATTACAAATGGTTTTGCCACCTCAAACAACGACGAAACTCTGAAGACACTGTAATTATATACTTTGAGGGAAATAACTCAGAATATTGATCATAAGAAGTGTAAATCTTTTTTAAACTATTCATTAATACCATAAATATGGGTTACAGAAGTTTTTCCTTGCGGTTTGTCTTATCAGTTACAATGAGTGTATGGATGATGGGACTCTCCAGAGAGGAGGTGAACTCCGTCTCTTAGAAGGAGGCCACGTGTGTAATTCAGTAAAGCCCCCTCCCTTCTGCCCCGCCCCCTTCATCCTAGTTGAAGGTCGAGGGATCTCCAACAGGGAGGCCGGGCTCTGGGCAGGTGAAGGTGATCTTAGTCCGGGCCTCTTTCCTCCCTTTTTCTGGCCCTCTCCTCTCCTCTCCCGCCTCCTTTTCTTTTCATGCCAGGTCTGATCGATGACCACCTTCCCCAGCCTGGGCGCCTGGGATAACCTAATGAAAGACCAATTAGACCTGGCAACTCATCGCCACCCAGAAACATAGTCCTGATCATTTCAGCTCCCTCCTTCAGCGGTGGCTAGGGCAGTCATTGCCAGAGAAGAAGGGGGTGGGGGGGTTGCGATAGGGATGGAGATGGCTGTTGGGTAAGGTGGCTCAGGCGATGAACCAGAACTGGGCTTTGGAGTAATTATTTTGTGGTCATTTTCTTTCAACTTTGGCCAAATTTAGAACACTGGTAGCCATTCCAATCTTGAGGGTCAAAGGTGAGAGATGCACTAACCCTAAAAGGCAGGCCCGCCCTGACTGAAAGGCCAAATCTGGCAGTGGCATGGGGTTGGGGTGAGGGGTGGCGAAACTGCATGGCTCCTCCGGGGTGGGGCCGGGGTGGGGGCTGAAATCCCGCATGCAGGAGTCCATCACCAAGTGCAGGTTTAAAGTGAAATATTGAAGATTTAAAAAGAAGTGTTCAAGGCTTGTGGGACTGGAGTCCTCCTTTCCCCTGTGAATTCCCAAGGCTCTGGTCTTTGTCTTAGAAGGAATGGAGTTTCTGAATGGCGTGAAAAGGACAGAGAGGGTCGCTTCCAATCGATTTTACTTGTCCCTTCTGCCTTTTCGGATCAACGCCCTTCAATGGACACAGAGGTGCTCTTTCAACCAAAAACTTGTGCTACATTTTCTGCCTGTATTGGTGCTAAATACAATAAGCATCGGGCAGATTTTCTTCTCTTTGCTCTCCAAAGCGCGCGCACACACACACACACACACACACACACACACACACACACACACAAATTCACCCATCCAACACCCCCCCCAATTAAATTATATGGACAGTCAAGACAGAGCAATTAAGTGTGCAGTAGTATAAAGATGGACTCTGCAGATATGGCGTTTTAGAAAGCCACGGTTATGACAATGGCGAGAGTATTAGGATATGAGCAAGGGTGCATAGACACAGCCGGGTTGCATCTTCTTCTCTGGTCCCCAGAAGAATGCAAAGGCCCAGGCCTCAGGTGAGGGAAAAACAGGTCAGCTAACAACAGGTGGGTGGCAGCAGTTGAAGACTTGTAGACCCGAATCCCCAAGTTTAAGAGCAGAGGAGCTTCCCCACCCCCCACCCCCGAGGAATGGCTGGATAGTCCTCACTGACTACAAGCAACTCTGGTAATTTAGCAGTCCCAGGTGGCGAGAATCATAGGACAAGGTGAGGCCGTGCAGTGTTCTACTCTGCATCGAGCCCAGTTCCTGGGGTCCCCGGCTCAAGGTGGGGCTATGTAATCATGAAGCTGTGTGAGCACGCCCTGGGTAAGCGCTGCCACCGTAACCACCTGGACCCCAGCCCTCTAGCTGCCAAGAGTAGGCCCCCTCTCAACCTAAGCGCCCTTTTGCTTCTAAGGAAAGGGGCGTCTGGTGGAGAAGAAAGTAAAGTTCCCACCCGACGACCTGAGCGATCCGACTGGCAGCAGAAACAAGATGTTGGAGGAGCAGAAAGAGCAGGGGGATGCTGAAAGGGTGCGGGAAACAGATCTCTAACCGCTGCAGGAGCTCTGAGCTCCTCCACCTCTTTTCGGCCTTAGGAGGCGTGGGCAGGCAAGGAGCTTCGTGCCCTGAAGGGGACGACCCTCAAAGCAGGGGCTGGGGCCTCCCTGCGTGGCTACGCAGGACTCTGATAGGTGGTCTTGGGCCACAGGGTTGCTAGTGCGTCTCACGAGCTCCGTTAAGGGCTCTCGGGGTGCACGGCGCGTCCTTGGGAAGGAGTGGGGGAGGTGTGGAGGAGACTGGCAACGTGGGGAAGTGACTGAATGTCAAAACTAGAAAGGTTGAAAAGGCAATTTTCCTGACGCGCTTTGCCCCCTCACTTCTACCCTCCCTGGGCCTCCCGCCCGGGCTGTAAATCTGCGGCCGGTGGCCAGGACACTAGAAGTCCCTTCGGCGGACCCGAAGCGGCCCCGCCCGCAGAGCGCACACCTCCCGGTGGGCCCCCCACATCGATCCGAAGTCTAGCTGAGGATGTCACCGCACTAAATATTTACTGATCACACACAAATAGCCAGAGCTCGAACGATTTTCCTCTGTGAGGAGAGCGCAGAGAGCAGGGTAAATCATTTTATTAGTGTGGATAAAGCCCAGAGCACACTCCGGGCTGGAGTGTTTTAAGATGTGTCTTCAACGGGATGAAAAGAGTTAGGGAAATCGATACGGAGTGATTAGAAGCCCCCGGGGTGACGAAGGGGGACCTGACTTGCCGGGATTTGGCGGGGCCGAGAGGGAGGAAGCCAGCTCCGAGGGGGGGACCGCCCGACCATCGCCAGGGAGCTCAAGCTCAGGCCTCGGTCCCTCTGCCCTCGACGGAAAAGGTGGCAGCGCAGCCAGAGATAGGACTCTGCCGCCTGGCTTCTCAAATAGGGCTGAGCCGGCCGCCGCGGGCCGAAGGCTTGGGAGTCATCCGCTGCACAGCGGAGTAGAATGGCCAGGTGGCCACCGGAGTCGATGGCTTGCGCGAAGCGAGGACAAGGGCACGCAGTCTGGCCAGCCTAGGTAGCCAAAGTGTGGCCCCAATGGATTGCTTTTTTCCCTTGCCATTTTGCGGACTCCTTTTAGGTTCCACTCCAGGCTTTTCCAACTTACTTCTTGATCAATCTCCATCTCTCGTCTTATTTAGCATCTCTAAAGAGGACCCAGTAGCCCAGCTCCATCAACTTTTGGCTTTCCCTGCTATCCGCCCAGTGTCCAGGGCGGCCACCGGGTGGCGAGACAACCCACCCCCCTATGGAATCTGCAGAACAGTGGATTCCAGGTTCGTGGCTCAGCTCTTAAGCAGGTGGAACGAAGTCTAAGGCCAAAGATTAAGGCAGGGGCACCAAAGGAAGCCGGAGAGCTGAGGGGGTTTTTCTTCTCGGCTAGAGGGAATGAGCTTTAGCAGGATCAGGTCCCACCCCAGCCAGTGGGGACCTGTCTAGGACCCAAAGATTAGATGCTGGAGCTAAAGTGCAGTTCACCGAACGTTGGGTAAAATTTACTGGAAGGGAGTAAAAAAAAAAACCCTCCAAAGCCAAGCAGCAATGTTCTGGCTAGAGAACAGCTTTTCACTCGGAAGCGCGAGCCTTGCTGCTGTGAACAAACCTAGAGCTTCGAAGCACTGTAAACAACCTAGTAGGCTCTAATTTCTTGGAGGTGGAGGGTTAGGGCACAAAGTGAGAAAAGACAATAAGTCTTTGCCTTTTTCCTGCTTTTGACCTTCAAAGGGGGCGAAATCTTTCAAAAGAAACGGATAGCTGCCTACTGTGTGTAATCGAGTACACGTTTTTATATGCATCTATGTGTCAAAGGTGTACCTTCCCATTGCTCAATTTTCTTAGCAGCTTGGGCTATTAAATTCAGGCTATCCTCGTGTCCTTCGGTGCAACAGGAGACATAGCTGAAGACCCAATTAACCATTTTCCAGAAGGTTTTTTTTTGTTTTGTTTTGTTTTGTTTTTAAATATGAATCCCAGTGGATTAGAGTGGTGTGTTCAGGTGTGAGGGGATCAGCCTTCTGCTCCCTCCTTAGTAATCTCCTCATTCCTGCATTGGAAGCTAGCAGCACCGCTGACCTGGAGGAGTGTCAGCTTAGTCTCCATTAACCCTTCTTGGCCTTGGCTACAGAATGAAGGTTAACTACACTAAACTGCCCAAAGATTGATTTAAGAAGGGATGAAAGGAAGGATATAGAAGGAAGAAGAAGAAGAAGAAGAAGAAGAAGAAGAAGAAGAAGAAGAAGAAGAAGAAGAAGAAGAAGAAGAAATGGAAGCCAGGAGGGAAAGAGAGAAAGGGAGTAAGAACAAATGCCCTTTAGCTGTAAGGGTTTTAGAGCACTTTGTCCTTCACTTATGCGGTCACCCCATCTCCACTTCAGTTCCCTGCAAGCAGGAGTTTGTTTCTATTCAAAGACAACAATCTCATCTATCAAGGCATAGTCCAGGAAGTTGGATTTAGGAGAATAAGAAAGTAGGATGCAGTAAATTCCCCTTCCCCTGTTTGATCACCCAAATTGCTTTAACAATATTTTACAATTTGCATATTATTATAATAACATATATATGTATATATGATTATTGTTTGAGAGCTTAAAAAGAAAACAAATCCCAAGACATGGTTTACCTTCTTTCATTGAAGCAAAAGCTAATTTAAAATTGTGTCAGCAGCCAAATTATAGCCATAAAGTCTGGAAGAGATTAGGAAAATATATTCAGCTGGCTTCAAATGTGGTGGCATTTCTGTGGGTCCCAAGATGATGGGTTTGCACAGGAAGGTGTAAGCACATGGTGGAGGTGCTCTCTCAGTTTTAAAAACGTCTTGATGGATTAGAGGTTCATATACTCAAACACTAGACAGAGGCTGTCACTCATGTGTACGGTCCTGGAGGCTGGCAGAAGGCAGTGCAAAAAGACTTCTGAATGAGCTCTCTGGAATCACCAGTGCTGGAAGACAAGCCGAAGCAACTCAGCCAGGGTAATGCTATTATGGCTTGCAAAATCACAGAAAGACACTTCAAAGTGCAAGCTTCAGATTTCCAATTGGTAGCTTTGGCAGGATATTTAAGCAAACAGTGAACATCTTTTGCCTGATATATTTATTTTAAAATTCAAGACTATGTAATGTTGTGTGCATGAACACACATTGTGTGGTGTGTGTGTGTGTGTGTGTGTGTGTGTGTGTGTGTGTGTGTGTGCACTTTCCAGCTCATTGATGGCTTAAATCTTAAATACTGGACTATAGATGATGGCACTGCCCATTTTACCAAGCCTCATATGAACTAATTATGATTTTAATATTAACATTACATTGCAAGTTAATTCCTGCTGAGAAAGTTCCAATGTCATCTGAGATCATGCGAGCAGCAGTTCTTATTTAGACCTGGACAAAGTCAAGAAGGATGGCTGGACCTGTATGTTTTCATTCTCAAGAGCCTGTAAGGAAATCTTTAAAATAAGAGTTAATTTTTACTATGTAAAAAATACTAATTGATGGTATCAAGTGCTACACAAAGGTGTTACAAAGGAAAATATCCAGAAAAATTAATATTGTTAATTAGCTGCATGAGTGAACTTCAGGCAAATACCAGCAGCACAACAAATGAGGGTCCATTTGAATTAAATTCCTTTAACTATACACTCAAAGTCAGCTTTTGAAGGAGAAATTGAAAGTATGGATTCACTGTTTTGTTTGTTTGTTTGTTTGTTTTTAGGACATTTACCCACCCCAATTTCAGTATAAATATATAACTTGAGAATAAGTTGAGAGCCAGAAATTGATAAGCTGCCATAATAGAGGAATATTATGTATTAATCTAGAGAACATTCAGGTACTTACACTACCAGCTTCATGTGTCCTCTTCAAAGGCCGCTTCCTTGAAAAAGAGTAGAGGCATATTAAAAATAAATCAATCCTGCACAGAATGTAAAGGGGATTTTTAAAAATATCACACTTAGTTTCTTGGTTATGGAAAGTATTATCTTGAGGGTTTGCAAACTGTATTGTTTGAAAACAAATTGCATTAGCCTTGTTATTTGGAGTACAAGGTAGAGAACAGTAATTTCCCTACCCATGTATTAGAATTTATTATACATTGGTTAATTTTATTTGAGAGATTCCTAAATACATGACAATGGTAAATTAATTGAGATACTGCCCTTTAAACATTCAAAGTAAATCTGAAACCATTAAAGGAAAGAAATATTGATTTCAGTGACAGATGTCACACAGGGTATTTCTTGACAGGACCACATCAACTCATATGTCAAATGTCAAAGACAAGAAGTTAAAAAATTAAAGCATCTTAATTTTTTTAATCTTTGCCTATTATATGTTAACTTATTTAGTCCCAGTGATGCTGCAGTATTCTGTTGCATGGTTTCTTGCTGTTGGTTACATTTCCAAACTCTCAAAAGAATGTAATGCCTTTAAATTTCAGCCCTGGGAGATTTTTAAAGTTGTTTGTTTGTTTTTTGTTTTTGATAGTCCTCTCTGGTGATAAAGACTTAACTTGCTTACCCATTGATTTTTTCCCCCCAATTTATTTTGGTTAATTTAATGGCCTTCAAAATCATATATTATCTTGCAAAAATCTATATTTCCTATATAAATTGAAGTCAAATAAAAGATGTCCGATCTTTTTTTTTTCTGTATCAGTTAAATTTATTTATTTATTTACTTTTTATTGGTTATTTTCTTTATTTACATTTCAAATGTTATTCCTTTTCCAGGTTTCCCCTCTGGATATCTCCTATCCCCTGCTTCTAGGAGAGTGTTCACCCACCCGCCCTGACATTCCCCTACACTTGGGCATTGAGTCTTCCCAGAACGAAGGGCCTCTTAAAGAATGTACAGTTTAGTGTTCTTCAGTTACTGAAGAACTACTGTTTCATCCCCAAGATTTGATCAACAAAAAGGACACCCTAATCTGCATGCATATATATATATATATATGCACATTGAGTGTCTGCAGAGGCTATAAGAGGGGTCCAGTACCCTGGAACCAGAGTTATAGGAAGTTGTGAACAATCCAACTTGGGTGCTGGGAATCGAACTCTGATCCTCTCCAAAAGCAGCAAGTGTTCTTAACACCTGAGTTCTTTCTCCAGCCCCTACTTCTTTCTAAACAAGTCTTAAAATTGACACTGATGTGGTGTGGATGAATGTATAACAGGAAAGCCTTGGACTATCCCTATTTACTCTGCAAATGTTTTTTATTCTTATGTACTTTAAAGATTAGAATTATCGAGCCCCTTTAAAGAGCAGATAATAAAGTTTCTAGTTATGGACAACAGATATGATGTTTGCTTTGAGGTTTCAGCAACACAAAAAAGTTTTCCGAATAAAATTGAAGCAACTCTATCCTAGATATATTAAAACAGGGCATATCTCAGACATGGTTTGGATTTATATACTTCTGTCCTATTGCTTCTGATAATAAAGTAGATGGCATTTTATCTTCAGTTACTGTCTTATTTGTTAACAAAGTAAATGTTTGAAAATGTTTCCAATGGTCTTACTTATAGAAGTAAAACCATTATTAAGTATCATTTATATTTAACAATTATATAAATTATATTACTTTAATTAATAATTTAATTTATTTAATTAAATTAATATATGTTTATGTATATAATCATATAAATTATTTGTTTATATAAATTATATTAAATAATTAAATAAAAAAATAAGTAATATTTTTATTCAGACCTGTATATCCAGTCAGTAATGAGCAGTTTATAGTCTCTTTCCTTCAAATAAAATCAACAAAGTAATACTACATATGGTAGCTAAAGAGAAACCCTCACAAAACAAACAAACAAACAAACAAACAGGAGCCCTTAGAGTTCAGTCTCTTGGAAATACAGGCACACTGTTTTTACAATTGAATAATTTTTTAAATTTAATTTTTTTTTTTTTGCTTATTCACTTTACATCCCTTTCACTGTCCCCCTCCCAGCCACTCCCTCCCACAATCCTTCCCCACAATCAAATTCTTAATAAGGTTTTGTTTCATCTCATCTACTTACCAATATGGCACAGTTCTGTATTATGCAATTTCTGCCTTGAAAATCAAATTGTAACAACATGCCATCATAGGCTTTTCTGATGTGAAAGGAGCTTTGAAAATTGTATCTCCAAAATTAAAAAAAAAAAAAAAAAGACAATTGGCAGGGCAGGTTGGTGCGCCTCACTTTTTCAGTGATGTCAGAAAAGTTTTCTTTTAAAAAATTACTATACCGTCTTGTTCATCAAATGCAAAATGTGAAATGATAACGGGAGAATCACAAAAGGAAAGATTCTCTTCCATTCTTTACCACCCAGGACCCAACTACAACAAACAAAACCTAATCCCCACCTACTTCCAAAAGTGGCCCCTGACACTTGGGGAGAGTTTCGGTGTAACTAGCTGGGTAACTTCCAGTACTCTCAGTTCCTGAACTTTTTCAAAGGCACCAGGCAATGGCCAGCCTGAGTCAGGAATGGTCAGCCTGGAGGAGGAAACAGGGACCCCTCACTTAGCCGCAAACTTAAGAAAATAACTGTTGAAAGTTTCCAAAGGAGATTTGAAGAGGCAGGATAGGAAGAGCTGATAGAACCAATTTTATTCTTTTCCAGGAATTTCTAACTTTTATGACTATACCCCCCCCTTACTATCTGTCTTTGTGCCTCCAGGGCCAGTGAAAGAGCAGGGCAGATTCTAGATTGCTTTCAGGGTTTGCCTTCTCTGATGATGGATTACCATGTCAATTTAAACGGCATAGGATTAATTTGTTTCAATGATTTCTCTTTAGGCTGAATGCCAGCCATTTTCTATCTCTCCCCTTGCTCTTCAGAACCACAACGAGAGAGAGAGAGAGAGAGAGAGAGAGAGAGAGAGAGAGAGAGAGAGAGAGAGAGAGAGAGATTCCATATTTTAAGTTGAGAGACAGTAATAGAAATAGACAAGTTGTGTGTATTGCTCCAACAGTTATAGGTTTGAGTCCTTTTATCTCTGAAACATACAGTCACTCACATTAAAATGAAATTGGTCCCAACATTTATTCAATAAGCACTTGTCTTGTAGATAATCCACTGCAGAGTGCTTTTGACATATAAGGATTTAATTTCTCTTGGACAAGTTATTAGTATGACACATTTAAGCTAACCACCTACGATGAGGTTATTGAGATCTCTCACAATCTTAAATGCTCATTGCAAAAAAGAGTTTGTTTGAGGAAGAGGGACGTTTTGTGAGAATTCACATTTCACACATGCACACACACAAGCAGCACACGCAGCCATGCCTGTTTGTGCATGTACACGGACAGCCCCCTACTTCATATGACCACATTCGTCAGTGATGCTAAAAAAAAAACATTCTTCCATTATGTAGATGTATATTAGCTTTCCCGAAATGAGACTACAAAGACTTTTCATTCCAGAAGGATTTCTAAAGTACACAAGAAAAAAAAAAATGCACTCAAATCCACTTTCTCTGTGAGACCAAATCTATAATGAGGTAGAAAACACTTAGGAACCATCCAAAATCAAGCACCCCCTCCACACTTCACACGCACTAAACTTGCAGGTAGATACAGGGTGCAGCTGGAAGAGGAAGAGCGATTTAAGTAAAATGGTGTACCCTAAAGTGATTATTTTTATTTCTCAGTTTAAAGGGTGCTCTTTCAGCAGACTCAGAAAGATAGGAGAGGGATTTCAATCCAAGGACTGACCATCTTGGGAAAGCATGACTGTTCCCACTCCCTTTTCCCAATGGTCTCTCCTTATTCCAGACTCCCCCCCCCACACGTGAAATTTAGCATCATAGTTCAGAATAATAAATTGCATTTGAAATCTGAATACAAATAGATTGTATAGCCTTCCCCTTTCTCTCACCCTCTCAATGCACGGCCGCTCTTTATTTGTGTAGCTTCCATTTTCTAAGGACAGACACAATCAGAGTCCAATCAATGGCTGTCAGAACTGAATCTATGCAATTTTAATTTGTAAAAAAAAAAAAAAAAAAAGAAGAAGAAGAAGAAGTTGTTGGTTGCTAACCTTGTGGGGAGACTGGGTATCCCTGAGAAAAACAAAATCTTGGAGAATTCTCCCTGAGAAATGATGTTACACATGAGCAGGAAATTCAGGCAAGAAAGGCTAATTGAATAGAGAGAGAGAATTAGGTTAAAAAATAGAGTACAATCTAGTATCACATTTTCACTAGTGTAACTTGAAATGAAGGTGTCTTCGAGTCGCCAGTGATGCCAGAACGTTTAGATGTCGGCCACAGATGGGAACACCTATTGAAATGTGTCTGAGGAAGATTAATAGGGCTTGTCACTGTTGGGAAAGCACTGCTTGGCTGTAACTTTCCACAAGCCCAAGATGAATTACCGATGAATGCTCACTTATCAACCCCATCACCGTCCTTCGACACTAAATCAAATTGAGAAGTTATCTGCAATCAGAAAATTTCTTTTTAAAATAGACGTATACCTTTAAGCCCCAACTCCTTAATAATCCTGCTCACAAAACAACCCCCGCTCCAGTCCTAGGTGCTTCTTCCTTGGCTTATGCTGAATTATAGCTCAATAATGAATATATTTTTAAAGTTCACACACAAACGGACATCTGGTCAGACTGCGAAGTTTGACAGCATTTTAATGAGTATGAAGGCTTCTTGGAAATCATCGTTTAATATTTCGGCAAATGTGTTCTCTTTTACTTTTTAGCTCCCCCCCACCCCTTAATGGAAAAGAAAAATGAGAGTGGATTTGACATTGTAAACCCTGTGACTACACAGTTATCTAATGATCGACTATAATGAAATTATGAGAATTTTCAGTTTAGGTAGATAACAGAAGAACAAGATTAAATGGATAATGGTGAGATAGCCATGCACAGGTTTTTAATGGTTTAATGATGCTGCACGTAGCTCATTTGGGGGATATGTTGGGCCCTCTATTGGACTACACATGTAGTCTATGATTGAGCTAAACTCAGTCTCCACCCCCGCATCCCTGTCACCTCTCTTCCTAAACAGTATCTCTGTCACTATGTCACTATGTAGTCCTGGCTGGCCTGAAACTCAGAGACCCTCCTGCCTCTGTCTCACCACTGCTGTGATTAAAGGCCTGAACCACCATACCCAGCCTCTAGGGCTCATTTTAAAGGTGACTTATTTGAGAAGCAAGACAAAGTCATTATCTCCTTTTATTATTCATTAATTCTGAGCATCTAGAGTCTTTAAGAAAACTACCAACTGCTGTATTTTGTAGTGCCCTTCCTATTTGCAGAGTGCCTTCCCACACAGGGTTCATTTCATTTCTACTGAAATTCCATTCAGGCAGAATTTTTTTAAGTTTCTGTTTTGCTGATGAGTAAACTGAGGCTGAGTTGTTTAGAGTCAGGGGTCAATGGAAACCTAGAATTGGAAATATGTTTTTTAGTTTTCATTGGGGTATTTTTTTTTCACTCCGAGTCATTATGTAAATAGAGATTAAAAATGATAACAATGCTAATTGCAGCTAACATCTAATACATACCACAACACGAACACTAACATGCTATTTAATCTTGGCACAATTTTCCTCTTTGATAGATACTGCCATTATTTCAATAACTCAAGAGAACAAAATGAGGTTTCTGGATTTTAGGACTTGTCTAAAATTCACATTGCTGGGAAACTGGGGACACTCGGGAAGGTTGAGTGCAAAGGTGCGTAAGGTAGACTCTACTAGGTCCTGGTTTTTAATTGCAAGAAGCCTTGAATTACATTGAGTGGTTCCAAGACACCTCCATTCTTATCCAAATATGCAAATGTCTCAGATTCAGAGGCAGTGCAGAATAGTTCATGGGTTGGTTTCTTGGTCTTTACTTACTATTTATTTATGTATTTCGCACACAGTGCTTGGGATCAAACCCTAGGGCCTCACACGTGCAGGGAAGGAATTTAGTCCTGAGCGTCATTGCCCAGCCCTGAGTTCTGGCTGTCAAGTCCAGTTTTGCCAGTTACTCAGTATATGATGTCCATCACACTGACCTTTATTGGCCTTCTCTCAAAATTGGGATGATTAGATCCAGTGTACCAGACTATGATGTTTTGGTGTACTTTTCTCCTTCCTGAGAGTAAGGAGAGGAACCAAGAAGCAGGAACCATGTCTGAGGGGAGAGGCTTCAAGACATACTCAAGGCCAGGCCAGAGGGGCAGCTTCACCATTCTGGACACTGTCAGTAAGAATGCTCAGCCCTATAAGAAGTACTGCTTGTATATCTGTCTGTCTGTCTGTCTTGCCTCTAAAAAGTGTAGAATAGTCACTCCTCCACACCTTGTGGGGATGGACCAAAACCCACACATGTTCAGGTGTCTTCTCCAAAACAGCATGGTATTTGGCTGCAGTTTACACATGGCCTCTGCTTATTTGGAATCAGTTCTGAATTCGTCATGATCCTTAATACAATAAAAATCCTCAGTAGAGAGTTATACTATATAGTTTAGGAAATAAACAAAAAGGTTGTAAGCATTTGGTAAAGAGACACCGTCCTTCCTTCCTCTCCTTCCCCCCACCCCCTGCTCTCCCTTCTTTCCTTCCCTCTTCCTGTCTGTTTGTCTTGCTTTTCAGACAAGGTCTCAGGTTCAGACTGACCTCTAATTCAAGATCCTCTGCCCTGGGTCTCCTGAATGCACCAGATTTAATATGTTAAAGTTACATTTTGAACTTTGGTTGTTTGAACCCTTAGAGTGGGCTTACTAATCTCTAAGCAGGGAAGGTTGTTTAGAACACCATATCATTTAAAATGGTGAGGAAAATCTTTGGCCGCTTTATTTTCCAGACAGAGTTAAGAAGACTCCAGGTCTGGAGAGGCATGGGGGAATTTACTCAGCTAATTGGTTATAACACTGACATGAACCTTTTTTCTCTTGGTCCCCAACCATGAATCAATATGTCTCTGAAAATATCATTTCCCACTATACGCTTCCTGTTCAACCAGTATCCATGGTTATTTCTGCATTGTAACGTGTGTGTGTGTGTGTGTGTGTGTGTGTGTGTGTGTGTGTGTGATGTGATACTTTGTGTAGGTTGTTACTGACTGTAATAAGAAACCATTTCCTAAGTCTCTGTTATAATCATTTCTTGTAAAACTTACAAAGCTAACCAGCTAGATAGCTGGAGCTTTGGTAAAGAATCCTACAGAAAGAATGTTTTGTCAACAAGGTGTGGCAGAACATTCCTGCAATCTCGGTCCTCACTGTGTGGAGACAAATTGATCAGCTGTTCAAGGTCACATCCTCAGCTATATAGCAAACTCCTAGCCAACCTAGGCTACCTGAGACCCTGTGTCTAAAAGCAAATAAGCAAGTAAAAATAACCTCTAATTTCTATTAGATCTCAACAATACTCCATCCAATCAGTATTTGTTGCAACTTTCCTCTGATAGTCCCCCAGCAAGAAAAGCCCACCTTATAAATCTTCCCTTTTCCCTGTCCCACGTTGTCTTTGCTTGGTCATTGCTTACTTTGGGAAAGCCCGTCTGGGTTTAATCAGAAGTTACAAGACAAAATGTGCATTATTAAGAAATATAAATATTTTCAGAAGCAATTAAAGGGATGAAAGATTGATTCAGCCTGTAGATTAGAGGTAATTTGAAGCGTCTTGTTCTAATGAGAGCTATTGGGATCTAAAGTCAGGAGCTGGCCTGGCCACCAGTTAGAAACCCCAAAGCATTTGAGTAATCTGTCAGTGATTCTCATTCACGATATATCCAGACACTTTTTTTTTTTTTTTTTTTTTGCTTGCCAATCTCTGGTTTAAAATTCCTTCCTTACTTCCTTTAGGGACTTGTAATAGTCACCTTTGAGAAATCATGACTAATTCTTTCGCTTCTTTAGCGTTTAGAAGGGAGTACCTCCGTTTTCACAACCCGGGAGTTGGCTTAGCATTAACTTTCATAAGAACATGTTGGCCTGGAGGCGTCTGTATTACAATTTCTTTCTTGGCTTAATAAAAGGTATCACATTATCTACCTGGTCAATCTCTATTGGCTTTCAAAATTGAGACATGGAAAAACCTAATAAGCCTCATTAGGATATCTGCTTTAAAAAAAAAAAAAAAAAAAAAAAAAAAGGAGCCTCATTTAGCACATTACTCAACAGAGCTGGGTGGCCAGGATTCGATACAGGTATTCCTAATTTGGTAGTTCTTGAAAAAAAAAAAAAAGGTGGGGGTGGAGAGGGCTGGTGCCTAATATGTACGTGGAATTTTAATACACAAGGGATCAAAACCTGATTGTTGTATTTTGTTTTTATTTTCTTTCTTTCTTCCCTTTAATCCCACCTTTTGTCCCCGTGGCTGTGTGTGAGAGATGGCTTGATTTCCTTGAGATGCTTCACCCATCCACAGCTGGAAGTCCAAAGAGGACCAAAAATGTCTTTAAAAGCAACACAAGTCCGGGAGCCTGAGAGAACAAGTTTTCCTTTGTAGTGGGGATAGTATTATTTGCTGTAGGTTTTTTGATATACATTCTAAATTAGGCCTGCAAAGGCATGCTTCATCTTTAATTCATCACTCTCAGCTGAAAGAGATTAGCAATGTCTAGCACGCACCCCTCGTATGGTGCTGACCTCATCAAGTATGGCCTGAAATTAATTAGCCTCATTCATTCCAAATGGAAAAGGATAATGGAGCAGCGTCTTAGCGATGACCATCACACATTGTATGCAGCATATTTAAAAGGCCTCTATTTTCAAACCGTGTAGATTAAAATTCTTTCCAGAGCTCACAATATGCCTGAGTTATCAAGGACCTAGAAGAGAGCCCAGTTGGTTTTGTGCATACCACCGTGTGCCTTCGGAGTAGTGCCTGTGGGCTTGTGTGTGGCATGGGTCTTTCCCCTGTTCTGTGAGCTATGTCCCCTCTCAGCTGGGTTGTTCTCCAGAATCACACCTGGAGTACTCGACTAGCAAAAAAACTTGACATTCAATCCTGCGTTAAATGACCTGGTAGCCCAGAATGCTACGTGCACAGTTTTGATTGCCAGTCAGAAGAAAATTCCAGAAGAAAGGCTGCAGCTATTTTCCACCAAGATTCTAGTCGGTCTCTAATTTGGACACAGAAAAGCTCCTTAAAGAGAGAGTCAACTTTTATGAGTTATTTTTGGGCTTTCAGTGTCTTTTCCCAGTCTTTACTGTTTTGATCGTATTTTAAAATATGACCGAGGATCATTCGAGAAGACCAAATCCCTTCAGTTTACCATCTTACTAAGATTAGCTGATTTTTTCCCCTTCTGGGGATTGACTAAGAGAGGCCAAATTTTTGAATATCAAAACCGCTTTCTTTTTGAGCCAAAAAAAATCTTGACTAGAGTTCTTTGGGATCCTCAAAGACATTGTAAAGTTTATTTTTATGAACAGTAGTTTGGGACTATAGATCAGAAGAAGAAAGAGCCCATGACTTTTGTGTTTTCAGTTTTTAATTTTTAAATAGTATGAAATATAGTCAGTTTCTGAAAAGGTACCAGAAGTATTTCCGGGGACAAGGATCTTTACATAGTGCACATTTCTTAAGAAAAGAATTATCCCAGAATAACTTTGTTTGGTGAAAGAAAGAAATAGATCTTCAGTGTAATTTAGCTCAAAGCTTCCATTTAACTTCAAGAATCAAATTTATAGTTTTAGGGGACTAATCTTTTCAGGGCTCTTTGATGTCCTAAAGCTTTATACGTGTCATTTAAGGTTAGTTTACCTTATGATACAGTACAAGTTGGAAGTAGGCTTCTCCTCTGTTTATAGACAGAAGAGGTGGAGGTTTCTCCCAGCTTGCTTCTTGCTCATCAATACACAAGAAGCCCTCTTTATGCAACGGTCAGCACACCGTCTCTGTGCAGAAGCTCACCAACTAGGAATTGTGAACCTATCATTCAGATGTAAAGGATTCACCTTTAAATATTCTCAGTCCTCTAGCTTATAGTTGGAGGAAATTTGCCAGCTTAAAGTCTAGGGGGTAAGATGTGAAAAACAAGGAAAGAATAACTCATACACATTTGATTTTGAAGTCACAGTTTAACAGAAACTGGGATGAGCACTGATGTGCTGTGGAACTGCAAAGGATGAGGGAATTAGACAAATTACAAATTATCCTCTAGTCGACTTGGAATGCCATGGCAAACAAATGCAATTGTAAATAAAGGGAGATGTTCTCCAGCAGTAGTGACTCACTGAAACATATGCTCTATACTATGTTTTCCGAATAGTAAAACTGGTGTTATATTTACTATTGAGACAAGAGGATGCGAGCATTCGGTACACTGTAGCTTGTGTACATAAAGCACCTCTCATATTTCACTTAAGATATATTTTTAGTCAACAGAGGTAAAGATAGCAGCCATGTTCTAAACATAAGGATTGGCTCCATGAAATGTGACTTCATGCAAATGGAAAACTCACAGTAGGCTTCAGACTAACTGACTACCCATGTAGAACCACAAACCGTTAGTGTTCGGGGATTTGAAAGTGGAAAAGAGGGCCATTAAAACTCAAGTGGGCTTTTCTGATCCACTCCTTCACTCAGTAAAGTGGGGGTAAGCTGTATTTGTTGTCTGGGTTCATGACGAAATTTTGAGGCTGCTTTAGCTGATGATGTCTAGAAGATAGATTAGGCTAGACGGAACTGGAAGGTGTTTTGGGAATATCTTTGTCTTATTTTGTGTTCCTTGATATTCACTGGGAGATGGCAAGAAGGACAGTATATATGAAGAGACTTGCCGTGAGCGATGTGGGAACAGCCAAAGGGAACACCCAGAGAGGAAGTCATAGTCTTTGAATTGCTAAATATGCCTGCCATTTTGTTTCTGAACCCAGGGCTTTGCGCATGTGTGGGTGATCGTTCCGCCAGGGAGCAAACCCTCCTGTCCACAGAACATCTTTTAGTAAGGGAAGCATGGATGATCGGCTATCTTCTCCAGGGTACTGAATAAGCAAAGACCCTCTGCTAAGCTGTGCGTTAAGGTAACTCGGTTTCTCACCACAGTGCCAGTCAGGTATTAACTGTTTCCACTCCTCGGGTTAAGGTGCTAGAGCACAGGGATGCTATACGAATCACTCAAGATCACACTGCTTATAAAAATGACCTAATTCAGCATGTCCCCTTTTGTCTCTCAGTGCTTATGTCCAATGCTAGACTGCTCGTCCAAATAAAATGTAATTGTGGTGTTTGCAAAACAAATTGCTACGGACTATGCTGAGAGAATTAACTCCCCATTTCTGGAAAACTAAAGACAGTAGGAAGTGCAGAGGAGAATTTGGGGGTGGGGTGGGGAACCGTAGCAAGGAGACCGTGTCCCAGCTCATCTTCTGGTCCCTCAGGTCAGAAGGACTTGGCTTCCCAATCCTCTCATGAGCCTCTGATCTTCCACCTGGCACGCTGGATTAGTTAGATACATGATTTGAGAGAGAGAGAGGTTGGGTTGAGGGAGGGAGGGGGCAAAAGAGAGGGAGAGAGGAAGATAGAGAAAGAGAGAAGATTGCAAAATGGAATGGCATTTAAAGACAAAGCTTTATAAAAGCAAGAGATTGACTTGGAAGGAAAGATCAAAAAGAAAGAATGGGCAGACTCTGTCTAAACAATATTTAACAGAGTTTGGCTACACACTCTGGTGATATTCAGAAGATAATGTGATCAGGGAAGTTTTGAAGAAGCAGGAAGGGAGGCCTAAGATGGGAAAAAGAAAGAAAGAAACAAACAAGCAAATTAAAGCACTCTCAGATTTTATTACTGCCTTTTGTCACAAAGAAAGCTGTACTTTTTTTTTCCCTTTTTTCTATTAAAGTTTAAGCTAAAGATTTCCCAGTATAAAGAAATTCCATCCCTAGTGCTGTGTGGATTGCAGCTTTAGCTGGCCTAGCAAATGTGGTTTACAAAATGCTTTCTCTCATATAGTAATATGTGAAGTGCCCTTACATTTTTTCTGGCCAGTGTCTTTTATCTCATTTAATGTCATACTGAGTTTGCAAGGTGTGTGTAATTATCTCTACAGATATGGAAACAGAGCTCGGAGGTTATAGAACCAGTTCTCCAACAGACAGTCCAAATCACTAAAGAGTCCTTTCCAGTCTTTTCCCAGAACACCTCACTGTCTTCCTCACACAGCACAAGGGGCACAGTAGTTAAAGCCCAAGTCATGATGGTACATAGTGGTAACCGTCTAGTATGCTGGGCTGTAGTTCGGGTTTGCTCTGAAACCTGCCTGTTGTTTTACCAGTGTCGTTCAGTCTGCACAGCTTAGGCAAAAAAACTGTATAGCTTGAACACACACTTCTGCCTGCTGGGATTGGGGGACAATGTGAAAGGTCAGCGACTGGAAGGAAAGAAAGTGCAGTCTGCAAGGAGGCTCCCTCAGCCACCTGCATCTTCGCCCCTCTGTTTCCAGGCATCGTAAGTGCTGGTGAAAAACTGAATTAACACTCTAAACAGTTCTCTATCAGTTGAGGCCAAATTCCAGATTCCTTAAAAAGCATGTAAAGCTTCTATCTGGAAAGGGGCAACTGCATTTGGGAGCTATTACCCAGATCAGCAGGCCACAGCGATCAGTTTACATTTTGTAGCCCAGGGCACTTTGGCTATGGTCCACAAGCAGGAGATTGTAAACGGCAAGGAATTTCAGCCTAATGGTGACTTCCCTCTTGACCTGTGTGTCCCAGCCAGAGGAAAGCAGATAGAAAGCCCTGTTGTCACTTCCTGAGACATGCACACAAGTAGGACATAGAACATTGAGTTCCAGGTAAAGGAGTCGACACAGGGGTCCCCCTGGAGCTAAGACACGGAGTTTTCCTCAGTCAGGATAGAATCTGACTGTGAGTATTATGTCAGGATGCAGTTAACCAGATGGGTGCTCCTCAGAAGTGATTTTTGCAAAAGAAATTAGGAAGGAACAGTTCCTTGACATCTTCTGCTTAATTACTACAACTATTGGATTTAACTTTGCTCTTGAATATGTTACAGGTTAATCAGTGACCAAGGGGAGATAGAGAGGTTATCATCATGCAAACCATCCCAATGTGTTTTTAAAAATAGGTGGCAAATATGAAGATTTTATTTTTTTTTAATTTTTATTTTTTGATACTTTGTTTACATTGCAAATGTTTCCCCCTTTCCAGGTCTCCACTTTGGAAATCCCTAATCCCTCCCCAATCCCCCTGCCTCTATGAGGGTATTCCCCCACCCACCCACCCGCCCACCCACTTCCGTCTTCCCACCTTGGCATTCCCCTATACAGGGGCCTCTAACACCCTCAGTCCCAAGGGCCTCTCCTCTCCCTGATGGCCAACAAGGCCCTCCTCTGCCACATATGTGGTCCAAACCATGGGTCCCTCCATGTGTATTCTTTGGTTGGTAGTCCAGTCTCCGGGAGCACTGGGGAGTTAGGCCAGTTGACACTGTCACTTCCACCATGGGGCTGCAAACTCCCTCAGCTCCTTCAGTCCCTTCTCCAACTCCTCCATATGGGACCTCACACTATGTCCAACGGTTGCTGTGAAGTGAATCTTGTGTATTCTGAACTTTTGGGCTAATATCCACTTATCAGTGAGTACATACCATATTCCTTCTTTTGTGACTGAGTTACCTCACTCAGGATGATATTTTCAAGTTCCATCCATTTGCCTGTGAATTTCATGAAGTCATTGTTTTTAATAGCTGAGAAGTACTCCATTGTGTAAATGTACCACATTTTCGGAATCCATTCCTCTGTTGAGGGACATCTTGGTTGTTTCCAGCTTCTGGCTATTATAAATATGGCTGCTATGAACATAGTGGAGCATGTGTCTTAATTACATGCTGGAGCATCTTCTGGGTATATGCCCAGGAGTGGTATAGCTGGGTCCTCAGGTAGTATTATGTCCATTTTTCTGAGGGTCCACCAAACTGATTTCCAGAGTGGTTGTACCAGCTTGCAATCCCACCAGCAATAGAGGAGTGTTCCTCTTTCTCCACATCCTCACCAGCATCTGCTGTCTCCTGAGATTTTGATCTTAGCCATTCTGACTGGTGTGAGGTAGAATCTCAGAGTTGTTTTGATTTGCATTTCCCTGATGACTAAGGATGTTGAACACTTCTTTAGGTGCTTCACAGCCCTACGAATTTCCTCAGTTGAAAATTCTCTGTTTAGCTCTGTTCCCCAATTTTTTGATGGGGTTATTTGGTTCTCTGGAGTCTAACTTCTCGAGTTCTTTGTATATATTGGATAGTAGCCCTCTATCGGGCATAGGATTGTTAAAGATCTTTTCCCAATCTGTTGGTTGCCTTTTGTCCTATTGACAGTGTCCTTTGCCATATAGAAGCTTTGCAATTTCATGAGGTCCCATTTGTTGACTCATGATCTTAGAGCATGAGCCACTGGTGTTCTGTTCAGGAACTTTCCCCTGGTACCCATGTGTTCGAGACCTTCCACCACTTTCTCTGGTATTAGATTCAATATATCTGGTTTTATGTGGAGGTCCTTGATCCACTTGGACTTGAGCTTTGTACAGGGAGATAAGACTGGATCAATTTGCATTCTTCTACATGTAGACTGCCAGTTGAACCAGCACCATTTGTTGAAAATGCTGTCTTTTTTCCACTGGGTGGTTTTAGCTCCTTTGTCGAAAACCAAGTGAACATAGGTGTGTGGGTTCACTTCTGGGTCTTCAATTCTATTCCATTGATCTACCTGCCTGTCACTGTACCAATACCATGCAGTTTTTATCACTAGTGCTCTGTAGTACACTTGAGGTCAGGGATGCTGATTCCCCCAGAAGTTCTTTTGTTGTTGAGAATAGTTTTTGCTATCCTGGGTTTTTTGTTATTCCAAATGAATTTGAAAATTGCTCTTTCTAAGTCTATGAAGAACTGAGTTGGAATTTTGATGGGGATTGCATTGAATCTGTAGATTGCTTTTGGCAGGATGGCCATTTTTACTATATTAATCCTGCCAGTCCATGAGCACGGGAGAGCTTTTCATCTTCTGAGGTCTTCTTCGATTTCTTTCTTCAGAGACTTGAAGTTCTTGTCATACAGATCTTTCACTTGTTTGGTTAGAGTCACACCAAGATACTTTATATTATTTGTGACAATTGTGAAGGATGTGTTTTCCCTAATTTCTTTCTCAGACTGTTTATCCTTCAAGTATAGGAAGGCTACTGATTTGTTTGAGTTAATTTTATATGGGGCCACTTTGCTAAGTTGTTTATCAGGGCAGCAATTCTCTGGTGGAGTTTTTAGGGTCACTTAAGTATACGATCATATATCTGCAAATAGTGATATTGTGATTTCTTCATTTCCAATTTGTATCCTTTTGACATCCTTTTGTTGTCTAATTGCTCTAGTTAGAACTTCAAGTACTATATTGAATAGATAGAGAAAGAAAGGACAGCCTTGTCTAGTCCCTGATTTTAGTGGGATTGTTTCAAGTTTCTCTCCATTTAGTTTGATGTTCGCTACTGGTTTCCTGTATATTGCTTTTACTATGTTTAGGTGTGGATCTTGAGTTCCTGATCTTTCCAAGACTTTTATCATGAAGGGATGTTGAATTTTGTTAAATGCTTTTTCAGCATCTAATGAAATGACCATGTGGTTTTTTTCTTTGAGTTTGTTTATGTAGTAGATTACATTGCTGGATTTCCGGGTTGCTTCCCTGGGATGAAGCCTACTTGATCGTGGTGAATGATCATTTTGATGTGTTCTTGGATTCGGTTTGAGAGAATTTTATTGAGTATTTTTGCATTGATATTCATAAAGGAAATTGGGCTGAAGTTTTCTTTCTTTGTTGGGTCTTTGGTATCAGTGTAACTGTGGCCTCATAGAAGGAATTGGGTAGTGTTCCTTCTGTTTCTATTTTGTGGAATAGATTGAAGAGTACTGGTATTAGGTCTTCTTTGAAGGTCTGATAGAATTCTGCAGTGAACCCATCTGGACCTGGGCTTTTTTTGGTTGGGAGACTTTTAATGATTGCTTCGATTTCTTTAGGCATTATGGGACTGTTTAGATGGTTTATCTGATCCTGACTCAACTTTGGTATTTGGTATCTGTCTAGAAAATTGTCCATTTCATCCAGATTTTCCAATTTTGTTGAGTATAGACTTTTGTAGTAGGATCTGATGATTTTTTGAATTTCCTCAGAATCTGTTGTTATGTCTCCCTTTTCATTTCTAATTTTGTTAATTTGAATACTGTCTCTGTG
>CM052703.1:119736004-119777705 GCA_028551405.1 Uromys caudimaculatus | reverse complement strand
TGTTGAAGTTTGTTTTGTGACAGATTATATGGTCAATTTTGGAGAAGGCACTATGAGGTGTTGAGAAGAAGGTATATTCTTTTGATTTAGGATGAAATGTTCTATAGATATCTCTTAAATCCATTTGGTTCATAACATCTGTTAGTTTCAGTGTGTCTCTGTTTAGTTTGTGATTCCAAGATCTGTCCATTGATGATAATGGGGTGTTGAAGTCGCCTACTATTATTGTGTGAGGTGCAATGTGTGCTTTGAGCTTTAGTAAAGTTTCTTTTATGAATGTGGGTGCCCTTGCATTTGGAGCATAGATGTTCAGAATTGAGAGTTCTTCTTGGTAGATTTTTCCTTTGATGAGTATGAAGTGTCCTTCCTTATCTTTTTTGATGACTTTTGGTTGAAAATCGATTTTATCCGACATTAGAATGGCTACTCCAGCCTGTTTCTTGGTACCATTTGCCTGGAAAGTTGTTTTCCAGCCCTTTACTCTGAGGTAGTGTTTGTCTTTATCACGGAGGTGCATTTCCTGAATGTAGCAAAATGCTGGGTCCTGGGTTGGAGGGATGGCTCAGAGGTTAAGAGCACTGACTGTTCTTCCAGAGGTCCTGAGTTCAATTCCCAGCAACCACATGGTGGCTTACAACCATCTGTAATGGGATCTGTTGCCCTCTTCTGGTGTGTCTGAAGACAGCGACAGTGTACTCATATACATAAAATAAATAAATAAATCTTAAAAAAAAAATGCTGGGTCCTCTTTATTGATCCAGTCTGTCAGTCTATGTGTTTTTATTGGTGAATTGAGTTCATTGATGTTAAGAATTATTGAGAAATAGTGATTGTTGCTTCTTGTTATTTTCAATGTTATTTATGTGTTTGTGTGGCTATCTTCTTTTGAGTTTGTTGAAAGATTACTTTCTTGCCTTTTCTAGGGTGTAGTTTCCCTCCTTGAGTTGACGTTTTCCATCTATTATCCTTTGTAGGGCTGGGTTTGTGGAAACATATTGTATAAATTTGGTTTTGTCATAGAATATTTTGGTTTCACCATCTATGGTAATTGAGAGTTTTGCTGGGTATAGCAGCCTGGGCTGGCAGTTGTGTTCTCTTAGGGTCTGTATGAGCTCTGCCCAGGATTTTCTAGCTTTCATAGTCTCTGGTGAGAAGTCTGGTGTAATTCTGATAGGTCTGCCTTTATGTGTTACTTGACCTTTTTCCCTTACTGCTTTTAATATTCTTTCTTTGTTTAGGGCATTTGGTGTTTTGATTATTATGAGATGGGAGGAATTTCTTTTCTCGTCCAATCTTTTTGGAGTTCGGTAGGCTTCTTGTATATTTATGTTCATCTCTTTCTTTAGGTTAGGGAAGTTTTCTTCTATAATTTTGTTGAAGATATTTTTTGGTCCTTTAAGTTGGGAATCTTCACTCTCTTCTATACCTATTATCCTTAGGTTCTGTCTTCTCATTGTGTCCTGGATTTCATGGATGTTTTGGGTTAGGAGTTTTTGCATTTTGCATTTTCTTTGACTGTTGTGTCAATGCTTTCTATGGTATCTTCTGCACTGAGATTCTCCCTTCTATCTCTTGTATTCTGTGGGTGAAGCTTGCATCAATGTCTCCTGATCGCTTTCCTAAGTTTTCTAACTTCTGGGTTGTCTCCCTTTGTGATTTCTTTATTGTTTCTATTTCTATTTTAAGTTCCTGGATGGTTTTGTTCATTTCCTTTGTCTGTTTGATTATGTTTTCCTATGATTCTGCCTGTTTGATTGTGTTTTCATGTAATTCTTTAATAGATTTTTGTGTTTCCTCTTTAAGGGCTTCTAGCTGTTTTCCTGTGTTCTCTTGTATTTCTTTAGGGGAGTTATTTATTTCCTTCTTAAAGTCTTCTATCATCATGAGAAGTGATTTTAAATCTGAGTCTTGCTTTTCTCATGTGTTGGGGTATCCAGGGCTTGCTGTGGTGGGTGAGCTGGGTTCTGATGATGCCAAGTAGCCTTGATTTCTGTTCCTTATGTTCTTGCCCTTGCCTTCTGCCATCTGGTTAACTCTGGTGTTAGCTGGTCTTATTCTCTCTGGCTGTGGCTTGTCCCTCCTGCAAGCATCTGTATCAATACTCCTTGAAGACGAGCTCTCTCTGAGAGGAATTTTGGTTTGGAGAGCTGTGGCACAGGGTCAGCTCTAGGGTGCAGACAGAAACCAGAAGGATCTTGTACCCAGCTGTCCCTTGGTTCCTGTGTCCTGATGACTCTGCAAGGGTCCCTCTTGATCCAGTGAATTTGAACAGAATTGGTGGTCTTGCCTTTGTTCAAAGGTTTGTGGGCACTCCTGGGATACCAGCTCTCTCTTGGCACTATTTGAGTATGAAGCCCTGTGTCACAGGATCAACTCCTCGGCAGCTGAAAGAAACCAGAAGACCACTCCTCAGTCACTGTGTACTGGGATTCCAGGTAGGTCCCTCTGAGAAGACAGGCTTGTCCATACTCCTGGGAGTCTAGCTTTCTTCTGGCACTATTTGGCTATGGAGCCCTGTGGCACAGGCTGAGATCCCCAGCCACAGATGGAAACCAGAAGGCTCCTGTCCCAGGCTTTTCCTCAGTCCCTGTATCCTGAGGGCCTGGGAGGTTTCTCCTGGTGCTATTTGGCTATGGAGCCCTGGTGGCCCAGGCAGAGGTCTCCCACCACAGATGGAAACCAGAAGGCTCCTGTCCCTGGCTTTTCCTCCCTGTGTCTCGAGGATTCCGGGTGGGTCCCGCTGAGCAGTGGTGCTTGTCTTAACCCCATTCACGGCTTTTCCACACTCCTGAGAAGGTAGCTTTTTCCTGGTGCTATTTGGCTATGGAGCACTGGTGACCCAGGCAGAGGTCTCCCACCACAGATGGAAACCAGAAGGCTCCTGTCCCAAACTTTTCCTCAGTCCCTGTGTCCCGAGGGCCTGGGAGGCTAGTTTTCTTCCAGTGCTATTTGGCTTGAAGATTTTATTTTTTATTTTTAAATTTTTTTTGTGTGACCAAGTCTCATTTCATTATGTCGTGCTGGCTCACCTAGAACTTGCTCTGTAGAGCAAGAAGGCTTGGAATCACAGAGCTATGCCTGCTTCTACCTCCCAAGTGCTCAGACTAAGGGTCCACACCACAGTGCCCAGCAAATACAGATATCTTGATCAAAATAGAACCATCTAGTGGGTCTAAACTCTGAAGTTGACAATGGTTAAACTTTCTGAGATTGAGACGCAGGGCTCCTTCCCCTTCAGAGGACAAACTGTACTCATTTTTTAAAAAGAACTTTGGTAATTTCAAAATTGTTTGAAGGTACTTACCTTTTCTTAATGTAATCCTGAGGCTAGTGACTTGACCTTGCTTGTTGAAATGTGCGCAGACGTGAAGAAGCATGAAGAATGGGAGGTGTCCATCCCAGAAGAGCAGGCCTGCCAACTGTAGTAGAGCTGAGGAGACAGGAAGGTTCACCCGTGGCCTCAATGTTTGCATGTAGGACTTTTAAACCAGACCACAGTAAACACCACTGGTAGACCGAGAAACTGGAAATAGACTGGAGAGATAGTTTAACAAAAAAGAGAGCTTCTTGCTCTACCTCTTAAAGTTTTTGACCCAAGTTTAGTTCCCAGCATCCATGCGCTTACAACTGCCTGCAACTGCATCTCCAGGAGAAGTCTCCAATGTCTTTAACGTCCGCAGGCACTTGCATACAAGTGCACATATCCTCACACAGACACACATTCATGTACACAGTTAGAAACCATAGAAATAAATCCTGAACTAAGGAACTTAAATTGACGTGGATTCTGAGGCATTGTGATCCCATCATTCAGCGACACTGAAGGCAACTAAGAGAGTACCACCTTGTCCAACATACAACTGCTCACAAAACCCCAACTTCTTCCATGTTGGATTTTTCTGATCCTGGATTATCTTAACAATTTACCATTTTTTTTTACAAGGTCAGAGCCTCTGACATTCACAATTAGCTTCCAAATTAACTTAGAAATGATAGTAAGCTCTCAGCTAAATGATAGAGTGGCCACCAGGGACCAGACCAATTTCCTAGAACAAGGTTAGGACTGAATTGCTGTGTGGCGATGTGTGTATAGCATCAAAGTGCTTATTCTGATGTGAGCAGGAATTCCTTGTGATACTAGAGGTACGGACTACAGTTCTGCATGCTTATTTGGCATGCTTACCTTTCTTTACCTGTAAACCAGATAATCTTTAAGTAATGTTTTTGTTTGTATTTAAGGTTCTGTAACAATCAAGAATGTGTGGACACCTACCTGTGGGAGGAGGCTTGGGGGGGACATTGTTTCTCGTTCCTGCTGAAGCCAGCATTTTGGATATGGACAGCTGTTCAAGGAAATGAAGGTAGATTTTGTAAATTGCAGATTCTGAGCAGGTAAGATACATGTGTGAAGGCCTGGACCAAGTCCGCTAGACAGAGGGGAAGGCTTACTCCCCCGCAGACACCATTCTTAGAAAGGTTTGTTTATTGACAGCTTTGATTGTGAATGGGAGAAGAAATCATACTGGGTTGGATTCTGTCCTCAGAGGCATCATTTTTATCTTAAGAGAAAATTTTCAGTACTTAAAGATAACGGACACACTTCCTAACTCACTGTTTTTGCTTTACTGGGTTCGTTTTCTGAATTCTCCCACAGGACAAGGACTATTGCTTCTCTGAGTTGGCCTGCTTTGCCAGAGTATCTTAAAAGATCTCTTGAAACAAATAAAATACTCAGAACTTGTGTGACTGTCACAGACAGTGTCTGGTTACTGGCTTTAAACAGAGTCCCTCATGCGGAAGAAGCCCTGTATCCCGGAGTCAGATGTCAATCATCCTGGCTATGTACAGGGGATTTAGTGCTTTTAAGAATGTTTCATGTTTATCCCCATTAAATTTCAGTTTTCTTTGGATTTTGGGGAGCTTTTGGAATCTATCACTTTCAACTTTTGTTGCTTCATAGACTGACTAGCACTAATCTTTCCCTCCATACTTTTGCTCAATTACTGAACTAAATTTTGACCATATCAGGGATTCTGGAGTTTCTGAGGTTATTATGACAAAAATAAGTGTATACTTATTCTGTTAGCGCATAAGTGGTGCTTAATAGAATTTTCTCCAATGTGAGATTTACTTCTACTCAAATTCTGGGCTTGCCTATATGTCATGCATGCAGACATCTTAATTTATTTGTGCCAGTTTCTTACCTGTAAAATGGAAACCTAGTAGAACTACCTTATGCTATGTTTATGACATTATTATTATAATTAAATGAATTAACACATGCAAGGCACTTACATTAATGCCTGAGATAGTACATGTATTATTTATTATAAAGATAAGCTAGATTGAGACTGGTTCTGAAAAATGAAGGCAATGCCTTGTTTATAACTCTATCTTCCGAAAGATAAAGAAATATATTTTCTGTCATTATGTTGAGCTTTTGAATGAATACATTTCCATAGTGATAGCAGCAGGTAATCTAATCAACTCTGTAGTTTCTAACCATAACAGATATTCAATGTTATAAACCAAGAAATCTTTGGCCAGAGAGACAGCTCAGTAGGGTAAAGGTTTTTTCTGTCAAGCCTGATGAGCTGAGTTTGCTCTCTGAAACCAACATGGTAAAAGGAGAGAATAGATTCCCATGGGTTGTTTTAGGATCTTCACACATGGACTGTGGCACATGTGTATATGCACTATGGCACATGTGGACATGCACACACACACACACACTCACATGGAAGAAAAAAACTAACAATAAAGATATAATCTTGGCCATGAAAGGAGAAGAGTATATGTTGAACATTAAGACCACCTCAATGGTGATCATTTCTTTCTGCAAGAGAACACCAGCAGGGCCTCATACATGTTAAGCAAGTACTTTACCAAGTCCAAGGCAATTCTACTATGTTTCTGTTCTGCTGAGGAAACCAGAAAAGTCCTGCAAGCAAGTCCAGTTTGTATTCTGAGGAGAACACATTCCACTGAGGCTGTGCTCATAGCAAGCTGAGAAAAAAAACAAACAATTTAGGTATTTTTAATACAAAATAAAAGCTCTTCAAAATAAATAGATCTTCATTTTGCTTAAACTTCTGTGCATTTCTTGGTCATAGGAAGACTCATCTAAGAACACATGGTTGGAAGCAAACTGTTTTAAGCATCATTATCTACCATGTGGATGTCTCTGCACAGCCTGCCCTTTCCACCAACACCGAAGCCCTGACACTGGGAGTCCCTGAGTAAGTCCATGGCCGTGTGATTTCCCCCTTGTTTTACTGCCCTATATTAAATCAAGTTCTCATAAGGCTTCAGTCTTTTAGAGACATCTTTTACAGGCAATCCTCTTTGAACTGTCCACGCTAGTTTAGAAAGGTTACATAGCTCCCCATTTCCCTATTAGTACAGGGGAGCTCAGAGAACGAGAGAGAGTCAGCAGCCTTTGTTCCTTTGTGTGTGTTCAGTAAGTATCCCCTGATGTACTCACCTGCTGCACGATATGGGAGGAGCTTTTCTGTGGGAGCAGAGGCCACAGGTAATATGATCCACAGTTGTTGCGTGTGTAATGTGCTAATACTTTTGACAGCCACCATCTGAAAGGGGTGTAGCAAGTCATTTGAAATTTGTACACAGACTGCCCTATCCATTACACTCGACCATATCATACCCATAATCTCCAAGGGCAGAGATGCTATTACACTCGGCAGGCCAAGATCTTCTGCGCTTATGTACACACAACTCCCACCGACTGTGCCATGGCGATACTTCAATGGGAGTTTTCAGCAGCATAAATTTAGCCCAGTTCAGTCATGTCCACAGCAGATCCGGCTAGATGGAGAGACCTGGCTGTGCCTTAAAAAAGGCTGAAAAGGAACAAAAAGACTGCCAGGTTTCATAAGAAATGTTATCCCTGGAGCCTTGAGAACTGTAGTTGGATACTCAACACCCTCCTTCTCCTTCTCCCACCACCAGCGGGCACTAGGCTGGTATTTGAAGCAGCTGAAACACAGTGGACATGAAAAGAAAATGTCTACCATTCAGCAAGACCATACTTTGCAGCCTAGCTCATTATGCAAGGGGGAAAACCAACATTTAGTTGGAACATTTTTTAATCTATCAAATATAAAGGGACACCTTGGAAGCAACCGCCTTTTTGGTTTTGTTTGTTTGTTTTAATCCATAAAACCAAAGCTCGAAGCCTATAAACACCACCCTGCTTTGGGCTTTATATAGTTAGTATACACACCCTGAGACGAGCTTAAGGGTTTCCAGTGTGACTCCTGGGAAGCTTTTTAGGGCTTCAAATCATATTGTCAAAGTGATCAGACATTCCTGACCTCAAGCCTTGGTTGCAATGATATCAGGGTGTAATCCTAAGCCCTTGGCATTGCCACCCACCAGGCTGTGAACATTCAAGTCCCATTTATTCCTGACCAGTTGAAAGTGGTACTTGGACAAGCAGAGCCTGGGTTCGAATCCCCGCTTTGGACTCTGATAATTATATATCTTGGAGACGTTGCTTGACATCTGGAAGCCCTATTTTTTTCTCATCTGTGTTCAGAGGTTGACAATAATTTCTTCATGGTGGCACCGTGTGGAAGCCCTCAGAGGAAGGGACATATTTTGGGGAATGGCTGCAGGGCACTGTTGAACATGTGTTTGGATGCTTAGTAGACATTCAGTAAAAACCTTCCTTCTATATCTGGACTTGGTACTCCTCAAGATCTGTGGATAATAAGGAGAACACCACTTTGAAAACATGTCCTAATTAGCAGCTAGACGCAGTGGCACCTACCTGTCATCTGAGCACAAGGGAGGCTGAGGCGGGAACACCACCATGAGTAACAGTGAGACCTTGTTTGAAAAAAAACACAACAAAGCAACAAAACAAAACCACATAGTGAGGTTGGTTGGTTCCCTTAATCCCAGTACTGGGGAGGCAGAGGCAGATGGATCTCAGTAAGTTTGAGACCAGCCTGGTCTACAGATGAGTTCTAGGACAGCCAGAGCTACATTGTAAAACTGTCTTCAAACAACAGCAAACCAAGCCAACACACACACACACACACACACACACACACACACACAGAAAGAGAGAGGGAGAGAGAGAGATTATTAATTGAAAGTTCACATGCAACTTTTTTTCCCCTCTTCATTTTGGTGAGATCAAAACCAGGACCAATTCTTTCAATGTTACAAGACTAGTATGTTTCATTATAATTAGTTTGGAAATCAAGGACTACATTACTCCTTTTTTGACTTGTGTTTTCTTCGTTAAAAACTGAAGCAAACCAAAAGAGAGTTGACAATATGCGTACCTTAGTTTGGAATCAGATTAATCACATGGTTAAAAAAAATTCATCACTCTGAGTGAAAAAGTCCAAAAGATTACTCTAAACACATTTTTAAAAAATGATGTGTTCTTGACTCAGAAAAAGTACAATAGGTTAATTTGAAAGATATGAATAATTCAACATAGAACCATGGGCTTCTTGCATAGCTTTTTATATGAAAGCACTGCTTTATCATTGTGAAGGGAAACTGGTATATGTAACAACCCGGGACCTCTCTTCATAGATGCAACCACGTATTCATGCATTTCTTTTAAAGAAGAAAGTAACAGCTAAAATTGGTATGTTTGCAGAGAGCACTTGCAGGGTGTGTGTGTGTGTGTGTGTGTATGTGTGTGTGTGTGTGTGTGTGTGTGTGTGTGTGTGTGTATGAGACAGAGACAGAGACAGAGACAGAAACAGAGAGACAGAGAGACAGAGAAGTGATTGCAATATAACAATTTCTATTTATATAATAAAGTCAGAATAAATGGGACAATTTGGGCCTGCATGGTAGCGCAGCAGGTAAACCCACCAAAGCTAATGATGTGAGCCCAAGCCCCAGGATCCACGCGGAAGGAGAGAACTGACTCCTGCAAAATGTCCTCTCAGCTTCCCATGAATGTGTGGCGTGGATGCCCCTTACACCCTACACTCACAAAAAGGATAAATAAAACGTGCTTTATTTATCTTTAAAGAAAAAGGTTTACTATGAACATAAATTCAGGAGATCAATCAATCTCTAAATGGAAGACAAAGTTGATGTACGTATGTCCAAACCTAAGGCTGCCTATGTGATCCTAACTAACACCAAGTTTACAGGCCACACGTGATGCTAAGTTTTGTATTTATATATTATCAGAAAAGTATGAAAATATTAACGTAGGAATCTGTATTCTATCTCACACTTCATATCTATTCATTGTATGTTGCCTGGCTGAGTTTGTGATTGGTGTACCTAGTCCAAGAGAAACTCTTGAGAAAAGCCACGAACCTTCCTGCTTTTTTGTTCTCCTTTTGCCCCAATTTTGGGTAGCCCTTAATTCTCCCTTGCATGTGTGTAATATCACAGGACTGTACTGGCTACATCAAATTGATTTAGGACACTAAGCATTTTCTTAAAAATTAAATTTCCCGTGAAAACGTAACAGGACCAGCAACATCGAAAAAGCATTATGGGAAAAGTGCCAGACGTTGAGCTAAAATACAGGCTGAATGCTTTGTGTCAGGGAGGAGGGGAAAGGGGTCAGAGAGGAGGGCTGAAAGGGAAAGCAGGGCAGCAGGCGAGGCATGGTGGAGAGGAGGGACCAAAATTAGAACAAGAGGCGCTGTTTATTAATAACCTTAGTGACCCACAGGCCCCTGACACAAAATACATTAAGGATTCTTGGGACACTCTGGCCTGTCACTCACAGGAGGAGCCAATAAAATGGTGCTGGAGACTGCAAACATTCTGAGAACACATGAAAAAGATAAAGAGAAACTGGAATAAGAAGAGGCACAGAGTCAGAAGCATAAAAATATCCTTGTGGTGCTCCATGATCGCCTTTCTTCCCTTCCAGCACCCTACTGGAGTCAGTATGTAGCCCAGGCTGGCCTTGAGCTTTCAGCAACCCTCTTACATGAGACTCACACTCCCGGAGTTGCACTAGCATACCTGTGTGCCCAGTTTGCTTTGCATTTCTTGGTTATTTACCTTGCTTTGTATGTACAAAGTGATTTCCATGTGCTGAAATTTTTTTATTTACTTAACTTTTGCCTGGCAGTACTAAGGAGTGATTTGTTGGTTTTAAATTACACATTTAAAAGATGCATTCTTGGGTTTATTATTAATATCTAACATTAATATGTAATCCCAGTGCTCAGGAGGCTGAGGTAGGAAGATTGCTCATGATTCAAGCCTGACAGTTAGAGGTCTCAAAAAGTCAACCAATTGGTCATATCCATTGGTCAATCTTAAGTCTACTAACCCTTTGCTATCTGATATCAGGGACTCTGTTCTGTCTGAGTGTTTAGCTGTTGACACACTTATGCGCATTTACAAATGCAGAGGCTAACTGCCTTCTGCTCTTCTCTCTGCTTTGGGTCTACCCAGGCTCTGTGGGTCTCAGTGTGAGGTCATGTGAACCTCTTCTTTCTTCTAGCATTTTAGAACAGGACTTTTTACTCTGGGAACCATTTAAGTCTCTCAGTTCACTGAAGACTGTTTTGGTCCTGTGGTAAGAACTCATCTAACAAAACAACTTCTCCAAGAGAAGTTTTCTCTCCTTATCTTCTCACCTTCCTGTGACCCCAGCACTTCCCTTTTTGTTAAGTGCCCTTTCCTATCTGGTAAGGTCCTCCTCGCTGAGTAGTTTCCTGAGAATTGTGCCCTTGTGTGTTACTCTTTAAGACCTTGCTAAACTCAAAATGTAAGAGGATGCATTTGTACATTCGTGTTGGCAATCTAAGGTTTCCAATTTTGAGTTATCTCATGCAGAAATAAACCACGCATTCTCATTTTTCTTCTTCTTCTTCTTCTTCTTCTTCTTCTTCTTCTTCTTCTTCTTCTTCTTCTTCTTCTTCTTTCTTCTTCTTCCTCTTCTTCTTACCCTCCTCCTCCTCCTCCTCCTCCTCCTTCAGATGGTCTCACACTCCGTGCTTTTCTACATGCAATTTTTCTATTATATTTTTTCTGGGAAAAGTTATTTGTTTATGCATTTGCCATTTGAATGGTTCCCTACTCAAATAATTAGCTAATTTGGTTCTTTTTTGAGTTGTCTAGACAGATAATATTACCCATAGACAGTGATTTTTCTGTTCCTCCTACTCCCTAAAAAATGTAATTTTTTTACTTTTTTTCCCCCTGTCTTACTTCAAGGCAAAAGCCACCATGCTATTTAAAGTATTCCTTATTGGAAGTGCCTCTAACATTTGCTAGCAAGAATGCAGTCCCAAACACATTGTGCTTTTGGTCATCTCTTGTCTTGGATATTTTTTTCCCCATTTAACTTTAAATCTCCTTTCCTGAGCCTTCTGTTTGTCGGCCCTCACATTGGAAGCCTCCTGGGACATTTTTCTAAATATTGAATAAGTGTGATCCTTTTTTACTTGAGTGTTCTTTGGATATGCAGACGTCTCCTGTATGTATCACCCATTCCTCTTTTCATGCCTAAATACCCGTTGTTCCCTGGCAGCAAAGCTCTCCTTTAATTCTCAGACAGTAAAGATCTGAGCTGCTCTTGTTTTATTTCATGCGACACCACCAGGCTATTTTCTGCCAACTGAAAAGTTAGTGTCTTGCATAAGATTTTTTATATTTTCACATTTTAAGGAAATGCTAAACTATTTTTCTCACATAGAAATTATCATTTCATTTGAATTTGCTGACTTTTTGCCAGTGGGAAGTAAAAATAACCCAGTTTTGCATATGCCAAGCAACAAAGAATTGGTTACATGGATTTAGGTTGGTTAGAACAAAAACCGAGAAGAGGCGCGGGAGGAAGAAGCCCCCTACCCATCAGCTTCTGACAAAGCAGGGGTACCGATATCAAAGCAGGCTGGTGGATGCCTCTTGAGTGGGCAGAGACTAATAATGGGGGGGACCTTGAGCATGTCATGGTGTCACCCTCTGCCTGCATGTCTTCACCTACAAATTGTGAGATAATGCAAGAACTCCCATTAAGCATTTAGTTTGACACATGTCACCCAGCACACACTTACTACAGTGACTTCTAGGACCATTGGATTTGAAGGCAGGTACGTGGATGGTATTTTAGTGAACAAATGGGAAGTGAAGATCCTTCTCCATCGTGACTCTTCCCTTCAGAGAGCCAATTCTGCATATACTCAAGAGTTTTACCATTTAAGCAACAGAAACAGATGTAGTGAGGGTATGGTTACTTCTACCCATCATAAGAATAGGTAGTTTTCTTCCTCCTCTGCTGCCTGTCAGTTTTCCTTGGGCCTAACTTGTTGTCTCACACTGCCGGGGCAAGCTTTCTTTTGCTCATGAAGACCCAGCTTTCCTTCAAGGAAGACATTTTGATAATGGGGGTAATGGGGGTCTATTAAATCACTGTACGTAGAGTTTAAGAAACTTGTCAGCATGCCTTAATATCTTCAATTTGTTAGCTCAAGGAAACACCCTATTAGTATGAAACTTAGACCCTAAGGAGCAAGGATATGACCTTTTCTCTGTCTTTCCCCACACAAAGATCGAAATCTACTTAAAAAAAAAAAAAAAAAAAAAAAAAAAAAACATGGTGGGAGGTAACTGTATTATTATTGTTTAAAATTAATTATCCTTTGCTCCATATTTTACCTTGTTTATTTTATCTGTCCTGCTTTCCCTGAGGGGTAGACTCGAGGCCCCCATTTGGTTTTTATTAGTGTAATCAGTTAATAGCTGTTCTATAATGCTTTACTTATTGTGCTAATTTTCTGTACTTATGTCCAGAGGCAGTTTCCTGGAAGACCACATTAAAAAAACAAAACAACCCAAAAAACTCTAGCCTCTTCTTTAATGGGTTGGTTACCACTTATAGCCTTGGCTCAGATTATTGAACACTATTGGTCTGCAAAGGTATTAAAGATACATGTAGACTATAGCAAATATTTTAAATGTATATCTGTGGATAAGTGAATTGATGTGTAGCCTATGCAAACTCTAATGTCTGCACTGACATTGGTACAATACATCAGCTCCATTAACTCACTCAATTATACACATATGTGTCTCACTTCTGGGGCCCAGGACAAGAGTGTTCACTGCCATTTAGAGGTTTTCCTGGGAATGTACCCCGTGTGTTTTGATATTTACAGGACTAGTCCTTAAATATAAATGGAGCTTTATAGCAGGTTACGTTGAAAAACTTACCTGAAGGATAACTCAGAAAATATTTTCCTGTATGCAGTAGGTTATGCCCTCCCATTATTCAGACCCTGAATTAGATCAAAACCATCTTCAAAGTTACTAGCAGGCATTCTAGGTCTACCCGTAGTAGGAGCTATCTAGAACAGCTCTCTGGATGGCAAGGATCTCAGATGCGTACATTTGCTGCCTCTGTCTCTGATTGCTCTCTTTGGTGATAGGGCCCATATCAGATGCTTATGGTTTGCTGTTCAGTCTCTGGTAATGATCAGGGATCCACACAAAACAAGCTTTCATCAAAGTTTTTAAGCGGCTGAGCCGTCTTTATGTGACATGCTGGCTATGAAAACTGACCTGTGTTTTATTTCAATTTTGGAATATTTGTGCACACATAATGAGCTGTGTTCCGGATGGGACTCGAGTCCAAAGGGAGCTTGGTTTGTTTGCTGTATACCTTGGACCACGTATTTACCACAATATTTACCACAGCTGTGTTTTGTTTGTGACTTGCCACATGAAATTAAGCATAGGACTTTTCAGGTGGTATCATATCAGTGCTCAAAATGTTTTGGGGTTTAGAGCAATCCAGACTTTGGATTTTGAGTTCTAGAGGTCCAACCTGAAGTAAACCTGTGCTGAAGTTAAATCCAAGTAAAATTCTAGTTTAAGAACTGTGCTGACTAGATATTTGTTAGCTTGACCCAAGCTATGGTCATCATGGGAGAAGGAACTTCACTTGGGAAAATGCCTTCATCTTATTTGCCTGTAGACAAGTCTGTAGGGCATTTTCTTGATAAATGATTGGTGTAGTAACGCCTAGTCCACTGTGGGTGGTGTCACCTCTAGGCAAGTGGTCCTAGGCTGTATAAAACGCAACCTGAGGGGCTGGAGAGATGGCTCAGCGGTTTAGTGAACTTGTTGCTTTTGCAGAGGACCCAGGTCTAACTTCTATCACTCACATGGTGGTTTCCAGCTTCAGGGCATCTAGTGCCTTCTATTGACCTCAAGCACATATGTGGTGCATATAAATACATATACAGGTAGAACAGCTAGCCAGTCAGCAGCACTCCTCCATAGCCTCTGCTTCCGTTCCTGCCTTGAGTTCCTGCTCAGAATTTTCTCATTGACGAACTGTGACTGGAGCATGTAAATCAAATAAACCTTTCCCTCCCCAAGTTGTTCTGGTCATGGTGTTTTGTCACAGCAATAGAAACCTAACCAAGATAAGAACTGTTGTAAGTAATGGCCATGAGAGAAGAGGAAAAGAACAGAGGATCACAAATGACAGGAAAGAGCTGTACACCTGGGCAAGTCGTGTCTTTCTCAATCTTTTTCCTTCTCTTTTCCACATGAGGACTCCGGAGAAGAATTGCCAAAGGGACTTACTTTTAAAGAAGGTTGATGATCATCCGTGTAAATCAAGTCAAAACACTTAGATGCCCTCTCCAGGACCCAATCTCCAGCACCCAGAACAGATAGGGTATGTAGCTGATGACTGACTGAATAGCCCAGGGGAGAAGTTTACAAGGTTGCTATGGGGGTGGGCAGAAGGGAGAGTAAAGACAGGGAGCTATGTGCCAAGGTGTTGCTGGCAATGTTGTGTGCAAAAGAAAATGAGACCTCTTGTCGTTGACTGTTGTTAAGATAGAAGATGAATGAAATGTTGTGTTCACATGAGACCACCTGAGTGTACCACCTGCACTGATTGGCTTCTTCCCAGTCCCTACATGTGGTAGTGTAGTTTGAAAGTTCTGCCTTTAGGTAATGCCCTGAGAGGCTCTCGGAGGAGGTAGTGAATAGATTTGCAAGGAAAAAAACAAAACAAAGCAACAGAGAACCTACAATGCAATTCAGGAGAAGTACTTTGAGGCATTTCAAGGAAGACTCTGAGAAATAATCATAAAGTTTAATGAGAAGGACTCTTAACTGTGATATGATTTTCTTCCAAGAAGCAATCTTGGATATAACATTTCAAGCTCTAAGTTACAAACTCAGTGGCTAGACCTTGAATGCTTTTATTTGTATCTTGGGGCTTCTATTCCTTCAATTGAAAAGGAAAATTATTAAGATGAATTTTTTCCAGAAAGATTAATGGGTACAGCATTGGCTGGCCAGCTCCCATAAAAACTATAGCAGCATAGAATTACTGAGATTAAGAACTAGGTTTAAATCATGGGATGTCCTAGTAATACCAGTGCTTAATTAAGAAATCTGTAGCATTGATTTGATGAAGAAAAGCTTCATCATGGTATGACGGCAACTGTACCTTCTAGGTGTTATTGGAGACATTAATGGGAGGATGTCCTACACAGACTTTGGCAGTCCTAGGACCAGTTCTCAAATTAAAATGAAGTTTCAAATCCAAGCATAGGAACAAACTAATTTACTTGAAGGGTGACAAAGGAGGTTCCTGCCTAAAAATAAATGTGATAGATTTGGCTTCAATGTTAGGTGGCACTTCTTTTTAATTCTTGTAAACCCCAAACCCTTCATAATTCATATAGACATAAATGCCAGCCTCTTGAAAGTGAAAAATGGGTATTGTATTTTATTTTACATTCTCAATGTCTAGCACCTGTTTCTCAGTATGTAACAATCTCCTTAACTGGTTTTGAAACAGCAGACTAAAAATACTTTGTCAGTGTGTGTGTGTGTGTGTGTGTGTGTGTGTGTGTGTGTGTATGGGTGTGTGTGGTGCATGCATGTGTGGTATATGTGCACATGTGTGTACAGATACAGAGGCCAAAGGAGAACATTGGGTGTCATGTTCTATCTGTTGAGACGGGGTTTCTCACTGAACACGGGGCTAGGCTGATGGTCATCAAGGCCCATCTGTTCTCTCTCTGTCCCCTCACAGCATTGGAGCTCTGGTTCCTCAGGCTTGTGAAGCAAGTGCTCGTACACAACGAGCTCTTGCTCCTACTCCAAGTTGTTAATCTTTGACAGAGATACAGAATGTGATGTCTTGCTGTGCACATCCTTCTAATAACTGGATGGGTCTGCCACTTGTGCACCAACAAGGAAGCAGGCAGAGGCAGGCTGTGTTGGGTCAGTGTGGATCTACTGCTGAACATCAGAGAAACTTTAACGGGATAACATTGTAAATTCTTGTTCTCTTTGAAATATCTGAAGGTATGGTCCCATGATTCACAGACCCTGAGATGACAATTGCTTGGGACATAGGAATAGCTGCTCTTATTACACAACACGTCTTCACTGGAAGTGAATGGAAGTAACAAGTGTGAATGGTGGGCCAGGAATAACAATGCATGCATGCCTGTAATCTAAGCACTAGGGAGGCTGAGGCAGGAGGATTAGGAGATCGAGGCCAGCCTAGGTTATATAGTTTGAATCTAGTCTGAGCTATAAAGTGAGACTCTGTCTTTAAAAATGTGACTGACTGCCTTGCTGGAGTTAGAGTCATATCCCAGATCCTAGAATCCTTAACAAACCAAGATCAACCACCTTGGCTCCATTGGCCAATTAAAGAGACAATTTCATAGGGAAATGCAATACAAAGAGATTTGTTTGATGTCATACTAGGAGAAGAACAAAGAGGTGACACATCCAAGTCCATCTCTGAGGTTCTGCCATGTGATTTAGGTTTAAACAGAAGGCAGGAGCTGTGTCTGACTAATCAGTCCTGGTCAAGATGTGGTCCTGCCCATGATCACCATTTGGCTCCAGTTCCTTCCATGAGGTGAAATCTCTTTTGGGCAGACACTAGGCTAAGAGCCTTTTCCTTCTCCCTGAATAAGATTCCCAGAGAAATTTCAGTTACTTGGAGTGCTTTGCATCAAGAGCTTGATAGCCAAAGGAGTAACACGTGTTCTTAGAGCGTCTTCATTATATCCCCTCCATTAGGTTACAAGCTGCCTTCGTGTGTGGGGGCATTCCCCCCTTCATGGCCTCAGGCTGGCTTCAGTGTTTTGCTTACTAGCCTTGCATATGGGACCTGCCCCGCTCTACTGTCGCTTGAATCTGGGTTGTCCTCCTAAGTCCTATCTTGTAGAGGGCTTGTCCTTCAGATGATGTGGTTTTTGAGAAGTGGTGGTACACTTAAGATGTTGGATCTACTGGGAGGGAGTTAGGTCATTGGAGGTTTGCCTTGGAAGGGGATACTCAGACCTTCCCTCATTCTTTGTTTTTAGGTGCTGTCATCATTTGAATATGCTCGGCCTAGGAAGTGGCACTGTTTGGAGGTGTGGCCTTGTTGGAGTAAGGAGTGTTGCTGTGGGTGTGGGCTTAAGACCCTTGTCCTAGCTTCCTAGGCGTCAGTATTCTGCTAGCATCCTTCAGATGAAGATGTAGAACTCTCATCTCTGCCTGCACCATGCCTGCCTAGATGCTGTCATGTTCCCACCTTGATGATAATGGATTGAACCTCTGAACCTGTAAGCCAGCCCCAATTAAATGTTGTCCTTATAAGAGTTGCCTTGGTCATGGTGTCTGTTCACAGCAGTAAACCCCTAACTAAGATAGCAGCCACATGTGGTTTTTCCTCTGCCACAGCTTCCAATTATGATGTTGTCTGTCATCCAAAGCCCAGAGCAATGAGATTGCATCATGGCAGACAGATACCGCTGTAACTGTAAGCCAAACTAAAACCTTCTTTCTTAAAAGTTAATTTTCTCAATATTTTGAAAAATTAAGTAATTAATTAATTTTTTAGGGCAGTGAAAATGATTTAATTATTTACACATATATTTTTAGACTGGTGAAGAACTGAGCAGCAGGGGCCCTCAGGATTGGAAGACAGTGTTGGGTGCGTTGCATTGACTTCAACAAGCTAAAAATCTAAACATGAGCTTAATCGTTTCTTCCAGCCCGGCGTAAAGAGAAAGCATGACCCTAGACGTGGAGGGAATGGAGTGTGCAGGTTCCTAAGAGTTCACTGCAGCTCCAGTGGGGATTGGGCAGGCTACGAGCACTAAATAGCCTTAATGATATCAGGTAGGGGCTCACTGGGGAGCTGTTTGTGAGTTTGTCAGAGCATATTAAAATACAATACATCCCCATCATCCAAAATGGAACATCAGTCCATCTGTCCGTACATTCTTTCCTGATATTAAATTAGTCCAGGGGCTTTTAAAAATTACATCATCTACTCAGACCCCCTTCTTTCTCGAATGGAAATGTGGTGAGAATGGCGAGAAAATCAGAATAACCACACTGGTGGAAGTTCCATAATTGAAATCGTTATTGCTTCAGACACCAGTGCTTTAATCAGCAGAATCATAAATCAATGCTTCTCGCATGTGAAGGTTGAAAAATAAAGGGGTGTTAAACAAATTGCTCCTCTTAAAAGGCATGATGCAATTGGAAGCCACTGGAAATGGATAAAAAAGTGCTTTCTGAAGGGACATGTCGCTCTAGCATTTTATCTTCCACTTAATTAAAAAAAATATATTACCTGGTCCTTTCTTAGAAATTACATATTGGAGGTCTATAATGACTGAGCCTTTAACCCATTTAAAAAATTTACTCCTAGGAACAGTTAATATTTGACGTTTAATTGCTTTTACTTGTTGGAGAAGAAAATATGTTTCTTTCCTTCCTTTTTTTTTTTAAAAAATCTTTATTTTTTGATACTTTATTTACATTTCAAATGTTTCCCCCTTTCCAGGTCTCCACTTTGGAAACCCCCTATCCCCCCCACCTCTATGAGGATATTCCCCCACCCACCCGCCCACCCACCCCCTCCCGTCTTCCCCCTTGGCATTCCCCTATACTGGGGCATCTAATACCTTCAAGCCCAAGAGCCTCTCCTCCCCTTGATGGTCAACAAGGCCCTCCTCTGCCACATATGTGGTCTGAACCATGAGTCCCTCCATGTGTATTCTTTGGTTGGTGGTGCAGTCTCCAGGAGCACCGGGAGGTCAGGCCAGTTGACTCTGTTGCTCCCTCCATGGGGCTATAAACTCCCTCAGCTCCTTCAGTCCCTTCTCCAACTCCTCCGTCTGGGACCTCACTCTCAGTCCAATGGTTATTGTAAAGTGAATCTTGGGTATTCTGAACTTTTGGGCTAATATCCACTTACCAGTGAGTACATATCATGTTCGTTCTTTTGTGACTGAGTTACCTCGCTCAGGATGATATTTTCAAGTTCCATCCATTTGCCTGCTTTCCTTCCTTTCTTGATTGACTTTTCCAAAAATCACCTTGTTGGCTATGAAGATGCTAAGGAGAAATTGATTTTAAGAAATGCTCAGTACAGGCACACACACACACACACACACACACACACACACACACACACACACACATGTATATATATATATATATACACACACACACACACATATATAAGATTCCTCTTGTGAGAGGACCTGGACAACTTGGCTAGGTAGGTGACATTATCTCTGTTGAATGGTTAAGGTGCAGAGGAAAGGTCTAGAAAGCATATGTACTTGCACAGGGTTACCTAGGTGTAAATCACAACGTCCTTTTTCCATTTACTATAACCAAGTTGCATGCTTCTAGACATATTTTTGGTAGGTATAAGGGGATCAGTGGAGCCAGGACAAAATGCCATGTTGGAGTAGCTAATTCTCAGAAGCTATTAGCCAGCACTTGATTCTGGGACATTGATCATATTATCTGAAAAAAAAAAAAAAAAAAAAAAAAAAGGCAAGACTTGTGCCTTCCCTGAGAGTCCTTCATGGTGATGGACCTAAAGGAGCTGCCGAATGGACTGTATCAATCATATTGACTCGGACGAGATTCTAATCAGAGTCCTTGTAGAGATGAGCACACAGGCTGGGCTTCTTCTAGAACAACGCCTGTGTAGGCTTTGTGCGAATGTGCTGACCTTGGTGTATGTACAAAGGAGGAAAGAAACCATTTATTTGATTTCCACAAGTCAGAGGATTTCCATTTCTGTGTTGTTTGCTTTCCTCCTTTTCCAGGCAATAAATTTAGCACCATAGACCAAAGTGCTTTTGCTTTCTTTTCTTTCTCTGTCATCCCTTCCCAAAGTCTGGTATTAGTGAAGGCTCTTGAAAAGCTGCTCAAACCAACTGCTTCTCCACATTATCCCTCTGGAGCTCGGGTGACAGGCCTCATCGGGTTTCACCTTCTGCGGCTTGTGGTCACATATGGGCTGTGCCTCTTCCACCTCACAGGAAAATATTTGTGTGTTGGTCTCATTGGGTTCCTTTTCTCCTAGGACTGGTCCTGCTTGCTCCATCTCTGCACTGTTGGCTAACAGTGGACTCTCTGACTTAATGAGGACATGTGACGGAAGACCCGGGAGGCCAGAGGCTGCCCTTCCCTGCTCTGGCTTTGTTCTGCCAGAATTGATAAGGTTAGCAACTGTAGAATCAGGGGATGAGGAGAGGGAGAAGGGGAGGAAGAGGAGGAGGGAGGGAGACACAGAGACAAGGAAGCCAGAAGCCAGAGAAAGTCATTATTAGGTGTCCTCTTGTATTCCTCCATCTCAAGCTCAGGCGTCCTTCTGAGCCCCCCACCTCCATCCCTGGACTAGGATTGCAGTCTGGAAAGGCCATACCTGGGATTTTTCCAGAGGGATCTGAACTGAGGTCTTCATGCTTGCTCAGCAGGCATTCTTACCCAGTGAGCTGTCTCTCCACCCTGAGCTGTTTCTGAGATGGGGTGGTACAAGGCTGTGAGAAAGCTCCAGGGAGGAACTTGGCTTGGGACCTGAGAATGGGATTCTACATGATTTACATGTTTGTTCCCAAAGATAGGAGACACACAGAAGTCAACGTCCACCTTTTAAAAAAGTTGACACTGTTTCTTTCTTATTTCTTTTTTCTATTTCTTTTTTTGTTCATTAATACTAACTCTCATTGCCTAATGAAGAACAGTGACATGGTTCTGCCCATATTGCTGTCGTAGGGTCTGTTGGCAAAACCTAAGAACTACAGTAACCAATACCTCCCCTCTCACTACGCTCCCCAACCCCAGGGTCTCTTCTGTCCTAGGCTGCCCTTGGACTGTATGTAGCCAAGGAATATCCTAAATGCCCCACCAGTAAGTACTAGGAGCACATGACTGTACTCTTATGCCCAATTTATGCAAAGATGTGGAATGAACCCAGGACTTCATGCTTATAAGACAAACAGTTTGTAAACTTGAGCTACATCCCTGGCCCTTAAATCTTTATAAAAACATGGTTTGATATTATATAAAATCATGTGAAAAAAGTAAACAGAAAAGTTTATATCTAGGGAAAACAGGCAAATTTGTAAGGGCTTATCTGTAACTAATTAACAAAATGTCCAGTGGTATTGGCAGCAAGGCTTACAGCTTTCCTCTGGACGAGATGTAGGTGCTCTGTGAATAATCTTCAGCTTAGAGAATCTAATTGGTATTCTGCCAGTTTAAGGGAGGCCCGAAGAAACAACTCTTACATAGCAGGTCCGAAGGTCGTAGAAAGGAAAGCATCTAGATCCATTTGAGACTTTTGTCTTGGACTGAGGCCCAGAACAGTGTTTTTAAAAACTTGCTTTATGTGAGAACATATCTGAAAATATTAATGGAATTTGTGGCCACTTTCTCCAGAAAAAACACATCCATCAATAACATCTTTGGTGTATCTATTTACTTTAAGATTTGGCCTGTAAAGTTTTCTTTTCTCTCTCTCTCTCTCTCTCTCTCTCTCTCTCTCTCTCTCTCTCTCTCTCTCTCTCTCTCTCTCTCTCCCTCTTTCTCTCTCTCTCTCTCTATCTTTTTTCTTCTTTTTTATTGGATATTTTCTTTATTCACATTTCAAATGCTATCCCCTTTCCCAGTATCTCCTCCAGAACCCCCCTATCCCATCTCCTCTCCCCCTGCTTCTCTGAGGGTGTTCCTTCACCCACCCACCCACTACTGCCTCACCTCCCTAGCATTCCCCTACACTGGGGCATCGAGCCTTCACAGGATCAAGGGTCTCTTCCCATTGATGCCTGACAATGCCATCCTCTGCTACATATGCAGCTGGAGCTGTGGGTTCCTCCATGTGTACTCTTTGGTTGGTGGCTTAGTCCCTGGAGCTCTGGGGGATCTGGATGGTTAATATTGTTGTTCTTCCTATGGAGTTGCAAACCCCTTCAGCTCCTTCAGTCCTTTCTCTACTCCTCCCATGCTCAGTCCAATGGTTGGCTGTGGGCATCCGCCTCTGTATTTGTCAGGCTCTGTCAAAGCCTCTTAGGAGACAGCTATATCAGGCTCCTGTCAGCAAGCACTTCTTGGCATCCACAATAGTGCCTGGGTTTGGTGGCTGTATATGGGATGGATTCCCAGGTGGAGCAGTCTCTGTATGGTCTTTCCTTCAGTCTCTGCTCCACACTTTGTCTCTGTATTTCCTTCCGTTCTAAGAAGGACTGAAGCACCCACACTTTGGTCTTCTTCTGCTTGAGCTTCATGTGGTCTGTGAATTGTATCTTGGGTATTCCAAGCTTCTGGGCTAATATCCACTTATCAGTGAGTACATACCATGTATGTTCTTTTGTGACTGAGTTAGCTCACTCGGGATGATATTTTCTAGTTCCATCCATTTGCCTAAGAATTTTATGAAGTCATTGTTTTTAATAGCTGAGTAGTACTCCATTGTGTAAATGTACCACATTTTCTGTATCCGTTACTCTGTTGAAGGACATCTGGGTTGTTTCCAGCTTCTGGCTATTATAAATATGGCTGTTACGAACATAATGGAGCATGTGTCTGCCTATCTATCTATCTATCTATCTATCTATCTATCTATCTATCTATCTATCTATCTATCTATATGGCATGTAAGGGAGGGAGGGAGGGAAGGAGAGAGAGAGAGTTTAAGTGTGGGGCCCTTTTCCTAATGCTCCAAGCAAAGACACATTTTCTTTAGAACACATTTCACCCTTGAATGACTGAAGACTGTAAAGCAATGATAATGAATAATTCAGGCTTCCTCTCCCCCTGTCCCTGAGACACGGTTTTTCTGTGTATCCCTGTCTGTCTAGGAATTCACTATGTAGACCAGGCTAGCCTCGAACTCACAGATATATGCTTGCCTCTGGCTCCCGAGTGCCAGGATTAAAAGCGTGCGCCACAATTGCCCAGCAGGTTTCAGTATTTCAATTATATCATGCTTTTGAATTTTAATTCCTATTTGTAGTTTATGTGTCACACACACACACACACACACACACACACACACACACACACACACACACCCCACACTGTTCATGTGTGAGTCAGAGGAGTCAGTTGTCTCCTGTGGGTTCTAAGGGTCAAACTCAGACTGTGAGGCTTTGTGGCAAGCTCTGTACCTGGTGGGCTATCTCTCTGCCTCTTCAGCATTCTGTTTAATATGATATTTTGTCTCTGTAGATTTTGATTCCTAGTTAAAACCTGCCATCAGGTGTTCAGCAGGAGAGTGAAAAAAGGCCCAGCACACTGTATCAACAATCAGAGGCTGAACCTGCCAGCCAGCAGAGCTGACTCTGATGGACAAATGCTTCCTAGGGTGACTGGACAGGATTAAGAGTTGCTTTTGTCATTACACCCTTGAAAGGTAGTTTTGTTCAATGCGTATGTCATAAGTGCACATGTGTAAGACAGAACAGTCTTAGCAGACACAAAAGTGGGACAGATGATGCCCATGTGTGAGTCTTCACGAAGATTCTGAGGCATAGGGCCCTGGAGGTAGGCTGCCAGCTCTTGTCTCGATGCCTCTAATGAGATTATGGCCACCCTATGACTACTCCATCTCATGAAATATTTTCATCATCTGGAAGACAGAAATTATTTTAACTATTTCCATATTCTGAAATTGAAGAAAAAACTTCTCTCAGGTGAAATCCCTGAAGACTCCTGACGCTGTCTCTCTCTATCATGCTTAGAGGTCACTGGGCTGCCATTCTGTCGTCTACCCCAGATATGTCTCCTCTAGCAGTGCTCTCTGCCTCTCTTACAGAAGATTTCAAAATTATGAGCACTCATGCATCTGGTCAATTACACAGTGCTCCACCACCAAGGGAAATTCCTTCTCCACTTCAGCTGGTGCACAGTTATGCCCCGGAGCCCAGGACGGACATGCCTTGTAACTTTTTAACCTAGTTAGTGTAACTGCCAATATTATCCCCGTTCATATAAATGTCTAATCCTTTCTTGAATCTTGCTAGACTATTTCCCTCAATAATATCCTGCAGCAGTGAATTCCAAAGGTGCATTATACGCTGCTTTAAAAATATTTCCTTTATTCGGTTTAAATTTGTTGCCTTTTAACAGGGCAATGTGGCCAGCACTCTCGCCTGAAGTGGAACAGGATAAAGACAGAGCTTCATGGCTCCCCAGAACTTTCTTACTTGTTATTAAACCCCGTCTTCTCTCACTATTTTCTGTCTTGTCACTTATAATAGTGATTAAGCGAGATGATCTGACTAAGTGGTTTTATGCTACCTGGGACACAGAGCAGGCATTGGCCCAACAGCTTTCCTTGATGCTCAGTGTGATTTATTAGATAAATATTTACCCAGTACCTATTTGTGTAGGAACTGTTTCAATTTTGGAGAGACAGCTTTGAATAAGACTAGGCCATTGTTCAGAAGGACCTGACTTTTCTTGAAAGGAAATGAGCAGTAACATAGTGTGTAAATTATAAGGTGCCATTTCAGGGTCAAAAAAAAAAAAATTTATCCATCCGCCATATCCTCAAAGTCTAGCAGGCTGTTTTTCCACCCCTCTAAAATCTGCAGCACTATAATTATTTACATAGCATTTACATTGCATTAAGTATCACAAGCTATCTACAAATGATTAACGTGCATGCAGGCATGTGCATAAATTATATCAAGTTCCATATCACGAAATAGAAGGGACTTGAACATGGTGTGACTTCAGGGTCCTTGGGCATGGGAGGGTTTCTCTGGAAAGGCGGTAGTTGGGCTGGGCCACCTATCAGTCATCTATGTGACATCCGAGAGTAGTCTCTGTGGCTCTGTATTATTGGTTGAGTATGTGAACGAATCAAGATTAAGAATGGTCACTTTAGTTACATTGTCCCATTAGGTCTGGGAGAAACAATTCTCTAATGCTTCTCATAACTCCCGAGAGTGTTGGCGTAGACAAAGGAAGGGATTTAGCCAGAAAGATTCCAGTTGCAAGGCCTAAGGTGCTCTGTCTAAGCAGCTGGGTGACATTGGGCAGGTCACCTTCTGCTCGAATCCAAAGCATTCTTCTTCATAAAAAGAGGAAGAAAGTTTTCTTCTTTCTTGGGGCTTTGAGTATTTAGGTTCCATTATCTGGAATTGTTTTTCTTTTTTTATCTTTAATCTTTTTTTTTTTTTTTTTTTTTTTTACAGTCCAGATGTTATCTCCCTCTGGGTCTGCCCTCCCACAGTTCCTCATCCCATTCCTTCTCCAGGGTGTCCAAGAGGACATCTCCACCCCACCCCATCTTGCCAGACCTCCCGACTCCCTGGGGCCTTGGAAGTTCTTTAAAAACTGCCAGAAGGTCTTCCTTCTTCTTAGGCTTCATATGGTCTGTGAATTGAATCTTGGGTATTCCGAACTTTTGGGCTAATATCCACTTATCTGTGAGTACATACCGTGTTTGTTCTTTGTGACTGAGTTACCTCACTCAGGATGATATTTTCAAGTTCCATCCATTTGCCTGTTAATTTCATGAAGTCATTGTTTTTAATAGCTGAGTAGTACTCCATTGTGTAAATGTACCACATTTTCTGTATCCATTCCTCTGCTGGGGGACATCTGGGTTGTTTCCAGCTTCTGGCTATTATAAATATGGCTGCTATGAACATAGTGGAGCATGTGTCTTTATTACATGTTGGAGCATCTTCTGGGTATATGCCCAGGAGTGGTATAGCTGGGTCCTCAGGTAGTATTATGTCCATTTTTCTGAGGGTCCACCAAACTGATTTCCAGAGTTGTTGTACCATCTTGCAATCCCACCAGCAATGGAAGAGTGTTCCTCTTTCTCCACATCCTTACCAGCATCTGCTGTCTCCTGAGTTTTTGATCTTAGCCATTCTGACTAGTGTGAGTGTTTCTTAAAAGGATGAACAAAATACTCAAGGGGAAATATTGAGAGAAAGTGTGGAGCAGAGACTGAAGGAAAGGCCACCCAGAGACTGCCCCACCTGGGGATACATCCCATATACAGCCACCAAACCTGGGCTTTATTGTGGATGCTGGGAAGTGCTTGCTGATGAAGCATGATAAGCTGCCTCCAGAGAGGCTCAGCCAGAGCCTGACAAATACAGAGGTGGCTGCTCGCAGCCAACCATTGGACTGAGTGTGGGGTCCTGGATGGAGGAGTTGGAGAAGGAACTGAAGGAGCTGCGGGGGTTTGCAGTCCCATGGAGGGAGCAACAGTGTCAACTGGTCAGGCACCCTGGAGCTCCCAGAGACTGGAGCACCAACCAAAGAATACACATGGAGGGACCCATGGTGCTGACGACATGTGGCAGAGGAGGGCCTTGTTGGCCATCAGTGGGAAGAGAGGCCATTGGGTCTGAGGGTGGGTGTCAAATGCACCAATGTAGGGGAATGCTAGGGAGGGAAGAGAGGAGTGGGTGGGTGGGTGGGGGAGCACCCTCATAGAGGCAGGGGGAGGGGAAATGGAATAGGGGTTTCCAAAGGGGAAAACATTTGAAATGTATATAAAGTAAATATCCAAAAAATAAAACAAACAAACAACAACAACAACAACAACAAACTGCCAAAATGTGTAAATACTATAGAACTTTGTCTTTATTTTACTTAAAAATTTGTTTCTAAATAAGGTCTTAAGTAGTCCAGGCTGACCTCAAATTCCTTAAAAAGCTGGGGATGACCTTGAACTCCTGCTTACCCTGCATCTGCCTCTCAAGTACTGGGATTATAGGTGTATATCTCTGTGTCCCTTTATACTGTGCTGGGAGTCGAAGCCAGGACTTTCTGCATTCTAGGTAAACACTTTTCCAACTAAGCTCCATCCTGTAAACTCAGAGATCTGGTTATCATTGTTCTTACGTAGGATTTACTTCAGGCACGCTACGAAAGCCACACCCACAGCTGCACCCATCTGGCCTTTCATTCTTCCTTCTTCTCTTCCTTGCTTTCTCAGGTCCCTAATTTATCCCTGCCTCTCCTGACAGCCCACCAATGGCGCCTTGGAAGTGCCCGCCCTCAGAGCTAGCTTTGGGCATCTTCCTGAGCTTGGGACCTGTTTCGTAAGGATTTCAAAAATGGAATCACGAGGAGTTCTTACTCGTTGACTCAGTGGATTGGAGGTGTTTACTTGCTTAGATTTTGCTTAGTGCTTCATCATCTAGGGTCAGGTTATCTAGCAGTCTACACATAAAAGCAGAGTCCTTGCCTGAATTTCTGAGTGAATCCCTCCCTAGAAACCACACTTTGACCCAATTACCTGTCTTTAGCTTTCCCAGGACTACATTCCAATGTGGTAAGTGTATACCATTTCCTTGTGTCGCCTTTCATGATTCTTTCTAATTGTTCCTGAATGCAACCCCCCCTTACTGAGGCAATTTGAAGTACAGTCATGCACAACCCCACATAATCATGTATTTAAAAGGCATCTCAATAAATTATTAGGATTGTTTACACGCATGGTTCAAATTTACTGGCAAATTGCTTGGGCCTTAGTTTTAGGATGTAGCTGCCGGCCAGGCTCCTTCTGGGTCAAAGTCTGAAATAGAAGAGGTTGCCCTTCACTGTCCCTCGCCAGCACTTCCTCTGCCTGGTTCCTGGCCTTTCAACACCTCCCTCCTTTCCCTGCCCTGAATAACTCTGAGGGGCTGACAGACCTTTTGCACCTTCATGTGAAGATGTTTTGTGGGTCCCTTCCCAGATCTGCCCCCAACCAAGGTGAGGTGCGCAAAGAAATAAATCTTCAATGGTATAATTTTAGATGCTCTGGCAGCTGGAGAGGGCAGCTATTTTGGGCTGTAGGGCTTTCTCCTTGACCCGAGGTGACTCGGTTTTGCCTGTCGCTAGAGTAGCCAGCCAACCCTGCACAGCGTCCTTTTAGCTTCGTGCTTGCAGTTTCTGGGGTGGCTTCTTCATGCCCTCTACTGAGGTTCCTATTCATTCAGAATGTTGTGTCCTCGCCTCATGCAGAGGCAAGCATCTGTTGACAGGCGCCAATGTAGGCTCGTTGGAGCGTAACACTCCAGCACAGTCTTTGGAGGCAGTATAGATGGAGCAGACCCCCTCCATGGAGAAGATGGAGGAAAACTGATCGTCCAGTTCCTATGTGTTCCTCAGTCTCCATGGTTTATCAGCTGCTTGGCCACCATTGTATGAGTCACCGCTGCTTGGATCCAGGCAGGTCTCCAGACCACAGTGTCTCTGCCTTACCACCTACACTGCCTGGCTGGAAGCTGTGTGTTCATGGTGTCTCTTCTGACCACCCTGCTTGCTGTCTTCCCCAGGCTCCTGATGCAGCTGCTATCTGCAGACCTCCTGGACTGCCCCGGCAAGGGAGTGGGAGCTCCCGCCACAGATGAGTGGAACATCGACAAGAAGGGCTAAAGGTGGCCAAAAATAACAGTGCCTTCCAGATGAGGTGACCTCAGAGCCAAGAGCATCATGGGGTAGAGTATCTTGTTCCTAGTTTTATGACCTAAAAAGTACACAGAAGATGCAAGGATACTACAGAGAGAAGGAACAAAATCTGCAGAGAACAGGGAAAGGCGACTGGTTATCGTATTTTTTAAATACTGAATTTTGTTGGTCATGAACAAAAAGAAAACAACCGTTTATACATGTTTGAAGAGAGATCTAGATCTATAACTAGATAGATGACAGATAGATACATAGGTAAAAGATAGATGATCAATAGATAGATAGGTAGATAGATAGATAGACAGATTGTTAAACAGATAGATAGATAAACAGAACAAAACACAATAGAAGACCAAAAGGAGAAAAAGGTAGAGACAATGCTGCCTTCCTTTGTTTGCTATTGAAACAAACTTAATAAATCCTCATTGAGATTCAAGTATGTCTGGTCCTATTACCTTTCTGCACATGTCACTCTAAAACTTATTAACATAGAAACATGACCTTCCCATATCACAGCCAGTCAAGGTTCAGAGTGTCCACTGGGATGAGGTGGGTGGTTTCAGAGGCTTTCCTGACAATAAGGCTGGCAGGTAGTTGAGGCTGGCTTTTATATGGCTTGCTTGTGCACTTCTGGTGCCTGATGCTGGCTGGCAACTGCTGCACCCTCAGATGGGATGCCTGAGTAGGGTCTTTCCATGCAGTCTGGGCTTCATTGACATCTCGTTGTCGTCTTTGCTGCTGCTCATTGGTCAAAAAGTGAATGTCCCAAGACAAGGTAGAAACGTAATCATCCCTTTGGCATAGCTGAGTCACAGACTGGGTTGGTTCACCACTCACAAGGTCAGTTCAGGTTCAAGAGGTGGGCACAGAGATGCTTCTCGGGAGTTTCAAAGTGTTATGGCACCTGTAAACATCTTAAACCTTCTAAGATATCTAACCATGACGCCAGCTGGCCCAGTGCCAATCCTCTTAGAGTATGTATCTAGTTGAAGTTACAAAAATTCAGTAAAGGACTGGGAATGTAGTCCTGGAGTGCAACACTTGTCCTGCATACAAGAAGCACCACATTTGCAAAGAAAGTAATCAAGGGTAGATTCAGTGGACAGGAACAAAATATCCACTGGCCAAGGCTTTGCAGCAACAGATGAGTGTATCTACAGAATACACTGGAAGAGAGGATTCCTGCAAGAGCTGTGTGTTGTGGTTCACATCTATAATCCCAGCATGGTGTAGTGGTGTGGTGGTGGTGGTGGTGGTGGTGGTGGTGGTGGTGGTGGTGGTGGTGGTGGCGGTGGTGGTGATGGTGGTGTGTGTTTGTGTTTGTGTGGTGAATCTTTAAGTCTGAGGCCAGATTGGGCCATATATAGCAAAACTCTGACTTCAAACAAACAAATAAATAAATGCAACAAATAAAAACTCCCAAACTTTGTATATGTAGAGGTCATAGGCCCCTAAGCCATAAGGGAGGCCTGTGGCCACTTACTACCATTGGAGAGACTTGAAACGCCAATTGAAGGACACTGGGACATAGTGGCTAGCATCTTTAAAATGTAGAGTGGGTGTTTTGGCCAGCCATGCTCAGGTCTGCACTCTTGCTTGCAGTAACTTTGCTGTTTGTTCCTGGCCTTCTGCTGCCCCGCCTCACCTGGCTCCTGCCAGCTGTTCTGTGTTTTGAGCACTTTATTCTGCTCTGGTTGTAAAACTCTTCCCGATCCCTGAGTGTTCTGAAGCAGAGGCTGTCCTTTATGTGTATGAAGGACCAGTCTTCTGTCTCTTTCTCCCTGCTTACTGAAGAACAGTGAGCATCTCCTGGTCCTTTCATGTCTCATTCCTCAAGCTCATTGCTTGCAATATCTATTTTTATTTTGCTTCCCCCTTAGTGGCCCCTGTCTTTTGTCCTCGAGAATCCTGTCTTGTTATCCACATGTCTCATGCTTTTCCCCTCTGCTCTGGTCTGTCTTAACCTAGCAGCTAGTGGCCTGCCAGTCACAAGACATCAGTGTGCAGGGTGCGCAGCATCTCCTCCAGGTTCAGCTTGGCATCTTTCTTCGGAGGGCCTACTCCAATCTCAGGACTTTGAGGTGAGGTTCTATCTTTGGTAAGCATTTCCTCCATGCAGGAACAGCTAAACACACTTTTCATCTGGACCTTCAGTCTCTGAATACCAACCAGGGTAGAATTCACCTTTAATCCTCACAGAGGTTGGGTTTCTTTTCTTTCAGTACAAAGCCACATATATCCACTGTGGAGAATTTAGAACACACAGAAAAGCAAAATTATATTTATATGCACTATTACTACCCTTTGATGTGGGCCTCTCTCGATATGATGGTTTTTATAGACAAAACCGAGCAGCACTTAGATGGGAAATACTTTCTTCTGTGCTGCTTGCTGGCTGGCAAAACCAGTTCTATGGAACGTCAGTGCCAGGCCCTAGCTGATTGGAATAGGGCTAGCTATCTGGCCCTGGTTGGGCGTGTGTCTGTTCTTTCCTTGAGATTAAATCAGATGGTATCTGAGACTGGACCTATAATATCTTACTGAGGTAAGATTAGTCACTGTGCCTGGAAACTCAAAGCTTTGCTGGAGAAGGTGGTTTGTAGGAGAGAATAAAGAAGACTGTGAGACGATGAGGAAAAGTCAGAGTCAAAGGAGCAAGAACTCCTTACATGTGGCCCCAGTGTTTTCAGTGACTTTTCTCAGGTCAAGATGCATCCGTATCTTGACTCTGTCCTTGAGCAATGTCTATGAGATCCTGATACCTCCATGTAACAAAGCCTGCCCAAGATGGTTGCTTTTTTGTAAATTCTCTTCACAGTGAACAAGATGCTAGAATTCTTCTATGTATCCTATGGTCATCCAGATTATACTTTTCAGTGTGGTAGGTCAAGTATCATGGGGGAGGGGCACTGCACTTAACCTGAGCGGCTTGAGCTCTGGTTCGGAATAACCATAAGTTCACAGGCCCCTCCTTACCTCCTTTGCTGTGTGATTCGGATGACGAACACTAATCATCTCAGTATTTTCATCTGTAAAATGGTAAATCACAAGGAATCTTAACGTTTCTAGACTTAAACTTGCCATATAGCAGAGGGCGACCTCACACTCCTGAATCTCCTGCTTTCTTGCCGACAACGTGACCTGACCCGGTGCCATTGTTAATAATCACAGACCGGTTCTCTATCAACAAACCTCCTATTTCCAACATGTTAAAACACAACTGTAAGAATACTTTCAGAGCTGAGCATTTAGGCATTGGTACTCCTTGGGCTGAGTGCCTCCAGAGGTCATGAGCATGAAAAGTGTACAACCGTGGTCCAACATCACGGCTGCCTACGGAGTGTCTGCTACCCCGGCCTTTTGGTGGCTTTGGAGACAGTGCATTTCCTTCCACGTCTGTGGTGAGATCTATACTCAACTTCCAACAAAACGAAGATACTGTCGCATCTGACCTGTGGGACTCTTTTAGGTGAAATTTAAAACCACTCAGCTAGTCACTGCCATACCAGGTATAGATTAGGCTCAGAGATAAACAGGGCCTAGGGGTTAGATTTCCAGGTTGCTAACCACATTGGAGACTTTGCAACCCTCCTGTGAAAAATTCCAGATGGTTCTGAGGAAGTCAGATATTTTTAAAAATTTTTTTAGATATTGACTGAATTTTGACAATATCTATAAACTTTTTAGATTTTATAAAGTGTTCTGAGAAATAGGATCATTTGGAACATGAACATTTTTATTCTTTGTTGTGTCTGGACTCACCTGAAGACCCTACCACAGCCTCATAGCTTGGGCGAACATGAATATGGGACTTAGTGAGCTGCTTTTATTTATTTTCTTTGTTTAAGCTTATTTTGTAAAAAGACAACATCTGATTATGCTGCCTGGAATTTACCATACATTCCAGGCTGGTCTTGAACTCTTGGAGATCTGCCTGCCTCTGCCAATCAGTGCTGGGACTAAGGCTGTGCACTGCCACTCCTGGCTTGTGGCCTGCTTTTCGAGGTCCACGTTGTGCTGTGCACTCAGGGGAAGGAAAAGACAACCCACGTCACCTTGGTCCTTAAGGAGCAGAGTGTACTGGGGAAGTGTGTAAGGGAAAGGAATCCTATCAGAATGGGGCCATGCCTCTTTGAGAAAGTCCAGAATTAAGTAATTTCAAGAGTCAAGGTCTACACATTTAGTCATTCAGACCCTAAATTTTTTATTTGGTTCAAAGTGATAGAATTCAGGTTGGTCTCTTTGTTTGTTTGCTTGTTTTAATGTCCAACAACGATCAACAAGAAATATCTAGGCAAAGATTTTTGTCTTTGAAAAAAAATGGATGAGTTGGCAATATTGAGACCCAGTCTACTAGGCAGTAGGCAGAGGGAGTGTCAGTAGCAAAGAGGGGATGACGTTTTAGTTAATAAAGGAATTTTCTATTGTTGTCATCTTAAACCAATGACCCTACTACCATCTGTTGCTTTAGGCCTTATTTATTTTGCTAGCTGTATGTGAGCAGCAGCCAGAGCTTAGAGGAGAAGCCCCTGTTCTCTTACAAGGTGTCAGGGAAGGCTTAGTAAGTTCTGCCAGAGAGGAGGCATGTAGGGTGGGGAGGAATTTGAAAAGTATGGGGTTAAATACAGCAGGGTCTTCGAACAACAGAAAAGAGACTAAGACTGCAGAAATGTGTACCGGACGACTCAGAGGATGACAGCTAAGGATCTTTCACAAGTCTCGTGTTCTATACAACATCTGTGTGCAGGACCTGGTGAAAGCTGGACCTACAGCACAGATGATGTAGGTGAGAAGATGCAGGTGGGAGGAATGGCTGAAGAGACGGCCCACAACCGTCACACAGAAAGATGGAAGGGAATCCAAGGCTTTGCTAACTACAGAGCTTACAATCTCACCGTTAGGATGTCGTGCTTACAAGGGCTTCAGAGCAGTTCCTAAGGTACATTTGGAGCATCGCTGGGAGTCCCTGCAGGGATGCTGTGAGAGCAGAGTGGTTAGAGGCAACTGCCATGGCCATGTGAGAGTGGGTGTTCTCCCCCAAGGTAGCCTCTTTTAGGTCTTGAAGGGGGACATCCTGGCCTCATGGACCAGTGAGAGCCTTCTTCATGGAGCTGTCTAGTCGCAGGATTTTCTCCCCCTTCCTTTAATTCTCAGGCATTTTGTGCCTTTTGGGGCCATATACCCAAACAGCTGCATGAAAGATATTGCAACCAGTGTATTTTAAGTTCCTTAGGGGCAGGAGGAATTATGCTTTATTTACATATGTGCATATGCATATAGATATATAGTATATACATTTTAAATATATATATTTGTATATACGTGTGTGTGTGTGTGTGTGTATAGCTTTGTTGAGTCCTTTGGTAATGAATAAATTTCAAAATTACTTTTTCCAGATCATTCCTCTTTCGGCATATAATTTGGAAGTTAGTAGCAACTTAAAAAGTCTTCTTTCAAAATATGAAAATAATTTCCTTAAACAATCTACTTGAAACTATCTTGAAATATAAAGAGAAGGAAGACTGGGAAGTTGTTTTGAAACGGCAAAGCCTTTAGGAGTCAATGTCACATTTATTGCTATAAAATATTTTTCTCTCTCTGTTAGACATCTGGATCCCATTACATACAGTATTGGGTACTTGAGTTCACCAGCCATTTTGCATACTAAGCAGGGTGCACACAAAATCCCCAAAGACATCACCAGTACACATTTGCTCCGTGTAATTCTTACTTTACGTTCACAGGCGACTCCTCTGTCACCAACTCAATGCTTACCGTTGACATTTTCCCCTTACTTACCTTAAGGACCAAATTCTGTACATATGCAGGATAGAGAGCTTCAAAACCATGGTGCCTTTTGCTTTCGGTCTTATACGGTCCAACTATCTATAATCTAGTGCTGAAGTCAAGGAAACAGCTAAATCTTACGTCTATACTTACTAGTAACATTGACCCAGAAATGAGAAACACAATATGGAATGTTTGCTAATGAGTCATGAATTTCCTTATAATTGCTTCCACATTTGGGATAGTTCCCTTAAACCATGTAATCTCCACATATCCTGAAACAATCCCATGTGTTGTAAATGATTTTGTTTTATTTCTTGGGTTACTGTTAAGAGTTTATTTTCTGGTTCATTTCATTTTCTTAAAGAAAACCACACACTCAAGTGTTCATCATACAAATGCAACAAGGGGAACATACATGCTCCTGTGATTTTTTTTTTTTTTGCCTCAGTCTCCACTTATGAGACACACACACACACACACACACTCACACACACACAAAGAATAAAAGAATCCCTCATTATTTGGTCTGAAAATCAAAATAATCACATCTGTGAAGACTATATCAGGCTCCCAATTCAAGCCTGTGAGAAGAATTAAAGGCAGCATTGAGCAACATATCAGCCAACAGGCGTTTGTCTCTTTGCTAGGTTTCAGTATCCATAAGAGAAGAGACAAATACAACCAGCATTCAGTACAGTAATAATGGAAAATTAAATACGACTTTTAAAAACTGCTCACATTATAAAGTGATCTATTAGCATTATGTGACTGGAGCACTTAGCATGACTGATTTGAGCTGCAAGACGTGGCCCATAGCAAGCGTTAAAGAGCTGCAAGAGTGTGAAGGCATTTTATCTCTTCGGAGATATTTTAAAGTGGGTTTTCTTTGGAATAAAGCTTCATTCCTGCTGCACAAAAGGTTATGTGGATGGACTCTCTCAGCTCAACTCTCTCAGATGGAAGCAGAGGCAATTATCGTTTCTCCTTTGATTCAGTCCATCAATAAAGCAAGGAGCAGAGGCACGTTTGCATGAGTCCTCCTTTGCATTCAGAGCCCATGCATGTCATGCAGAGGGTGCAAGACTTGATGCCCACCCCGGATGAGCTTTTCCAGGGCGCAGAGAGATTCTCTCATCAGGCTGTTTCCTTAAGATTGTCTTTGAGCCAAGATGGTGGGTCTGTGAGATGAAGCTACTTTGTAACATCTTGAGCTGAGCCTAGGTTATCACAACAGTGGGGATTCTGAGCATACACACACATTCACACTCTAGGTGTACCTACTAACAAGTTTACAGGTTTCAGAAAAAGTATGAAAATAGAGGAATGCATTCAGCTTTGGATGTAATTTTATGTTTATGATGGTTAGGCTTTTTTGTTTGGTTGGATTTTTTGCTTTCATTTCATTAAAGACAGAAGTTCTATTAGCTGTATACCATTGGAAACTGTAGACTGAGCTGAGGGCATTCTTGTTGAATGTCCAAGTTTAAGTAGGTTAAGCTATGCTGAAATATTTCCTTGATCTGCATGCATAGGGATTTCTGGTTGATGGTTTTCAGATCTCCCAGATAATGAAAAAAATTTCCAAACTAGACTTCCCAATTTTAGAGTGATGACCCACATAGTTATCCAAGTAGCCAACAGCAAGCTTTTGAATAATTGATTAAAAACCCCAGTGAAACTGTTAGGCTGTGGCTATCAACTTTATTTTAAATGTATCATTTGTACTGTTGTCCTGAACAGTAAACTCAGGGCTTTAGGCATGCCAGGCAAGGGTTCAACCACTCAGCTACAGCTCCAATCATCAACCTTGTTTATTTTAAGGTCTACTTTTTAAAAATTAACATTATTTTGTAAAGGGCAGCACTTGGTAGAAAGAAATTTAAAGGCAGTCAGACTTATTGTAAAGTGGTTTTGTTGTTTGTTTGTTTTGTTTTGATGTAAAGTTTTCATTAACTGATCCCTGTAGCTTCTAATTTTTTTGTTTTCCAAAGCTATGAATCTATAGAAAAGAGAAGACATGCGTATCATTGACCTGGATTAGGAGAACAGGCAATGAGAAGGAGCTCATGACCATAGACACTTTGTTAATAGAAACACTATTTTAAGGATATGCTTGAATTGGACAAAAATAATGCTTCTCCTTTGTCTTCTAGCATATCTTAAGTGCCAACTTGGCTGAACTGGCCACTGCCTTTCTCAGATAGAGTCTAATACATGAATATATAAGTATAAAAATTGCTTGTTTGAGGGTGGCAAAATGGCTCACTGGGTGAAATGCATGATGAACAAATGTGATAACCCCAGTGGAACCCACATAAATATGGTCACAGTATTCCATCTGTCATCCCATGGCTCTGATGATAAAATGGGAGCTGGAGTATTCTTGGAAACTCATGGGTGAGCTAGCCTGGTATACCCAGAGGTGAACAAAACCACACCGTTTTAAATAAGTTGGGAGGTAAGGACCAATATCCAAGATTATTGTCTGACCTCCACATATGTGCCTTGGGGTGTGCACGCATGCGCACACACACAAACACACACACACACATACACACACACACCATACATATGAATATACATATCACACATTCATAATCCTATTTTATTTATTGATTTATTGATAGTGGTGGTGTGAATCAGAAGCAGGGCCTTGTGCATGGTGCTCCCTAGACCCAATGCGGCAACATGAAGAGCATCTCTCACCAGCGATTACTGGCAGTGTGCAGGATTTTCCAATGATGTGGTTTTATGCATCTTGTGGTGGGGAAATGAGGCAGTGCTAGTCCCATTAAGGAAGATCTTTTATGTCTTGCTATATCAATAAGCTGACCAGATTTACATCAAAGACCAACCATGGAACGGCCCCGTTGACAAACCAGTGATACAGTGTTGAAAATGGGGATGTTTCCTTCCAGGAACTCACAGGGAAGGATAGGGAGAAGCCACAATTAAAACAGAGGGTCACGTACCATAGCACATAACCAATAAATCACACCTAGGCGCATGCGCAAGTGCTCGGCACTATGTCAGGCATTAAGGGTAGAATGGGAAAATGAGATGAGGGCTACTTTTCTTCTTCGTTTCCCTTTCCCCTCAAATTCACTGTCAAGTGGAGTGCAGGGATCAAGACTGTGAACAGGCAATGTCAACCACACACTCTCATCAGAAGCTGGGATTTTGAGTGGGTACCTCCTAGTCAGATCAAAGGCTACAAGACAGTGACTAAGGGCTATGCTGTGTGCTCAAGGTGAGGGTTTAAAAATGTGGAGAATGGGTACTTATGAGATCTTAGGCTCCATCTAGTTGCATGATTCTCAACCTGTGGGTCACGACTGCTTTGAGGGGGAGTCAAAGACCCTTTTACAGGAGTCACCTAAAGCCATTCAAAACCACAGATATTTACTTCATGATTCATAACAGGAGCAAAATTGCAATTGTGAAATAGTAACGAAGATAGGTTTTATGGTTGGGGGTCCCCACAACGTGAGGAACTGTACTAAAGGGTCACAGTATTGGGAAGGGTGAGGACCACTGACTTAGTCCCTTTCCAAAGACCATCCACAGCAGAAACGAGCTTCTGCAGTTTCTCTGATGGCTTTCAGTCACAAGGGCAGCTATTGTTTCCCAGGCCTGACTCAACAGCTCTTTGATTTTATACCTGATATCACTTTTTTTTAATTCTGTGCTGACAGGCCTGGTGCTAGGTTCACACAGGCCCTGGCAGGAGACAGGCCTGTATTACAGCAGTCTTCCTCTCCCCCTCATCTTATTCCTCTCTACCACCAGGTCCTGGAGGTCTAGTCCTGCTGGCCTGCTACTGCTCCTTTAGTCTTCCAGGCAGGTACTGACTTACCTGGCCCTCTGTATATTCTGTTCTCATAAGTGCTTGACCCTTCAGCACACCTCCATCTCTCCTCTCTCTCTTCAGACTTGTATAGATTTTCTACACCGAAGCACTTGTTTAAATTAACTTTCCACCATGAGTCTCACTATATTGTCACTTCATTTTGCGCACAAACTATAGCATGGTATTTCACATTCACTGGTGTGAATGGAGAATGTTTGGCTCTGCCATTAAAGTGAAAGTTCCAGGGAGTAGGGTATGATGTCCACCTTTTGATTATTTGTTAAGATAGATGTATTATTAGTCAGGGTTCTGTAGAGAAACATAACTCATATGGGCTATGGTCCAGCTAGTCCAACAATAGTTTTTACTAATGGAAAATCTAGAAATCCAGTAAATGTACAGTCCACAGGACTTAGATGCCTATGCTAGTTTTTAGTATATGTTGAACTCCCAAAAAAGTAGGTTCTCGTGCCTATGAAGGAATGAACTTGCCAGAGAAAGAGAGAGAGAGAGAGAGAGAGAGAGAGAGAGAGAGAGAGATCGCACCAGCCTTCTTCTTCCATATCCTTTATGTAGGCTGCCATTAGAAGGTGTGGCCCAGATTTAAGGTGGATCTTCCCACTTCAAAATATTCCAATTTATGGTGGGTCCTCCCAACTCAAGGAAAAGTCTCTCACAGGTGTACCCAACCACTTGGGCTTTAGTTTATTCCATATGTAGTAGAGTCGACAACCAAGAGTAACCATCACAGTAGATAACCTACAACAACACACTGTTGAACAAATGAATGAGAAATCTAAAGAAACATGCCTCATTCTTACTGTAAGATAGAGTATTATAAGTATTGTAAGGTTCCATCTGAGCTCAGGCAATATTTATAAGCTATTCTGGCCTCATTTGCTACAGACTTATCTCTGCGTCTTGTTTTCCACTTGTTCGGGCATCTGTAGCTTCTCATAGGGAATCATGGCTTGTTGATTTTGCTTACCCCAGTCATTTCTACTCTGGATGTATTATTTAACACCATTATTATCTCAAGACCCTTCCAAAATGGAGCCAACCATTTATTGAGTGCCGGACTCTGGTTGAAGCTGTGGCCATTCCTTTGCTAGGAATACTGCATAGCTGCTTTGCTAAGAGCTCTAAGCATGACTACCTGGCACACTGGTGGCCCTGAACATTGAAGGACATTGAAGTAGACAGGTCCAGCATATCCTTGAAAAAATATATGTGCATTGGATTCCAGATCTAAGTCATGTCATCATGACTGCAGGAAGGGAAAGACCATTGACGGAAGGAAGAAGGCGTCTAGACGGAGATGATAAAAGCAAAGAGGTATTTAGGACAAGGACAAGGAGACATCTCTGAAGACAAGTGATCTTTGACCTGATTTCACTGGTGACAAGGATTGAGTCACTTAGAGGGGAATATGGGACACAGGGTGCAGTGAGGCTGGCAGAGATGTTTGGTGAAAAGATTCAGTCAGGTTTTTGCCCATACAGATTCACATTGCTTGGAACATCCAATTTCTTAATTGGGGAAAGAGTTCTCCTCATGACTCTCAACTATGAATTGTCTATAGAACAGCTTCTGGCTTTCAGTTCTGCTTCTGAAGTGTACCCGTTCTAAGTGTCTGTTTAGAACATACCATAAATGACCTATCTGAAATATAAGTAGACAGGTAACAGTGCAGCAGGATTTGTGACTTTCTAGTTTTGATTGAAGTATCTCTGTATGTGTGCACGCTAGTGTCCAACAAGTGCATGTATGCCTGTGTTCAAGTGTGTGTGTATTTGCATGCATACTATGGACATCTTAATCTTACTTGTTAATATTAGCCACATATACATTAGGATGATTAGATTCATTCATACTGAGAGCTGTACTGCCCTGCCTTAGGGAACATCTAGCTAGGAAAGAGGCAGCAGAGAGCACCAGAGAGGGCCACCATTTCGGAGTTGCTAACCTGAGGATAAGGCTTGTCTTTCCATTAACTAGTGTGTGGCTTTGGGCAAGCCACATCACCTTTCTGATTTTCAGCTTGCTATTCTTACTTTTAGATAATAACAAAGTTGTTAGAGGTTTGCTAATGCAGACTTATAATTCCAGCTACCCAGGATACTGAGGCAGGAAGATCTGATGTTGCACAATAATGCTTGATCTGTCCAACAGACAAACAAACAACAAATTAAACAAGGGTGAACCAGAAGCCTTACCACAAATCTGAGACTTTTCTGAGCTCAATAGGAAGTACCTGAACAGCTAAGCTCTGTACATAGCCAGTCCCTGTCTAAATAATGCATATGAAAGTATTTTCTTTTAACAAAGACCCAAACAATTGATCTCAGAAAACAGCAAATTTAATACTATTAAAATTGTTGAGGTCATTTCCTCAACTGTGAAAATAATTTCCTGGAAGTTCAAATAGGATTCATTTTGTGAAGACAAGGATTAGATTTTTTCCCATATAATATCAGCCCAGTAAGTAATCCAAACTGGGTCAGTGCTGACTGACAGGGAACTAAAATGTACATTTGAAATACAGACTCACTATAAATCTAAATTACTGGGTACAAGACAGATTTTTTTTCTTTTCTCCTTCATTTATTAATTTCCTTGCTATCTTTTTCCTTGGGGCACATTTATTTTATTTTGTTATCATGGTTTTAGAGGTTATCTCAGGCATGAAAGTGGCTATATAGGCCAGGCTGGTCTTGAGTTCACAGAGATCCATTCATTTCTTCTGACACAGTGCTGGGATCCAAGGTGTGTGCCATCATAGCCAAAAAGGAAATTTTTATTTATTTATTTATTTATTTTTTGATACTTTATTTACATTTCAAAGGTCTCCCCTTTGGAAACCTCCTATCTTCTCCCCTCCCCCCGCCTCTATAAGGGTATTCTCCCACCCACCCACCCACTCCCGTCTTCCCTCCCTGGCATTCCCGTATACTGGGGCTTCTAACATCCTCAGGCCCAAGGGCCTCTCCTCCCTTTGATGGCCCTCCTCTGCTACATATACGGCCAGCACCATGGGTCCCTCCATGTGTATTCTTTGGTTGGTGGTCCAATTTCCAGGAGAACCGGGGGGTCAGGCCAGTTGACACTGTTGCTCCCTCCACGAGGCTGCAAACTCCCTCAGCTCCTTAAGTCCCTTCTCCAACTCCTCCACCTGGGACCTCACACTATGTCCAATGGTTACTGTGAAGTGAATCATGGGTATTCCGAACTTTTGGGCTAATATCCACTTATCTGTGAGTACATACTGTGTTTGTTCTTTTGTGACTGAGTTACCTCACTCAGGATGATATTTTCAAGTTCCATCCATTTGCCTGTGAATTTCATGAAGTCATTGTTTTTAATAGCTGA
>CM052703.1:119703645-119735904 GCA_028551405.1 Uromys caudimaculatus | reverse complement strand
CAAAAATAAAAAGAATCAGGAGAGGACTGCATGCAAAGAAGCCCCCAATGGTGTTGGGCATGTCTGTTGCAAGGAACTGGCTGGCTGGCTGCTTGAAACTTCTGCCTCCTGGTGCATGGCGGAAGCTGAGCAATGCTTTCTTGCTATGAGAAGCTTGGAAAATACTTTTGGATTTTGACAGGGAGAAGACTTCTTTTGAGATGGGGATGTAGAATCCACAAAAAAATACAACCACTCATCCAAGATTAGAGACCATCCCACAGCTGACTGGGAAGATGAAGGTCACAACAGTTCACTTATATCTTGCTTGCCACAGTCACTTCTTGATGCCTGGTGCCTTCACTAAGCTGAGTACCAGCATGCCTGTTCTGGTCTGCATTTATTCATAGTAGTTCCCATGACCAGGTGCCACTTCCATGGCAGAATCCTGCTTTCCACAGCACCTGGGGAGTTTCCTCATCTTGAATGGTAAGATGGTTACTTTGGAAAGTCAACTTGCCACAATTTGGAATCACCTGAACGGAGAGCTCAGTTGAGGAATTATTTTAACTAAATTAGCCTGTGTGCATTTCTGTGAGGAACTGTATTGACTGTGAATTAATATAAGAAGATTTAATCCATTGTGGGTGGCACCATTCCCTAGGCGAATGGGTCCTGAACTATATAGAGGACAGGAAAAATCTCTTGACGAAAGCAAACAAGCAAGCAGGCAACATGGGTGCCTGTCCTTTGCTTTTGATTGTAGGTGTTGTGTGAGTAACAGCTTTGCACTCGTGCCTTGCCTTCCTCTCAGTGATGGACTGCAACCTGGAAATATAAGTCCCAGAAACCCTTTCCATCCCTAAGCTACTTTTCATCCATGTATTTGTCACTGCAGCAGAAACAAAATTAGAAAAAGTCCTTTGCATGGAGTTTCACCCACAGAGGTTGCTCAACTCAGGCTCAGAAAGCACACACTGTATCTTTAAGAAATAGTTTACTTGTGAATCAGTAAACGTACTAGACAAAGCAGCCATTACTTATGCATTCTTGCATACCCGGCAAGGTGAAAATAATAGAATAAACATCATATACTTCATTATGATATCGGTTTACACTTCCAGGGTATACAAAAAGAGGCCATTTCATCAAGCTAATTGCCTGAAAGTAAAAGAGAAAGAACTTTGGCTATTAGTCTATTATGGGGCTTTTTTCTTAATCACAAATAGGGGCCGTGTGTCCCTGGGGGGATGTGTATTCTAATTTACAATTGAACTACAGATCAGAGCAATCAATCTTGGGCAGCACTTTCACTGTGTAATTGCTGCAACATAACAAATAATAATAATATATTAAAAAAAAAAGCCAAAGAAAGAAAAGAAGAAGAAGAAGGCCGAAGCTCAGCTTCTGCTTGAGGTGGAGATATTTCCAGGCACTAGTTCAGAGAGGGAGGGGGAGTACTGCCATGTCCATGAATATGCAATGAGGGCTCATTAGCGGCCTAGTGTTGCCATGACGAATGGCATTATCCCCGGCCTGGTGCTGCCTAAACATGAATTTTATAAGGACTCATTTATCATGACTTGTCATGGGCTTCTGTACAGTTCTTTCTCCAGCTCACACACCTTTCCCTATTATAGCACTAGAAATCTTTCTTATTATTATTGTTTCCTTTTGTATTGATTTCTGGCACTTTGAAGCAAGTGTTCAAATATAGTAACATACTAATGAGAGATTTGTGACTTCAAAGTTGGAGAACTAAAACTTGATTATTCTCACATCTTCGGTGTAGTTGTGGCGTAGAGAAGAAAGTTGGGCTACACTTTGGAAGAAATTTCCCAATGTGTGAGCTTTATTGAAAAAACAAAACAAAACAAAACAAACAAAACAAAAAAACCCCAACTTTTTTTAGTGCAACAGTTGCACACAACAGACTTTTAAAATTTAAAATGATCTAAGTTGAGTTCTTTTTGTTTCTTTTCCTACAGCTCTCAGACCTTTTTGAAGATTTTTTTTTCCCAAAAACTTGGGAGCTATGATGACAAAGTTTAAGGTTAGGTGTTTGATAGAGTTTATAGATCGTTAGTGTTTTACAAGTGTCTAAGCTTATTTCTTACCCAGAAACATCTTTCTGCAGTGGAGAGTAGAGAGAAAGGATGCTCAAAAGCTTGGTCATTGATGACAACTTATTAATAGCAAAATAAAAACATGCACGCAATGTCCCATGGCAAACACCAAGAGTTTGGTTGGATTGCCCTGCAGCCACACAACTGCTGCGGACAAAGCCGAGAGTTTTTGCCTTAGAAGTTAGGCTGAGAGGGTGATGTGTAAGGGAGGCCATCAAATTTAAGTCCACCAGTTGGCCAAGAAAGTGGTCCAAGGTTGACAGAACTCCCTGCTGCAACCAGAGACACTATGACTGTTGTGAATAGTCAATTTAGTCACCATAGAAGAGAGAGGTGCAAGATCTAACTCATGGTCAGCTAAGCAAAGCACAGAGACACTCAGGTGGGCTCTGGTCCAGCCCACGACTGCAGTCATTGTTCTGTAGAATTTATGTATAGAGAATAGTTGTGTGGGTCTTTTTAGTGTGACTTGCTCTCCTGTGCTGCCTTAGATTCTGTATTCACAGCAAGTACTTTTTTATGCAATGACAGTGTTTCTGTAATAAAATAGACAATGAACCATTATATCTATGATAATTTTATATTGATGAAGAATCTTGGCCATTCTGAGTTCTTGTATAAGATTCTTGAGTCAGTCCGAAGCAGGCTTGATTATCTTCTCCTTTGGGGTGGGGTGCTGGGGATCAAACCTTGAGTATCAAGTGTGTTAGGTTCAAGTGCCTCATCACTAACCTCAGTCAGCTCTATTTCCATTTCAAAGATGAGAAACATTTAGACTCAGAAGTAAAAGGAACCAGTCAGGGTCACACAGAAAATGTTAACACCGGGTCCATCATCAAGTCTGTAGATTCTTAGGTGGGTACTTCAGTGTACCCAAAGTCATAGAGCAGAAATCATTCTTTATGTGTCAAGGGCAGCTGTTCTTCATAATCTACAGGGGACTGCTTCCAGTCACTTCATCCCCTATCGCCAATATAAAGAGCTGTGAATTCCCAGGTCTCTTGTATAAAAGTCTAATATTAACATATAACCTATACACAACGTCCTGTATACATTATATGATCATTAGCTGGCTTATTACGCCCCTTACAATGTGAATACTAGGAAAATAGTTGTTATACCGTATTGATTAGGGACAGATAACAAGAAAAACATTTATTACACATTCAATACAGTTTTTTTTTAAAGATACTTTTCTATCTATCCTTTGTAGAATCTGCAGATATAGAACCCATAGATCTGAACCCAAGGAAATGTATGTTGAGATTTAATAATTAGTATGTTGGGAAAGTAACCCACTGAAAAGATGGCCATCATTGATGTTTAAGAGATTTTTGGTTCTCCAAAGCTTTATTAGAGTACAAATTAGCTCAGGCACCCCAATTAATATTAAGTTATCACTCCAATCATGTAAACTGAATTGTCTTACACCTTTAAAAAAGAAGATATAGGGTCTGGAGAAGGAGAGCTTGTTATTCCTGTAGAGGACCCGTGTTTGGTTTTCAGCACCACATGGTAGCTTGCAACCGTCTGTAACTTTTTCCCCAGGGAATCTGATGCCCTCTTCTGACATCTTCGGGCATTGGGCATGTATGTAGTACATATACATAAAGGCAGGCAAAACACTCATACACATAAAATAAAGTCAATAAAAATGTAAAAGTACAGATATGCAATGTTTTCAATATATACACTGGTGCCTCCTGGTTGGTCCCTTTATGTTGTAAGTCTACTGGATATTGCATTTTTTGTTTCCAAAGAAATTAGCCCTGCCCTGTTCCTTTAGATGATGGCTTAGTGGGTAAAGGGCATGCCATGCAAGTGTGAGGACTTAAATTTGGGTCCCCAGAACCCATGTAAAGCTAGATATGGTATTGTATGCCTGTAATTCCAGTGCTTCTATTGTAAGACAGGACACTGAGATAGGTAATCTGCAGAAGCTCAAAGGCGCACCAGCCTGGCACACAGAGAGAGTCTTTTCAGTGGGGTGGTTCTCTGACCTCTAAACATATGTCACAGCACACACATACCCACATCTACACATGGAAAAGCATACACATATGCACATGGAGGACAAAGATTGAAAAACAAAAGACAGCCTTGGGTTTTCTCCATGAAGGAATCCAGTAAAGCTTTTGGAGATAATTTTGTGAAGAAGGAATTAAAGTATTGACAAAGGAGATTTTCTTTAAAATAAGTTGAGACAAAACACACTGTGACAACAAACATCTGAATAAAAAAGAAAAAATAGTTTGGAAAAAGTTTGGTGGTTTGTTTATTTGACATCATACATCTGGATCTGACAAACATCTGGATTTCAACTCTTCCCCTTCCCACCCTGCACTGGGCTTCACTGGAGTGTGCACGATTGTGAAGTGAAAGATGAAAGAACAGGCTTACTATCAATATTAGTACATTTAATGATGAAACTATCAAGCTCAATTGATCTCTGAATACTGCTTACTCTACTTAGCAGATAACGTGATGAATAAAAACTTTTCCCAGGTAAATAAATGCAGGAAGATACAGTCACTCAATTTAAGATTAAGATTTGGCCAGGTGTGGTGGCACACACATTTTGATCCCAGCACTTGGGAAGGAGAGGCAGGTGGGAATCTCTGTGAAGTTTTGTCTACAGAGTGAGTTCCAAGACCGCCAGAGCTACACAGTGGGGCCCTGTCTCAAAATGACAACAATAACAACAACAAAAATTAGCTTAAAACATATTTAAATCTTGACCACAGTTTGCTGACTACAGTTTCTGTGGGCAAAAATCTTTAAAGTGCTCAACTATTATTTTTTCTTCCAGGGAATGCTTCTCTGTGTTTTATGAGGCTCTGTTAATTCACAATGTGTTTTGACAAAAGTAAAATTTAGTAAACACTTAGTAACATATGAAATATATCTAGTAATAGATGTCTCCTTTGCCAAATGAATTGTCTGAGCTGATAAAAATCAGTGTAAACCTGCTCTCTTAGCTGCCTTCTTCATGCCCGAGGCTGAACCTGGGAGAGGAGTCAACTCAATTTGAACTTCAAAGAGTCCAAGTGAATGAGTAGCACCGTATGTAACTGTAGATAGTTTTCTATGTGTGAGTGTGTACTGGAGCGAGCCCATCTGAGAAAGTTAGCGTGATTATTGGACATTACCTCTCTAGCTTATTCTCAATCCAATCAGTTATAATGAAAACAGGCTACTTGCTCTTTATAGTCTCAACTTCTCCACATGATTACTGCTTCCTTGAGATATTCCATTAATTGGGCATGCAATCCAAAATGAAAAGGCTGAAGCCCAAGAATGTACGAAAACATGTATGGTTGTTGCAATGTAAGGGCCTTCAAAAGATCCAATTTGATTTTTAAGAGTGACCTTGCAGATGTGAGAATTAAAGACGCTCGGAAACAAGACCCGGCTTAGTGATAGTGTAGCCTCAAAAGCGTTGAAAGGTCCTAGGAGCCTGGTGTTGAACTCTTTTTATTTAGCTGTTACTTTGGAATGACTGGGCCCACAATGGAGAGGGAATTGTATGCTGGATTTTATGGGCAGTTATTTGCTTGATCAAATCATTCCATTCTTCCCCAAGTTATTTCTGAAGCGAGTTGCTATCTTTGTGTGTAGATTTTCAATCCCAACAATCATCTCAGATTTTATAAAATAAGTCTCCTCGCTTGGTTTGTCTTAACCACTTCATTTTTGAGCCGATTCTTGCCCTTCCAGCAAATGGTCCATTTATTCCCATTTAGAAAAGAAAACAAAAAACAAAAAACAGAAAAAAACAAACAAACCCAAAAACAAAACTTCCCATCCATTCTAATGACACCTTTAGTCATTAATGAGTTAATAAAAAAAAAAATCTCAAAGTCATCTAGGCTAGATAAGGGGGAGAAAAGGAAGCATTGTTCAGCGTCAGGCTTTTGGAGCTGCCTTTCCAGATGTCATGGGTCAGTCATGTTAAGAATGTGTGCGCCCAATCATCTGCTGATTTTTATCAGCAGGCTCTCTAGCAGGAGCTGACAAGGGCCAGTTTGGAAGTCCTGATGAATAGACAATGGCTTTTTGGATTGTTGAGAGCTGTGTAATAGAGCGAGGGGTTTATGTATACTCAAGCATGATGACGCTAGCCATCAATAAGACAATTACCAGACAAGCTATTGACAAGCTATTGGAGGAGGCACTCGCGTGTCTTCAACCTCCTCCTGCCTTCATGGGGCCCCTAGAAGGGAGAGTCTCTGTTCTCAGAGACAGGCGGGGTCCAGGTCTTGGAGTTCAGACCTGGATGATGAGTCACTCCAGGAGTTGAGTGAAAAACCACAAGATTGCATGTCCTTAGAAATTCCATCTGGGTGTGTATGGGAGGTGGGGCTTGGGCTAGGTGTTTATCTTGGTGTGTGTGTGTGTGTGTGTGTGTGTGTGTGTGTGCAGTGTATGTGTTTGTGCATGTACTTGTATGTGGCAGCCAGTGGTTGATGTTAAACGGCTTCCTCTAGGGCAGTGGTTCTCAACCTGAGGGTTTTGACCCCCTTTATGGATATGAACAATCCTTTCAACAGAAAACAGAGAGATTTGCATTACTATTCATAGTAGTAGCAACATTACAGTTATGAAGTAGTAGTAAAATAATTTATGGTTGGGAGGGGTCACCACAATCTGAGGAACTGTAGAGGGTGGCAGCATTAGGAACATTGAGAACCCCTCCTGTTCCCTCAGCATTCCCCCTTATTTTTTGAGACGGAGCTCCATGGTATCTGGAGCTTACCTTTACAGGTCCACTGGCTAGCTAGCACTCTCTGAGGTCCACCTCTTCTTTCTGCTTTTTTCCCCTGCCTCGAAGTGCTAGGGTTGTAGATGTATATATATATATATATATATGTGGGTGCTGGGTACCTAAACTCAGATCCTCACGCGCGCGCGTGCGTGTGCGTGTGTGTGTGTGTGTGTGTGTGTGTGTGTGTGTGTGTGTGTGTGTGTGTGTGTGTGAGAGAGAGAGAGAGAGAGAGAGAGAGAGAGAGAGAGAGAGAGAGAGAGAGAGAAGGAGAGAGAGAAGGGAGGAGATTTGCATGCTGTGTGCCATGGTGTGCTTGCGGAGGTCAGAGGATCATTTTTGGGAGTCAGCTCTCTATTTCTACAATGTGGGCCCCAGGGATTGAACTCATGCCATCAGTCTTGGCGGCAAGCACCTTTACATGTTGGACCATCTCTCTGGCCCCATTAATACCCTTAATGAAGAGAAATCAGTAAGAAAAATCAACAGATATGGAGTATTTATTTAATGTCTATCTCTGTTCACTTGGCACCCAGGGCTGTGTTTGAAGGACACAGGCCTTTGTGTAGTGGAGTGCAGTCTACGGTTTCCACCATGGAAGCTGCCGAACACCCAGCCTGCCTTATCGACGGGAGGGCTAATAATCACCTACTTATGGAGGGGTTCCTGACTTCTTATATTTTGATCTAGAATCCTCCTAAAAAGGCAGCTGAGAGTGTGCTGAACTTTCATGAGAGGTGGACTAGTGTACCATACGTGCCCTAGGTGTTAATGTCCCACAGAGGATGTTTCAAAGCAGAGTTGCTTGGTCACATGCATTAATACAAAAATTTAAAAAGTATCTTGGTCAAAGTGAGTTAAGCAGAGCTGTTTGCATGCAGCAGGCTTTCCCAAGCCTGGGACACATTACTATGGGTTCTCTGCTAGGGAGGTGGCTGCCTCTGGATTTGATTAACAAAACTCCTTTTAGCAGGTAGTTGTACACACCTTTAATCCCAGCACTCAGAGGCAGAGACAGGCAGATCTCTGGATTTGAGGCCAGCAAGGTCTACAGTTTCAGGATAGCAGGCTACACAGAAACTCACTCTGCTAGAGAGAGAGAGAGAGAGAGAACTATAAAATATAAATATGCCAGAATCTATTTTCAGGTGTCATGGGTTCAGATCCTTAAGATGGCAAATACCCATGGGCAGAAGCTCAACCTACATGTTGTACAGAAAAAGAACATCAGTATGATAAATCATTAAACCCTCTGCATATGACATCAGGACTACTTAAGTGGTGGCTTCATGCCAACAAGAAGGGTCATGTAACCATCACCAAAGAGTTAAATAAGTTGTCTAGCTGTTGATGGTCTGCTTAAATCATCCCTGAATTGTTGGCATCTTTCCCAGAATAGGTATTTGTTTTAAAAAGGAAAAGGAAAAGAGAAAAAGAAAGAGAAAAGCGAGGTGTGTTTCCTCCTGTGTGTGGATCCTAGATTGTATATAGTTGCATAAAGTCATGTGTGCATATATGACACGAAAGCCATATGCAGAGGCTGAGAAAGCCTCTCAGTTGGTCACATACTTGCTTTGACAGTAGGAGGACATGAGTTTAATCCCCCGGAGCCACATCAAAAATGATAGGTACGGTGGCACGTGCTTACATTCCAACCCTGAGGAGGTAGAGACAGAAAGATCCTTGGACTTGCTGACGAGCCAGCCTACTCTACTTGAAAAATTGCAAGCAAGTGAGAATCTGTCTTAGAAGCAAACAAACAAACAGAAAACCAAAAACCATTCCTTAGGAAGGTGCCTGCCTGAGCAATGGTAACTAAGGTTGTTCTGTGATACCCCCACATGCATTCATATGTGTTGTACTGTATCATAGGAAACATATGCAAATACACACACGTGACTCCTCATGCACATACACACATTATACAAAAGATAATTGAAGTTGTCTAGGGTATAAATGGAACGAATGGGAGGGGAGAGAAAGGGTAAGAGCGTGGAGAAGAATATACTCAAAAAATATGCTAGATACTTGAAAGTATACTTATATCTAGTACCATGTGCAATAAACATATGCCGACTAAAAGAAAGAAAGAAAGCAACAGGTTTTACTAGTAAGATTACGAGATGGCAGATCACTGAGTGTGTCTAGAAACTGCAGAGGAAGCAGGCTTGCCTCAGATTGGGTCTGGTGTTGAAAAGCTTCTATGGTATTTCCTACTTCACTGGGCTTTGGCCTGCTCTAGCTACGGTGGCCATCTTTGCCCTTGCCCTCATTGTTTCTGAATATGGTGGATGTTGGGCTTATTCCACAGACATGAGAGCAGTAGGGGTTTTACCCCTATCCCTTGTTGTAAACCTTCTTCTCTTGAAATTCCTGCCAGAACTGTGCATTAATGCCAAATGTTAATTCTTGCTTAGGACATGATGTCCTATAAATGTTATGAAGGAATATCATTTTTCCTGTAGAAGTGAAGGATTTTTCAGGCCGTGTTACAGAAGGTTAGTTTCCCAAGTAACATCTGTAGGTCACCTGCTTGCCTGTAAATTGCTTCTAGGCTAACCCCCTGCCCCCCAACGTTATATAATCCTTAGAAGGAATTCTCACATGCAAGAGAGAATAGAACATCATTGACATCTGAAAGAGGCATAAAGATTTAAACCAAAATAAAGCCTCCCAAATCAAACAGTCCCACCCACCCCTGCTAATACTTGTCATCTTCTCTACACGGTCCTACCAGTGTGTTCAGGACTCCTACGCCCTAGGATGCGCCCTTCTGAACTAAAAATAAGAGACCAGACTCAGCTTTTGGGAGGTCTCAGTGGCTTTGTTTCATCTCCTTTGTAAATATATCCCTGTTGACACCACATGTGCTTCCCAGCTTTCGAATCCCAGGCATTTGTGTGGGGAGTACCGCTGTGCCCTGAGCAGGCAACAAGACTGAACAGCCTGAGCTGAAGTCTACCCGGCTAGGCTGGTTTGTTATGTCGTTGAATATTTCTCCCCTTTATAGTCTTTGAAATGTTTTGAATTAAAATAGCTTACTCAAGGTCACTGAAGGCATATGGTCCTGCTCAAAACTTTAAACAAAACATTAGTTTTTACAACCTTTTGTAATTTGGTATTGTATACAACATGGTCATATGTGGAGTTTCTGTAATCTTTTCAGTGGGTGATAGAAATATGAGAAGCAAATTTATAAGCCATTTAGCAAAGCATTTAATCAATTTCATGCATAGGAAACAACTCTGATGCCTTGGCTTTATCAATCTTTCTCTCCAGCAGAACCACTAACCCACTCGGTCTCCAAACACAGCCTGGATGGGGGATGGGTGGAGACCAGGGAGGAACCTTTTCCTATGGCAGAATGGAAATGTCAGGGCTTCTGAAGCCAGCCTGACGCACTTAGCAGCGTCTCAAAACCTTCTGGAGGCTGTTAACGTATGTTAGACAGGGAGCTGAGATCTAGTGTTTGGAGGAAGTTTTCAAGGCCTTTTACTGCAAAGTTATTCATTAAACACCCTTTACCAGAGTGAATCTCACGTGCTCAGCCATACAGATTGGACTCAGCTTTGGGCTATAAGAAATATTTTTAACAAATCCATTGCTTTCAAATGCAAGGAAAAGAACAAAAAACTATTTACATTACAAGGTAACCTCTAAATCAGGGAGTCAGAACAATTGTTTCAGAGTGAGTGAAACCCACCCAAGTGCTAGGGTTTCCGTAGTACTTTGTAGAACCTTCTGTCTTATATGGTTTGTGTTCTGGAGGTGCTCCTGACTTGGTTAAAGACTTAATTCTGCTCGAGGGCAACCTACTGGGTTAGTGTTTTCCTTGCTGCTGTTAGAATTTTCTTTATGACGCTTTACTCCAAATCTTCCTGTTCTCCAGTGAAGATGTCTTGAGGGAGCAGAAGGTGATTTGCTGATAATCATTATCTTCTAAACTATTAAAATTGCACTAGGTCCATCTTGTCCTCTACAATTAGAACTAGTACAAAGGTACACCATTTCCCTCCCTTCCTTCTTCCTTCCTTCCTTCCTTCCTTCCTTCCTTCCTTCCTTCCTTCCTTCCTTCTTTCCTTCCTTCCTTCCTTCCTTCCTTCTTGAAACAGAGTCTTGACCTAACCCCAACTGTCCTGTAATTCTCTGTGCAAACCAGGATGCTTCCCAAGTGCCGGGATCGAAGGTGTACATCCCCAGGTCTGGCTATCATTTATAATTTAGAAAATGATTTTATGCTAATTCTGGAGCCTCAAAAAATAATTCTGTGAATAATTCCAATTGAGATGACTTTACTTTGGCTTAAAGAGAGCTCCATTCTTGTGTCTCCTGCATCTTCCTAATGTCTCATATTCCTGGAAACTGACACATGCAAGGATCTTCCCACCTTGTCAGTTCATTGGCACACACACAGAGTCACACACACACATGCACACACACACACACACACACACACACACACACACACACAGAGTCACACACACATATGCACACACACTTGCATACATATCTCCACACCATTTGAGCTGCAAATGTCCCATGACTATAACAAACTGAGTTGCCTTGGCAATCCTGTGTAAAGATGATATCTTTCATGGAGACTGGAAGTCTCTGGTCAGAGATTAGAGTTGTTCTTGGTCAATCTGCTACTAGTTTAATCTATCTATCTATCTATCTATCTATCTATCTATCTATCTATCTATCATCTATCTATCTATCTATCTATCTATCTATCTATCTATCTATCTAATCTATCTATCTTTCTTTCTTTCTATCACTTCTCTCTGTCTATCTACTGAGAATTGTATCTATCCATGTATGTATCTGTGATGTATTATCTATCATTCTATCTGTCATCTATCATCTATCTATTAATCACTTATCTGTTTATTAATCAATTACCTACTATCTATTGTTAGATAGTAGATATCATTTAACCTTTAGCTTCTTGTCTAAACTAACACCTTATTGACTTTTTCCCTAATCAATCATTTTAGAGGAAAGTTTTCTATGGTATAAGATCTTAGAAGTAAAGAGATAATTATCAACATTTTAGAACCAAGGGATTTAAAATTCTCCAATAAAACCTGAAGGACAAACCATTTGTCTTATCTTCATTCACCTCCTTGGCATGCAGGTGGTAGAAGATAGAGCTGGGGTCTTTGGCATTACTTTCAATTCCAGTTGCCTTTCCACTTCAGGGATGAAACCCACCAATGATATCTGACAGTCTTCCATCCCTCCAGAGGAATTTAGAGGACAAGCATATCATATGACTGTAAAGTTGAAACTTCCTTCATTGAATTCTTGGCAATCTCACCTTGTTAGTAGAAATAGACGTGCTCTACAGGCTTCATGGTTGGCTGGGACAATTGTTCTCCTACGGTATGCTCCATATTTACCCCACCTTTGGGTTATTACAACAGCGTTTTCGTGACCCTCTATGTAATGATTTGTATATGCTAGGCCCAGGAAGTAGCAGTATTAGAAGGTGTGGCCCTGTTGGAGTAGGTGTGGCCTTGTTGAAATAGGTGTGTCACTGTGTGTGTGGGCTTTAAGACCCTCATCCTAGCTGCCTGGAAGTCAGTATTCTGCTAGCAGCCTCCAGATGATGATGTAGAACTCTCAGCTCCTCCTGAACCATGCCTGCCTGGATGCTGCCATGCTCCCGCCTTGATGATAATAGACTGAATCTCTGAACCTGTAAGCCAGTCCCAATTAAATGTTGTCCTTCTAAGAGTTGCCTTGGTCATGGTGTCTGTTCACAGCAATCAAACCCTTACTAAGGCACTCTACATAGGTACATTATTTGAGTTTTCTCATACGTGGGTGTGTATCACACACAGTGCCCACTCATTATGAGTGCTTTAAGTTGTGAGTCCTAAGTACACACATGTTATGTTTTACTACCCATTCCTAGTGACACTTTTTAGATGAAAGTCTTTCCATAGTCTCCCATAGATTTTCAGCTCCGTTTAACCTACAAGTTAGTTTAGCCTCTCCTCTTCTGTCGATAGTCTCTCTAAAAAGGTGGAGACCGTAGCCACAACCTTCCTTATTGGGTTTCCTAGAGCAAGCTGGAGTCAGGAATGACTAATCACAGGGATGCAGCCAGATGCTCGAGAACTGGCTTGTCCTGGACCACATTCTGATACTGGGGGAAACAGTCAAAAAGAAGCAAGCTGAATATGTTCGTCTTCGTGCTATGTACTGTTGATATCACTGACTGGCTCTCATTCAATCCTTCTAACAGTGCCAGCATTAAAAGCCTGATGTTCCATATATGTAGAGAGCAGTTAGAGTATTCGCCATTACAAGATGGCGCTGACTTCCACTGTCGCTCTAAGGAAACTTATGGATAGCGCGGAAGCGCTTGCGCATTATGGGTGTACATGACTAATTATTGCCCACTCCCGGGGTGCGCCAATCAGTGGAGGACACGCTGCCTCAGGGCTATATAAGCAGCGCCATTTTGGGGCCCGGGGTCTTCCTCTTTTCATCATCCAATAAACGCCTTGCTGCAGAAGGATCCGTGTGTCCGTGTGGGTTCTTGCTGGCGAGACCAAAGAGCGCGCGGGACAACTGGTGCCGAAACCCGGGAACGTACCGACTTCATCATCACCGGCACCGAGGAGACCCTCCGCTTCTGCAGAGTGGATTCAGAACTGCAGGACTAAAGGTAAGCTCTGAGAGGCATGTCTGTCCGCGAGCTTTTCCCCCATCTTCCTCCACAATCGGCTGACGCGAGAGAAGCTATCCTTATCGTATCGGCCGCACTCGCCCTCTTTACGGGGACCATGTCTTTGTGGAAACTGGTAAAATCATGTTTGGAGGAGGAAAACTGCCACCCGACAGTAATAGCGGGACAGGGGGCATTGGAGGATTTACAGGACAGCATGTCAGAAACAGAGCGAAACAGAAGGAAAAGAAAAGGCATGCCTAAGAAAAGAGACCTTTCTGAGGACCTCGAGTCCAAAGAAACAAGAGAAAAGGGAAAGAACGCCCTAGGAGAGAGAAAGAGAGGCCAGAAGGGCCTGGGAGAGAAAAAGAGAAAGGAAGAAGAGAGACATCTCTATCCGGTGAAGGAGTTAGAGGCTCTGGGTCTTACTAGCTCTGAGGACGAACTTAGTCCTCCCGAAGAGGAAGACCTAGAAAATGAGGCAACTCGCTATGAAGAGGAGAGATACCATCCAGATAATCACCATAGAAATGAAGCTAACAATAGACAAACAAAAGAGAAGGGGAAGGGCCATATGATCTCTGGGCCTATGGCCCCCAGCACGCCACCTCCGTACGCGGAGGGGCATAGCTCAAACTCCTTTTTCACAAAGGAGGAACAGAGAAAGATCTGGCAAACATTTCCGGTATTCGAAGATGCCAAAGGAAGCCATGTCCATGCTCCAATGGAATTTAATCAAATAAAAGAGCTTGCAGAGTCAGTCCGTAATTATGGGATTAATGCCAACTTTACTGTCTCTCTAGTTGAGAGACTTACCACTGCAGCTATAACCCCGGGGGACTGACAGACAGTCGTAAAGGCGGTGCTCCCCAACATGGGACAATATTTAAAATAGAAAACATTATGACATGATGCCTCTCAAACACAGGCGAAAATTAATGCTAATGCCGAGGGAAACCAAAGGCGTTTCACATTTGACCTTCTAACTGGACAAGGTCCTCATGCTAACAATCAAATAGATTATCCATGGGAGGCCTATGCACAAATAGCCACAGCCGCTTTTAGGGCATAGAAAATGCTGACTAAAGGAGAGGCTAGAGGGCATTTAACAAAGATTGTACAAGCCCCCCAGGAACCATTCTCCAGCTTTGTAGCCAAAATGACAAAGGCTGCGGGAAAAATCTTTGGAGACCCTGAATCGGCGATGCCACTAATAGAAAGATTGATCTATGAACAGGCCACCCAAGAATACAGGGCTACCATTGCTCCCAGGAGGGGTAAAAGATTACAAGATTAGCTAAGAACCTATAGAGAACTTGGAGGTCCACTTACCAATACTAGTCTTGCGGCAGCCATCTTCCAAAGTCAATCAACAATTCTGCCGCCAAATGGCGGTTATACACCTGACGGGCCTTCCCTATAACCCTCAGGGACAAGACATTATAGAACGAGCCCATCGAACCATCAAATCCTATTTGCTTAAACAAAAGGGTGGAAATGAGGAGGTTTTGACCTCTACACCAAGGGCATCTATTTCACTGACACTCTTTACTCTTAATTTCCTAAACCTTAACAATCAAGGCCAGACTGCGGCCAATCACCACAGTTCAGAGCCACAAAGATCAAAAAAAATAATAAAATGGAAGGATGTTTTAACCGGAAAATGGAAGGGCCCAGATCCAATATTGATAAGATCCAAGGGAGCTGTCTATGTTTTTCCACAGGGAGAAGATAATCCATTTTGGCTACCAGAACGACTGACACGTAGAGTCCTAATACCAAAAGATGAACCCCGGATAGATTCTCCAGATGCTGATTCCAGCCCTCAATGGACCTGTCCCTGACGAAGGGGCTCTTTTCCTGGATTTCTTCTTCTTTCTCTTTCCTTAAGGAATGGGCGGGAATGGCGATGTTTGGTATACTCCTGTGTGGCAATATGATGTTCCTCCTATGGTTGGTCTACAAGCTCAGAGCTCAACAGATTCATGATAAGATCATCGTCACCCAAGCGCTTGCAACTTTGGAGCAAGGAGCTTCCCCTAACTTCTGGCTATCCATGCTCAAAAAATGAGATTCGTCCTCTATTTTATCTGGGTCGCTACGTTTCGCCCCCTCCCCTCAAACAATGGTTTTCATTTGTGGGTTAACAGCCCTTACACCCCTAGGAGATATGCTCCATTGCACGGGGATGGGTGTTACTCATAACATAGCCTCCTTAGCCCTTGCACCCAGGGGTCTTGTACCATTACACCTGGAAGGATAAGGATGGAATGCTCTCAGAATATTGGCCTTTGATCGCCTATTCACTCATGACCGAATTCGCTTGATCGAGCCTAGTTCTATGTTTTAATACCACTGTAGGGAGGTGTGGCCCTATTAACCCAGCTGACCCCCCTCTCCTTCTTACTTGAAAGAATGGGGGGAGATGTAGAGAGCGGTTAGAGTATTCGCCATTACAAGATGGCGCTGACTTCCGCTGTCGCTCTAAGGAAACGTATGGATAGCGCGGGGTGACTCACCCGAAGCGCTTGCGCATTATGGGTGTACATGACTAATCACCGCCCACTCCCGGGGCGCGCCAATCAGTGGAGGACACGCTACCTCAGGACTATATAAGCAGCGCCATTTTGGGGCCCAAGGTCTTCCTCTTTTCATCATCCAATAAACGCCTTGCTACAGAAGGATCCATATGTCCACATGGGTTCTTGCTGGCGAGACCAAAGAGCGCACAGGACACATATAGTTTATAACTAGCCCTATATATTCATATTTACCCCATCTCTCTTTCTTAGACAGGACTCATCTTATAGGTTATGCTAGCCTCAAACTCATGTTGATCCTCCTACCTCAATCAGACAAGTTCTAGAAGTACATTCACCCCCTCCTGTCCTCTACTCTCTTCTCCCCTCTTCCCTCTACCCTCCCCCTCATTTTACCTCCCCTCCACTCCTCTTCCTTCCCCTCTCCTACCCTCTCTGTCTCTCTTTTTCTTTTTGGTGCCTACAATTGAACTCAGGATCTCATGCATACTACCATTGAGCTTGCATTAGTTTCTTTACTGTTTTGATAATAAAGAGTCTGATGATAAAGTATGATTTGGCAAGGATTTGAGACCCAGGAAGAGGAGCCTCTTGAGCACTACTGGCAACAAAACAGCACAACAACAACAACAACAACAAAAGCCCCCAAATCCCCAACTTTCTTTATAGCAGCCACCTAGAGCACAAGTTCTGTCCCTCTTCCACCCCCTCCTTGCTCCTTCAGGCCCACCATAGCTACCACTCTGGAAGCTCTGTATCCACCTTGCTTCTCCAGGCCCTCTCTTCCAACATCCTAGCCTGCCAAGCCTTCACAGGGCCCAACCCTCATAAGGATTTGATGTTGTTTAGGATGAGTACTTCATAGCCTGACTCTTGCCATTTGAGATCCTCAAAGATTTCTTCCCAAATTCATCTTTTGATATTTATATCCCCCCTTTCCTCTCTTTTTATTTTCCTTTAGGAAAATTAAATGCTGCTACTGCTTTGACATTTATGTCTCTCTACAGTGTTCTTTGTCAATCCAGAACAGCCTTTACCTTGCAAGTCTGGCTACACCATGAGGTTTCCATGGTCTTTCTCATGCTCTGCAAAATTGGTGAGACCTTTCCTAGGCTGGTAATGGCACAAGTCAGAACAGGGTGGAAGATACAAATGTTAGCTGTTACCCTAATTCTAATAAAAATGGTTGGCATACATATAGTCTAGATAAAGCTTAAACAGATTCTAACTGCTGGGTATGTTTTCAAATCTACAGACTGAAACAGAATGTGAGGGTGTCATCCATCAGTTATATTAACTAATAGGTTAGGTGGTAACTCTATTCTGTTCTGCTTTAGTGTGGTCACTTGGTCAGAAAGTGTGCAGGCGATTCTGGTGTTGTAACTCATTACTTGTAAGAGTAGTGAAATTAACCATGGGCACATCTATAATCTCTTTAGAATATGTTGTGTCTGAATTCAGAGTTGACAGTGATATGCCCAGCACATCACCAGAACATACCCTGTCAGTTGGTTTTCCAGAGAAGAATAATTAGTTTTACCCAGTTTCCTTTGCAAGCTCTTTGTCTGTTCTTCCTTGTGACTCACAGGATACTTTTACAAGCACCTTAGGGAAAGTTAACAATGTAATTCTGCCCTGACCAGGATTGCTTTGTTGAAGATAACTGTCAAGGATTGGAAACAAATCTCTTGACTCTCTCAAACTCAGCTTTTAGAGTTTATTTCTAGTGATGAAAATCAGAAGCCAACTATATGTCCAAGAGTAGTAGATTGATTGCACACATTTAACCAGGTAGGAATGAAACATTATATGGATGTTAGCATGCAATGAAACTTATGATCATATTGAGAAACATTTTCTTTAAATTATTACACCTATTAACACATATTAACTGTACAGATTAATGTGTTTCACCGTGATAGTTCCACATGTATATATACCATTCACTCATCACGGCTCCTCTTCCTTTTCTCTGTCAACTTTAGTCCTTTTCAGTTCCTCCTTCTCAGATTCTAATTAGCTTAAAGGGGTGGAGACTAAAAAAATCTGATGTGGTCTTAAGGAAAGCTAAGAAGCAAAGTTGTATTTGAGCACCGCTTCTGTGTACATAGACCATGAGTTTGTGAGTTATTTCATTTTTTTGAGGTTTCTTTTAATCTACTATTGAATGGATGGCGGAATCCAAGCCTTACACTACGCCTAATGCTCCTGGTTGTACACTGAAAGCTGAACAGAAGAAGAATTCCATTGCCAATGGAGAGAAGCTGGAAGGACTTGCACTAAGGAAGAATACACTCAGCTCTCACTAGCAAGAAGTCCAGGATGAAAAACTTAGAAATCATCCTTGTTCTACCTAAAAAGCAGACATGAGAATGCTTGAAGCTTCAGCACTATAGCAGAACTCACCATAGGAGTTTCTGCTATGGAACATCTCTGTTACCTGACCTGGACAGACTGATCTCGTTATGAGAGAGTGAGGACAACTAGCAGATGAGATGATCAAAGTATCTTGCTCATCCCCAGAGACCAATAACTGCTTTACTTACAAGAGTTTTATAGAAGAAATACCTTATAGCTCACTTAATTCGATTATGAGCCTTGGAAAAAATTAGGAGCTGCTTAGAATGGGATCTTTTGCCATCCTGTAGGGAGGACGATGGAGATATGGACATGGATTGAGAAGGAAACAGTGAGGAGGAATAGAAACATTTAGGTTCTGCTTAAAGACGGAGCACATTGCTCCATCTCGAGTTGCCTCTGAGCTCTGTGGGAGTTTTTCACTCCTGGGTTGTGCAAGCCCATTGTGAAGTGTAGCACGTTCTGTTTGTGCCTCACTGTGGCAATAATTTCCCATACATGTTTTAGTTTGGCCAGAGAAACAAGTCTATGACTGCACATGGACATTGCCACCTGTCTGCAGGCCACTTCATCTATTTAGGCTGGGAAAGCAGCACTCTATGACACTTGTCTCAGTGGAGCCTTTCTTTGCTAGAGCATTGTGTGTGTGTGTGTGTGTGTGTGTGTGTGTGTGTGTGTGTGTGTGTGTGTGTTTTGTTGTTGCTGCTGTTTTTCTATAGTAAATTTCTTGAAGAAAAATATAACTAATATTTTATTTATTTATCTTTTAAAAAGTTTGCCTTTTAAAAAGATGAAGACCTACCTCTACAGAAAAGTGGGGCAGCTCATTGGACATGGTAGCACACCTCTCTACTGCTAGTGCTCTGGAGGAGTGCCACAGCAGGTCCTGGCACTTAGTAGGTACTAAATCAAGAAGCCTTGTCTCTAAACAAGCAAGTAAGCAAAGGAAAAGGTCAGTGTCCTTTGTTTATATATAAACTTTTTATATTTATATTTATTTTATGTGTATGAGTGTTTTGCCTGCATGTCAGTATGTGTACCACATATGTACCATGCCTAGAGAGGCTAGAAGAGGCTGTTAGGTGCCCTGGAACAGGAGTTATGGATGGCTGTGAACTAATGTGGGTTCTAGCAGAGGTAGGTCTCCCACAATAGAGAGCACCAAGCACTCTTAACCACTGAACCATCCAGCCAATTAAATATAAATGCAGATTAATAGACATTGGAGTCAGAAGGTGAGTTAGAAATGGAGAGGCCAATTGAAATACAGTGACTTAAGCCCATGGGACCGGAGGAAAGGAGATTGTGGTTGTACTGGGCTTCCTTGCCTTCTCTGGGAAATCTTCAGCTAGTTATGTCACCTGAGAGCTGCCCTCTCCCCACTGCTAAGGGGATTCATGGAGTCAGCTTGCTAGAATCTATACTTGGCAGAAACAAGAGATCTTTGTTTTTATGCCCAAAGTACAACAGATGCCTAAAACAGTTCCTGGCACTTAGTAGGTATTTGTTTTGCATTTGTTGAGTGAATAGCTCCCTTCCCGAATGACTGAAATGCTCAAGCCTTTTTCTAATGCTTTGCACTGTTTCTCTGCATGGAGAGGGATAGATGGTTTCATTGGGGTGTTCCCATTCTTCTTTAGCATTAATAGTTAATGGACCCAGCCAGGAAAACAACTCAACTATTAACAACAACAGAAACCTAGTCCCAAGTTTAAACATCTTCAGTCTGTGGATTGTTACATATAAAATACTAGCTCGAATTGAAGCAGATGCAATCATTTGAAGCCTTAGCCAAGTTTAGTGTTTCTTTAAATTGTTGGCAAAACAAGATACTTTATGAATATACCATAGCTATTGAAAAGAAGAATTCTAAAGAGTACCTCCATTTTCCTTCCATAAATACCAAATAATGCCAATAATCCAAACTTACCGTGATTATTTTCATTTGTGTGTGTGTGTGTGTGTGTGTGTGTGTGTGTGTGTGTGTGTGTATCACAGTGAGATTATTGAGGTCAAAGGACAACTTTGCAGGAATTGGGTTTTCTCCTTCCTCCATGTGATTTCTGGGGATTGAACTCAGGTCTTCAAGGTTGCTAGCAGATGTGCTTACCACCTGAGTCGCCTTGCCCATCCTAGAATATGTTTTGACAGAGCTTATGTGCTATGTGCCATGCTAATGAAATTAGTAGGAAGTAATGTGCTGACTTCCAAGGACAGAGGCCAGGATCTGTGTAGTTTGGCTTTGGTAACAAGAAAAGGCAAATATACTACTGGATTTGTAGTTTTTATTACATTCAAGAAATGAATTCTCATAAATAAAATTGCTTAGACCAGCTTCTAATCAGAAAGTTGAAATTATCTCTGGCTTCCTAACCACTAAAACCTTGTATACTATGAAAGCATTTCAATAATTAATGCATGCTTCATCTAGAGTAATTGACAGTGAGGTCATAAATGTAATGGCCCATCTGTATTTGATTTGTACATGAGAATCCTTAAAGGGACAAGCAGGTGACTCTTTATTTTTTTAGACAAGGAAGATTTCTTCCAACTTTTTTAACTAGCAGGGACATTTATTAGATTTTTTTTGGAAGGCCTATCCATATTTTTATACAGTCTTCTTACTGCCTCTCATTCTTATGCCATAATCCCCTTTGGAGTTTGATATAAATATATGTACACATAAAATAAACTAAAAATATAAAAATGAGTGTGTATATATATATATGTATATATATACACACATATATACTCAGTGTACAGTAAACAGTATATATATACACATATATAAACTGTACATATACATACATATATGTATATATGTAATATGCACATGCACATATGTATATATACATGTGTACACATGTATATGTATATATACTCTGTTTATGTATATGTGTGTATACAATACTGTTTACTGGATACTGAATATATATACTCATTTTTATGTTTTTAGTTATTTGAAATGTACATATATACATGTACATATATTATATATACATTTATATCAAACTCCAAAGGCATATATAAACATGTATATATGTATGTATATTATATTTGTGTATATGTATGTTTATATTTATTTGTGTATACATGTATATATATATATACATATATCTATGTATCTACATATCTATGTATATATGTATACATGTGTATATGTTGTGATGGCTATTCCTGACTGTCAAGTTGACTACATCTAGAATGAACTACAATCCAGAAATGGAGGGCACACCTGTGATCCAGATCTTGAGGCTGAAAGACACAGGCTTCTGACCTGGATCTTGACAGGGAGATATTGAGGCATGGTGGCTATGAAAAGCTTAGGCCCAGGCAAGGTAGTACACACCTTTAATCCCAGGAGCCTGAAGCAAGCCGATCTCTGAGTTCAAGGTCAGCCTGGGACAAAGCAAGTTCCAGATCCAGGTGTGGTGGTACACACCTTTAATCTGAGCCACACCTCCTGCTGGAGGTCTACATAAGGACTTTGGATGAAGGAAGACTTTACTTGCCACACATCTGTTGGAATCTATAGCTTCAGGATTTCAGTTTATCTGGAAGACCGGGTGAAACAACTCGCCTCATGGATTGAGCAACTACTAGACTTGTGGACTTCCCATTCACAGATGCCCATTGTTGGGTTAGTTGGACTACAGACTGTAAGTTATTACAATAAATTCCCTTATATAGAGAGACATTAATCTATAAGTTCTGTGATTCTAAAGAACCCTGACTAATACATATGTATACATGTATATATACACACACACATATATATATATATACACCCAGATATGTATATATATACATGTTAATCTCCCTATATGATTAGTTCTGACATCCTAAGCTTTTGAATGAAATCTTGAAAGCCACCTATCCAATGTCAGTATGTTAGAAGTTCCTTCCAGTGAGATGAATTTATTCATTTCATTCAGTCCCACCACTCTAAACTTTTAATGTAACATAAACATTTAAAACATTCTTGCAGGTTTTGCTCCCCTGTGAGTCAATCTACCTTGCTTATATATTTGAGTCTTAATGAGATTCTTGTAATTGCGCCCATTTTGGTATGAAATACAATACTCATATTTCTGGATATAACATGGTCATGAGAGATCCTAAAGGATATACAAGACTTTCTGGGCAATAAAACCTAAAGGGCATTGCATAATTGTCTAGAAAATACCTATAAACTCATCTAAAACCAACCTTTGTCCAGAATGCACTGCCCATTCATCATTGGCTAGGATACAAGACCTCTCTCTGCCTGACTCTTGTATTTAATAAGTAGGGTGTGTATATGTATGTGGCGTACATATATGGTATATGTATAAGACATCTTATACATAGCACAAACCTTACAAATATAAAACCGTATGGTTCCATAGGGATCCCACATAGCCCCCTCCCTTACCTTTATCACCTCTATTTTCCATTTTAGGGAAATGTACTACAGTCTATCTGGTCATCAAGGCAAGGGCCTAAAGTTAGGCATGCTGATTCTTTTCCTCTTTCCTCTTCTTCCCAGACATCCACCAGTTCTGCAGTGTTAACTGCTCACCCCTGCCTGGCTCTGCTTTCCTGTCTCCATCCCTATGGTGATAACCTTTTTCCTAGTAATTTGAGGGAGAAAGGCTGGTACATCGGGACCACACCTCCCACCCTTTCTTTATTAGATATATTCTCCATACTGTTGTCAGAATGAAGTCTTAACCATTAAAATGCTACTAAGATGATATAATTTCTTTGTAAACATTCTTCCTGTGACATTTCCATAATTACCTTGCAGGCAAAACTTCTAACATGGTATATATAAAGAAGATCTTTGTTAGCATGGGCTGAGCCTGGCTTTGCAGTGACAAATTCTTGCCATGTACCTCACTCTTTAGTCACAAGAACATAATAGCATCCTATGCTACACATACCCAGTACCCAGCATTTTCTACTTTACATATCATTAAGCATATCTTTCTTTCCAGACCTATTTAGATTTACGTGCTTCAGTGCAAAGCTACTGTTTGTCAAGAAGGCATGTTGCACGCTAAAAGTCAGTGTACACACGATATTTTGATTCTAAATCCAGTTATGTTTATAACTGAGAATAAGATATTAATATATAAGCTATATAAATATTTTAAGTGTTGGGTGATGGGCCTTTTGCAAACAAGTCAGCTCAGTGTTTATGAAAGATGGATAAAAGATTTTTGGATGCTGAGGGGCATATTTTAATAGGTTTGGTATAAAGAATAGATTGTGGCTTTGGAGCTGAGTGACTAGATATGTGAGTACCAGCCTTTTGGTAGGGACTGGTCCTGGTCTCCCAGGCCTGAGATGATGTGAAGGTGGGAATGTTTAGTAATGTCCTTGAAACATTGTGTGCCTAAGTAGAGTTTGAACCCATGAAATTGGCTGGAAGATGCAGTGACACAGAACAGAAGGAGGGTAATGAGTCATTTGGAGGGACAAAAATGTTAGACATGCAAAAAAAAAAAAAAACAACACAAAACAAAACAAAAAAAAAACCTGTATTGAGAAATGGGAGAAGGCTTCTTGATAGAACAAGAGAAAAAGGGCCTCAGAATGGTACATTACAAGAGAACACGTAAAGAGGGTGATGATGAAGAAGATGATGGTAGTAGCACCTGACACACAACATTTACAAGAATAACGGTAAACACAGATCACAGATGCATAGAACTAACTATAGGGTAAACAAGAGCCTCGAAACATTTTCCTGTATTAACCGTTTAGTCTTTATTATGCTATATCTGACCTACCTCTCATGGCTATACTTAAAATTGTGTTTGCTAGTAAAACTCCCCTTTTACTACTAATAAAATAACAATTAACAATGAAAAACCCCAAACCCCAATTAATAATAAATGCTCTAGAGAGACCAACAGCTTGTCTGAGGCCTCACAGCTTGTCGGTGACAGAAGGGGGATTAGAGCATGGTTCTCTGGAACTCACATGCTCTCTGAGAGAACTGTTGTCAAAAGGGAAAGGGGTGGAGCTATAGTTCCCCCTGTCAGCTCTGTACCTGCAAAGGCATGTCAGGGAGTTGACAAATGACCCTCAAAGCAGAAGAGTTTCAACACAGGACACGAAAAGACCAGCTAGGGACTGTGTCACTGCCTACTCTAGACTACTCCTACACGTGCACAGCACCTCTTTAGATCTTTCTGCTGTGACTGGATGGAAAAACTAATTTCCAAAGAGGTTTGGTGTAATAGTATTTGGCAAAAGAAAAGCAATTAAAAGCCAAGCCTGTATAATAGAATTACTGTGGAAGGATTTAAAACATCTTTGATATCTAGAGTCTTCAAGGTCACTGGATTAAGATTCAGGATTGAGGTTCTACTTCCTTGTCTTTCTACTGGTTTGTTCTCCTTTCCTTTCTTATGCTCTGAATAAGATGCTCTGCATATGCTTTAGACGTCTATAATACCAATAATGCTTGTGACTAAAAGAAAATAATTAAAGGTGCCCAACATATAAAGTGATAATATTTGAGGAGATGGGAATGGTAATTATCTTGAGTTAATCATCACACATTTTTAATTTATTGAATTATAACACTATACCCTAAAAATAAATATAAATAACTTGGCAGCTAAAAAACATAATTAAAAAATAATGTTAGCTCATTGTTATGAGCTCTTATTTTGTGTCAGGTACATCGATGTGTTATCTCATTTAGGACTGTTGGCTATTTTATGAAGATAAAAAGTTTTAAAATCTAACTTATCGATGAAGAAAAGGAATGATTTAATTGGTGAGTGGGAAAACCGGAGTGAGTTTCAGTCTCATGTTGATTAAATTCGGTGTCACATTTTAGGTTCTTATCTCCATCTCATTTGGTGAACTTAACTCCTCTAATTCTTGAACGCTATGTGGGTTGTACATGAATTTCTCTGAACTACATACTTGGAGGGGCGTTGCAGAAAGGATTCCAGCCAGCTGTAATGTGATTTCTCAGCCGTGGAGATGATGACATGTGTAAATAATTAAGATCATGGGATTTGTTGTTGGCAAGGCTCGCACCTAGTAAATGAATAGCTACGATGTGCTGGATCATATGTGATAGCCACAAAGAAAAAAGTGGATTCATAGAGGACATGATTGCAGATTGCAAGAAATACACCTTTTGAGAATCAAGATAGGACTACTTACTCGAAAATGGAACTTACTCAAATCTAGGTGACTGAATACCCCTGTCTCTTCCTGCCTCCCAGACCATTCAAGCCTAGATCATCTTAATTAAGAAGATTGAACCTGATGGTGAGGTAGATCCTGGATGTTAAAGGAGAGCTCAAGGACCAAGAACAGAGAAAATGAATCTCATCTCAAGGCCTTGGAGAAAGCAATACATTTTGCTACCCCGGAGGAAGAGCTTTCACGTGTTTTTACCATAATGTGGTCCTGTAAGGACCATCTCCTGCTCCTAACTACAGTTGTCCAGGAAGAGGCAGCTAGAAACCAGATGAGCTTCTGCCTCTGGTAGGTGAGGTGTCCTGTCTGCTATTCCAGGGCTTCAGCATATAGTGATAGAGGCACCCCTTTCTGTGACTTCGAACACTTGAAGGCTTTCCATGCCTCAAATCAAACTGTTGGCTCTCAAAGGAGACTACAGGAGATACTACAACTCCTTTAATGTGATGTGACTCAGCACCAAAGGCTATGACATTGAGGTAGTACTCAAGGGGGGGGTGAGAGAGAGAGAGAGAGAGAGAGAGAGAGACAGAGACAGAGACAGAGACAGAGACAGAGACAGAGAGAGACAGAGGTGACTGAGATACCAATAGGCGTTCTCAATGTCGTTATCATTAAAACGCCATGAAGATCTTTGAGTCCAGAAATACTAATTTCTGGATGACTATATCCATCAGGCAAATCAGAAGAAAAGCTATAACTCACACTGGCAAATGATTTAGATATCTGGAAGAAGAAATAGATGGAAGCACAATGTACCACAGCCACCAAGACCCAGGAGGGGAAGGTAAGTGATTAGGGGTCACGGATTCGGGAAATTTAACATGCCCACATGGGCTTAGAGATCTCTGAACTGTGGGAATGGTAGTTTTCTGGTAAGAAGTGTTGACTCTGAGACAGGATTAAGGCAATGAATCTAACAAAACTAAATAAAAAGACATAACCTGACATGTTCAAGAAGCTCCTGAACATTCAGCAAAGATGGCACTGGATTTCCTGCAGGGTCTCCTCTTTCAATCGCTACACCATCTTCCTTAGCTTCTGTCATCATATTTAACGATACTTTTGTGAGGGTGCCAAGAACTAGACTTCTTGTCCCAGTATTTCAAACCCAGTTGCCATAAGACCAATGATGGCATCTGGGAGTGCTGCACCTCAGCCCTGCACTTCCCTCTGCATGGTCTTGCTTGCTCATCTCTTACCAGCACCACTCCCAAGTGCATCACTCAGTGTAACTCCTGCAGGCAAATTCCTATCTCAGGATACCAAGGAAACCTGGCCTGCAGTTCTAAATGCATAGTTTTTGGAATCCCTAAACCAAACCAAAGCCCAAAACTTCCGCTTAAACCCCTACACCCCTAAACCAGTAGTGTTTTCTGATGAAGACACAGGATTAGTGGGTAGGGAAGGGATGTTAGAAAGGCATTATGCTTGAGTATAACTTTGTAACCTGAAAGGCAGTAAAACTGCACGCAATGAAAGCTAAAGGCAGTAAAACAACAAATCTTGTGAGAAAAGTTATGACTACAAAGAAACATAAATATTAAAATTTTTATTCAGTTCAAAGGAAAATGATTTGGAATAGGTGAGAACTAATAGTGTCTTCTATCTGTACTGTCATTCTGACAGAAATGCCACAAGACATCTTCCTGAGATCGAAATAAATGAAGACCAACAGGAGTAGAAACCACGAACTGCAATGAGATTTAGAGTCCTAGAGCAAAGATAGATTACTGGACACAAGACTGCTTTGTAGGAATTAAAGGCTAGGAGACATGTAGGGATGTAGGGGGAGATGGAAGAAGGTGCTGTGAAAGTAAAGTCATTTGCTAATTATTGTTCTGATAAGGGGAGTAGAAATTAACTTTAATAGGTAATGGAGAGAGAACAACCTAAAATGATTCTTCTGTCAAATTGCCAGACAGAATAAAAGAATAGCAAAATAACCAACCAACTAGTAAAAAACAACAATAGAAAAATATCAAAAGGAGTAGAAATGAGATTATAAGTTAGAGAAATGAAATGTCATTATATGTAATGTGAACGGATATCATTCTCTAAGAAATATCAGATTGGGTTGAAAACAGAATTTAGCTATATGCACTACATTCGTAGCTGTGACAAGATGAAATACCAGGAAGAGGCATTGGAGAAAGGTTTCCTCCATGATTGTGCCTGGAAACAAAAGCAAAGCAAGAAACATTCGAATTCAAAAGAATCTGGACACAGATTCTATTTCTTTCAAAAATGTCTACAAAAGAGATTGTGTTATGACAAAAGGAATAACTCATTAAAGATGTTTAGTAGTCACAAAATATTGAATAATATGGCAGCCCAATATGAAATGTTATGTGGCAAGAACCATAATAACATATTATAGTTCTGTTGGGACTATTTCATCAACCATTTTCTGAACTGGATAGACTAAGTGAACCTTGGTAAATATGGACATCCTGAATTTGAGCACAATGATCTGTTGTCTGGACTTCACACAAGACAAAAATACATGCAAACATGTGTGTATACATCACTACGCAGAGAATTAAGATTCCTACCTTGTGCTCATAAAGCATTTGTAGAAGTTAATAGGTATTTTGACATGCATAAAAACCTAAATCAAAATTTAAGAGTAGAGCTTTTATGGTTTGCTTTTCTGATCATGCTCCAGCAAAACTAGAGATGGATATAAAAATCTGACAAATATTTCATAAAGTTAAGAAGTATACTTTTAAACAATCCTTGGCTCAAAGAAGAAAATTAAAGTTATAGATTCGTGTCTGGGGAATTAGCTTAGAGGTTAAGAGCCCTGGCTGTTCTTTCTTGCAGAAGACTTGGGTTTGGTTCCCAGCATCCTCATAGCAGCCAACAGACCTCTGTTCCAGGAAATCTGATGCCTTTGGCTCCACAGGGCCTAGAGAAATGCACACACTCCCAGACACAAACATATACACACAATTAATTTAAAAATAAAATAATATTTTTAAATGTTCAATGTAATTTAAAAGGTAACTAAATAAAGCAGGAATGTGGAGAATGAAATTAATAAAGACAGAAGTTAAAACTAGAAAGCAAACATAAAAAGAAGCAAAATTAAAATTGGATTTTCTGAAAGTATTAATGAATAATCCTGTTGAGCTTGATTAAGGAGAAAGAGAAGGAAACCAAAAAACTACAACATTAATGTAGAAAATATAATCCAGGTAAAGAGAAAATAGAACATCTATGGTGGGTGCAACTCTTTAGACATAATTGTAAATATAAAGAGGCAATGGATGAATTTGGAGTAGAAACACAAATGCTTAAAATTCTTCTAAAAAATAGAGGGAAAGCATGAACAGATCCAGTATTGCAGAGCAATTGGAAGTTCAAAGGTCTCTCAGGGAAAAGGCATCGGACCCCGATATTCCACAGATGGTCCTGTGGTCTTTTAAGAATTCAGTTTCAGTGTCATATAAACTCTGTATCACCAGAAAAATGAAAGGTATTAAAAGTACTTGTGAGTATAGCTCCTAAAGGTAGTGGCTAGTTTCAATAAGGAGCGATAAGCAGAGGACAGCTATACATCCCATAACAATGTCAGATCAGGGAGATGACCATGGTCCCATAAGATTCAAATGGAGCTGTCCTCACATTACAATGCACAGCAGGACTCCTAGGTTTGCTGAGATGCTGTAAATGAACCTGTGTTACCTGTTGGGTGAAGTGTTACAACACAATTATGAATTGCATAATTTTTGTATATGGACACTAAACAACTATGCTATTGGTTTGTGTTTTTACTAGTTTATATATCTTGTCATTATGTTTAAGTATACTCCTTACCAAAAAAGGTTATTGGAAAATTACAGTGAGTTCTAAGAGCCATTATCACCTAAAACGCATTTGTCTTTAATTGAAAAAATTTGATACAATATATTTGATTGTATTTTTCTCTCCCCCTCATTTTTTCTAAATCCTCCCATCCTTCCTACCCACCCAGCTTTGCTTTTTCTCTTTCTCTTAAAAAAAAAAAAGACAAAAACAAAGCAACAAAATTCAAGAAACACATCCTGCCCCAACAAAAACACAAAAGGGAAATTAAAAATAAGCCAGCAAAAGACAGATAACTCAAAAAAATGCCCAAACAAATGGAAAGGAGACAAAAACTGCTCCCACAAACAACAATGACAACAACAACAACAACAACAACAACAACACAGGGTTCATTGTGTGTCGGACAACTACTCTTAGACGTGGTGCCTCTCCTAAGGCGTGGTTAGTATACCTAGTAAGACTCTATTGGAGAAAACTGATTTTTCCTTTAGCAGTGAGTATCAATTGCAGCTAGTTCCTTGGTTAAAGGTTGGAACCCATGTCCATTTTCCCTCTCAGTGCTAGGACACCATCTACGTTGAACCTACTCAGGCCTTGTGTGTACTGCCACAGTCTCTGTGAGTTTATGTGTGCATCAATCCTGTTGTATCTGGAAAGAACTCTGTTTCTTTGGAGTCATCTACCACCTCTGGCTCTTAAAATATGTCCACTGCCTCTTCCTCATAGATCCCTGACCCCTAAGGTGAGGTCTTTGATGAAGGCATCCCATTTAGAACTCAGAGCTCCAAAGTTTCTCACTCTCTGCATTTTTTTCTACTCGTGGGTCTCTGTGTTTGTTCTCAAGAAACGTCTGTAAGAAGGATCTTCTTTGATGTGGACTGAGTAAAGCATTGATCTACAGGTATAACAAAATGTCATTAAGAGTCATTTAATTATTATGTTTGTCTTAGTCAAGATTTTTATTCCTGCACAAACATCATGACCAAGAAGCAAGTTGGGGAGGAAAGGGTTTATTGAGCTTACACTTCCACACTGCTGTTCATCACCAGAAGAAGTCAGGACTGGAACTCAAGCAGATCAGGGATCAGCAGCTGATGCAGAGGCCACGGAGGGATGTTCCTTACTGGTTTGCTTCTCCTGGCTTGCTCAGCCTGCTTTCTTATAGAACCCAAGACTACCAGCCTAGGGATGGTACCACCCACAAGGGGCCCTCCCCCCTTGATCACTAATTGAGAAAATGCCTTACAGCTAGATCTCATGAAGGCATTTTCTCAACTGAAACTCTTTCTCTGTGATAACTCCAGCTTGTGTCAAGTTGACACAAAACCAGCCAGAATGATGTTCTTTAGCAGAATAATAGGATTAGGTTTTCCTCTAGAACCATGACCTATCTAGCCTCAAGTTCTTGGTCTCCTGATCAGTATCAGATATGGGCTCCATATCATGGGAAGAGCTTTAAATCCAATCATAAATTCATTGGTTACTTTCGTAAGGTTTGTGCCACTACTGCACTAGTTTGTCTTGCAGGCAGCTCACTTTTGTAGGTTGCAGGTTGTTGTACTTGGGAGATATTAATGGTTCATCTTTCTCTTCTGGGAACATGAAGAGTACCTATCAGTACCATGAATGCTAGTCAGTAGGTTAGGTACCCACTCAACTTCTCTGCTAAAAACACACTTTTAAGGACATGTTTTGTTATTAAGCAATAAATGACTGTATTAGCAAACTAAATCCATTAGTAAAATGTAAGCATGGTATAGGACTACTAGATAAGGTTTATTAGTAGTATATAAGAATGTATTCTACGCCAAGGTTAGAAGACAGGAGTGGGTGGACAGGTGGGTGGGTGAGGGAATACCCTCATAGCGGCAGGGGATGGGGGAGGGGATGGGGGTTTCCAAAGTGGAGACCTGGAAAGGGGGAAACATTTGAAATGTAAATAAAGTATCAAAATATAAAAATTAAAAAAGGAATGTATTCTAACCATTACAGATGTATGTATACAAATTAGTTAATCATAGTATGTATAAATAATGGGCAAATCTTCTGATTGGTTGTAATTTAGGTGATGGTGGTTAGTGAGTGTTAAAACTCAGGTTTCTGGCAGCTTGGAGATTCCAGTAGAAGGAATCAAGGTTAGACATGGCCATGGTGGTGGGAATGGAATAATCTAGCACTATGCCAAGACTGTAGGTCTTTGTGTCTATTGATTGATTCCCTGGTTTTTAAGAATATTTCTGTTTTAAAAATGCTTTGAGAAATTCATATAATGTATTTTTAAAATATTCATCCTTCAGTTCCTCTAAGATCCACTCTTGCCTCCCTACCCATATTGAACACACACACACACACACACACACACACACATACACACAGAGTTCAATTTCTGCTGTCCGTACAGTCTTCCACAGATGTCCATCCTTTGGAACATCGTCAACTACCAGCAACCGTATCCTTAAAGAATAACCACTCTCCCTCTCCCAGGAGCAATTCCCAACAGCTCTTCAACTAGAGGTGAGATGGTGTGCCCAGCTCCCCTCTTCATGCTGAGGTTTTTTTTTCTGGTTTGATATTTCACGGGCCTCGTGCATGTTAACTAATGGTTGATAAGTATTCTTTTAAAATGTTCCCCGTGATACTTTTTCACTTTGTACAATGCAGCTGAAGAGAGGAGTGATAAACAAGAAGCACTGACAGGAATTTTACTAGGTGCCATGAGGACAGTGCAGCTTAGAGGTTTTTTTGGGGTTTTTTTTTTTTTTTTTTTTTTTTTTTTTTTTTTTTTTTTTT
>CM052703.1:119638531-119693141 GCA_028551405.1 Uromys caudimaculatus | reverse complement strand
AAAAAAAAAAAAGATTCCATCACTGACTTCTGATGTTTTAACATTAAACAAAGTTCTTCATTTTACACCCTTGATTGACAGATCTATTCTCCACCATTAATGTATGGAGAATATTTACTTCTCTGTTGTTCACTGGACCTTAACACAATTGCCAAAGCTTCAGTTGATAGTTTAACAACCATAATTATAGATCCAGGCATTATAGAAAGGTGAACCACAGGTTTTAGGTTTGTAAATCTCAAATACATTTTAAAAATGAGAATGTGTGTTGCTGGTGGATGGCATATTGGATAAAGGTACTTGCTACCAAGCCTGCCCACCTGATCTACATGAGATTCCCTGGGATCTATGTTGTGGAATGAGAAAATCAAGTCCTGCAAGTTTTTCCCTGACCTCCCTATATGCAACATGGCATAGTGCCCCGCCTCCTCTAAATAAATGTCGAACAATCTTTAAGTAAACAAAAAATAAGAATTTAACTTTTATTAGGGTCTAGGAAGTGTCTTGTGTGACTTAGGTACTACTAGGTATATTAAAATACTTGTTGACATGTGGAAGTGCTGGTAACCAGCCAGTTCTAGAGAAAGGAGCCTCGGGGAAGGCTATCCTCCTGAGCTTCTTAGTTTTTCTTCTAGTTTGAAGTCAGGGTCTCTTGTTTTGTAGGCTGGCCTTGAAGCCACAGTTATAACCACAGATGACTCTGATCTTTTCGTCTCCACTCTTGGAGTGCTGGGATTATAGGCCTACAGTGCCATGTCTTGTCTTATGTGGTGCCAGGGATCCAACCTCGCGCCTTGTGCACGCTGGGGAACCTTCTACTGACTGAGCTACATCCCCCACCTCTCTGAGAATCTTTGTGACTTCCACGCAGTTCTCCAGAGTGAAGCTCAAACTTTACATTTAGATTCAGCAAATGTTGTTCAATGAGAAGTATTACCACCCTCAAAACACTAAGTATTCCGGGTAACGCTTTTCTTTTCTTTCTTTTTTTTTTTTTTTTTTTGGTTTTTCGAGACAGGGTTTCTCTAAGTAGCCCTGGCTGTCCTGGAACTCACTCTGTAGACCAGGCTGGCCTCGAACTCAGAAATCCACCTGCCTCTGCCTCCCGAGTGCTGGTAACGCTTTTCAATCCACAGATCTGCCTTCTACTTACCCATCCTGCTTATGCTTCCGTCTCTCCCATGCTCCTCCTGGCCTCCACTGGGCATGCTCACTTGTCAACTGTTGTTTTGATGGGCGAGGCTGAGTTGCTGTGAATTCCGTGATGGAATCTGTCAGGCAGGTCTCTGTGAACCTTTCAGCATTCCAGCCTGTACACAGCATACTCCAGATTCTACTTTTACAGTGATGCTCATTGCAATACCTGGCCAATCTAAAACTTCATGCTGGGGCTGGAGAGATGGCTCAGCCATTACGAGCACTGACTGCTCTTCCAGAGGTCCTGAGTTCAAGTCCCAGCAACCACATGGTGGCTCACAACCATCTGTAATGGGATCCAAGGCTCTCTTCTGGTGTGCATCTGAAGACAGCTGCAGTGTACTCATATAAATAAAAAATAAATGAAAAAACTCATCCTGAGGTTTTTCTCTTTCTAGAGTATCACAATAAATCTATGACATCCTCTTCTAGCTCCCTGCTCTAACGTACTTGTCTATAAATTGTCAGTTCCAAACCCCAGAAGCGTTATTATATAAAGCTGTCACACAAGTACGTGCTGTTAGGAAAGAAGAATGGGCGATGCTGTCTTAGCACACTGTCTTACAACTACATTTGAAACTAAATTTTATTTTTAATTTTTGTCATACCAAGGATGGATGATTGAGCCTAGGACCTCAAGAATGCAAGGTAAGTGCCCCCCTATTGAATGCCAACCCCAGGCTAGGACATTTCCCTTCAATGGACAGCTTTGGATAATGGCTTAAGCATCGTGATGGTGTGTCTCAAGAGATGAACAGATCCCTAAGTTTCCTAAGAAGTTCCTTTTGTAAATTTTGTGGTTATAACTTGGTGGCATTGGTGAGAAACTGACTACCTAGAAATAGTGGCTGGGCATCCAGAAGCCATCCCTGAAGGAGAGGGCTCAAAGATCTGTGAAGGATCAAACCAGGCCTCCATGCTGTTCTCTGGAGGGTGGTTCAGATATTGAAGAAGCGTGGGAGCATTCAGTGGTCGGTGGCTGCTGCATGGTATTTGCATGCAGGGAACTTTGAAAAGGTTACGTTTCTGTTCTGTGTTCATATTTACTTTGTGTTAAGGTTATAGGATGTGTTTGGCGATCTGACTGTTGCTATTTTTATGAACTCCAAATCAGTGTTCAAGTGGAATAGAGTGAAATTTTGAGATCCAGCGACAATAACCATATTTGATGTTCCCGTAACATTCAAGTTGTAGTATGTCTGAGAGTCAGAAAAAAGCTTGTTTTTTGCCTCAAACTCTGCAGAAAGAAACTTTTGGTTATACATTTCAGAGATTCTTTCCCCCCTTTTAGACTTACAGCAAAGTCAAATGTAGATCTAACCTGCTTTAAGCAGCCTTGGCAAAATATCAAATATTTGCCTGGTTTTTGAGAGGGAGGAAAACCATAACTTTTCACGAGCCCACATCCTTTCTGTGACTTATAGATGTAAGCTGTGTATTAGTGTGGCTTTTGATCTTGGGAGCATACTGAACACAGGTCCTCTGCAGGAAGTGGGAGGAAAATATGAAATTGGAATATTGTTCTGACCCATGTTCTTGTGTGATCCTGCACGGATAGAATTTTACATAAAAGAATTCTGTTTATAAAGACTTTATTCCTCTCTTGTAAAGAGGCAAAATTTTATATGATGATTTTGGTAAAATGGTCTGAGGGTATTCAAAATCAACCCCCCAAATTGTGTATTAAGTAGCTTAAACGGATCTATACTCACCTCTCTTCTAGGCATGTTTAATTACAGAGCAACGATGTCTATGCTGTATATGTATATATGATGTGTATATATGTATACGTTGTAGGTGTATATATGTATGTATGTATCATTTATCTCTCTACCAATCCATCTACCATTTATCTACATGTTTTTGATTCACCGTGTTTCAACATGTGGACTAGATTGTAAATTCTTTGACAGACAGAGATCAGGCTCTCAAGAAATAAACACTCATTCACAATGACATATATTTATATTCTCGACATCTTGTTAGTGACCATATGCTGAGATGAACCGGGGAAGTTCTTATAGTAATTTTTTGATGGATGCTGAATTCGAGCCTTAGATTCTGTGAGTCATTGGCCATTCCCTCTGCACCTTTGCCCCATCAATTTCTTTCATATTAGAGTTGGGGAAGGAGCAGAAGATGATTAGAAAGGGTGACACCCTACAAGTCAGGCAAAAATAAGGCTTCCAACAGGTGTTACATGTAAGTGCGTGGGTCAGGCCCGTGACCGTTGACGTTGACAGAAGTTTCTCCATGGAGACTAGAGCATTCTTTATCACTGATTGCACCTCCTTTTGGGATCAGAGGTATATCAGATGACATCTAGGACACTGGTGAATAATCAGTACATGGTGGAAGTGCATCTTATGCTCGTAGGTGGTCACCGAGTTGTGATAGTCTCAACTTTGCATCCTGGATAAGCCCTTGAACTGCTGGACCATTTTACTTGAGTGCTGCCTATCTGACTCATGGTAGACCAAGTTCTCTCTGTCCAGTGGGACACTGCCTCAAGACAGGGCCAGCTCCAGCAAGTCTGACTACCTGAAAAGCTCTACCTTGTGTCTTTGGGGGTCATGTTATTATGTAACACAACTTTATCTCTAAGAGACATAGTAAAAGCCTTACCATTTATCTGAAGTCCTACTCATAATCCCGGGCTGAATGTTACAACAGTCCTGTTTATCTCTTGGCATTGGGTGAACTGATTAATTTCCATGCAATTCAGAGATTCCACACTTGTTTTATTGAGCACGTGGTACATGCTTAGTGGTTATACTGAATCTAGGAACTGAGTGGGGAATGAGAATTCTGATGGGGACAGGCAAGCAGGATGGAATGCCAGTTAGATATTGATATGGTAAAAGACCAGGTGTAGCTTAAACATCTAGGATATTTTGGTTATGTCAGATTACTTGAGCTTCCTCTTACCTTCGTAAGTAAGTTTGGATAGTTCTGAAATAGTGTGAAAGTCCATGATCTCATGGGACCATCATCTATGAAATACAGGTGTTTATCCAGATGATTTAAAAAAAACTCTAAAAATTTAAACGAGAATATTGTCATAGTATCACAACAGCTAACCTTGATCAGTGGCTGAATATGTGCCAAGCAATGGACAGAGGACTCTCCATTTCATTTAATAAATTATTATTGTGAATTTGCTGTGTCAATTTGAAGACAAAAAGGCCTTGAGCATGGCTGTAGCTGGCACTAGGGTAGAATCTTGACAAGAAATTCACCCTACCCCCTCTTATGTGTGTGTATGTGTGTACCTATGTGTGTGTGTGTGTGTGTGTGTGTGTGTATTTCCCCATACACATGTATGTGAAAGTTAGACATTGATGTTCAGGAGTCTTCCTCTATGGTTCTTTACCTTATTTTTGGGACAGGGTCTCTCCCTGAACCCTAAGCTCACCATTTTAGGTCCACTGGATGGATGGTAAGCTCCACAGACCTGCTTGTACCCACCCCTCTCTGCTTCAGCCCAAGCCCAAGATTAGAGATGCATGCCACTACGGCTGGCTTTAATATGGCCATTGGAAATGTGAACTCGGTTCCTCATGCTTGGGTGGCAACCACTTTATCCGCTGAGCTAGCTCCCTAGGCCTTAACCTACATGTTTCGGAGAGGGCTTGCATTACATATATAGTCATCTGTGTTATACTGTCATGGGGATAATGATAGTCAAGGATTTTGTATGCTCAACTTTTCCCAGGAACCTGGAACTTGCTTTGTGTAGCTATTTGTCCCAAAAATCCACGAAAATCAATACCAATATGCCCATTCTACAGGGGACAAAACTGAGTCTTCACATTTACAACCAACGTAGTCTTATGTTACCCAGTCAGTAACTGGACAAGATGAGTTTTGAACCCATTTCAGTGTAATTTCAGACTTCAGATGATCTGTGGTTGGACAGCATTAACTTAGAACTTCCCTCCATAAATTCCTTTCTAACAGGCAAGGTAAACATGTTAGGCTATATTCACCTCTATAAGGATTTAAATGTTCCTGATATCACTGTAACATTGTCAGTCAATACATTAAAAAGTCTCTTCAAACAGCAAAGAGCTAGAAAGAGAAAAATGTCATATACCCACCATAAATGCTTAGCAGTTTATAATTGTGTCCGTGAGGGGGCAGATGGTATGACCCAGAAAAAAGAGCTTGAGGCTGGCCTGGTTTTAGATGTGGCAGCTGTGTAGGCATTGCCCTTCCCCCCTCTAAGCCACAAGGTATTTGTTTGGGTTTTTTTTTTATGTTAAAGAGTGGGGTAAAAGTATTTACCTTGGGTGAGAGAGGTGGCTTGGTGGTTCAAAGCCCTTGAAGCTTAAGTATGAGGACTTACGTTTGAATCACCATACCCATGTGAAACTGCATTCATGGTGTGAGTGTATCTAATACCAACGTTCCTGTGGAGATCAGAGGTAGACACAGAAGAATCCATAGACGCTCCAAGCCTGACATACACCTGTGCTCTGCTTCTCTCTCTGTCTCTCGTCATCCTCACATACACACCATTGACTTCGTACATGTGTCTGAAGGTTTCTATTGCTGTGAGTAAACACCATGACCAAAGAGCAAGTTGTGGAGGGAAGGGCTTATTTGGTTTATATTTCCATATTGTTGTTGATCGTCGAAGGAAGTCAGGACAGGGACTCAAGCAGGGCAGTGTCCTGGAGGCAGAAGCTGATGCAGAGGTCATGGGGAAGTGCTGCTTACTGGCTTGCTTCCCATCGCTTGATCAACCTGCTTTCTTATAAAACCTAGAGCCATCAGCCCAGGGAAGGCATCACCCACAGTGGGCCGAGCACCCCCCACCCCCAATCAATCACTAATTAAGAAAATGTCCTACAGCCAGATCTTATGGAGGTCTATATTCTTTTTTCAATTAAGGTTCCCTCCTTTCAGATAACTCTAGTTTATGTGTCAAGTTGACATAAGACTGGCCAGTACAACATGCATACACAAGTGTAAATTACTACCTTGAAGTGATATTAGAAAGACTGTAGACCACAAATCACACGTGTCTATTCAGTGCAACTTGAGTACCGAATGGCTGCCCCCCAGTGAGTGGCAGGAAATCTCTTCAGCAGTAGTCAATCCTTTCCTCTTATACCTAGAAGTCAGCATCCCACCTTCCTGCAGCTGTTCAATACAACTATGGCCCAGAGGCTGGGCCTCCATGCAGGTGTTACCAGTTCCAGATGAGCCGATCTCCCTGTGTGTGACTTCATCTCATTCCTCCTGTGGGCCAAGTGTCAACCTTCTACTTCAGGGCCTTTGAACCTCTCTCTTTGGCTAAAAAACAACCCAACCCAACCCAACCCAACTCTACCCAAACCAAATCAAGCCAAAACCAAACAACTCTTTAATCCTATTCTCTTTCTCAAGACCTCAACTTTAATGTCACTTCCCATAGGTCATTATCTCTGAATATCCCCAAATACTAGTCTCTTTTCTGTCTTCCTAGTGCTCTCCCACTTGAGAGATTCCTCCCGGGCCTGCTAATACCCCCCATGCATCACTGAGTTCTGCCTCCATCACACACCTGCACTGGACAGCTTCATCCTCTCCTCAGTCCCTGGTGTGGGATATCAGCTGATGCTCAGTAAATACAGAATGAAGAAATACTTCCTAGTTTCTTTTCTTTTGCTTCGATAAACACCATGACCAAAAGCAACCTAAGGAGGGAAGGGCTTATTTTCCTTCTAGGCTATGTAGTCCACCAGGAGGGCAAGTCAGGGCCAAAACTCAAGGCAAGAACCTAGAAGTAAGAACAGAAGCAGAGACCGTGGACAAGTGCTGATTACTGGCTTGCATTTCCTGGCTTGCTCAGCTTGCTTTCTTATACCTTGTACTACTACCTGTCCAGGGATCGCATGGCTCACAGTGGGCTGGCTCCTCCCACGTCCACCATCAGCCAGTAGAAACTTGCCTATAGGAAGAATTTTCTCAATTGAGATTCATCTTCTCAGGTGACTCTACCTTGGGTCAAATTGTCAACAAACAAATAAGCAAAAAAACCAAAGAGAAAAGAAAACAACAACTAACCAGGACAAAACGAATTATTGAAAGGAATGCCTTACTTCAAAATTCCCCTTTTACATTTCCTGACCTGTGTAGGTAGGAAGAACACTGTACAATGTGAGCTATAGAATCTTTCTGAAAAACTGTAGAACTTTGCCCAGACTTAGGCCTTTTCCACTCCTGAAGTGAACCAAATATCCTCAGGGACTAGCCATTCTCTGTGGCAGAGCAGCCTTTCTTATCAAGTGAGCTGTATCCAATCAGTCTGGAGAGACATTCTGGATAATAAAACGCTACCCCCTCTCTGAAACAGATGCTGCATTCTATGATGGAGATGCCAGGGCCTGCGGGAGCTGGTTGACATGTGCGCTGTGGAGAGTCACTAGAGTTCTTTAAAAGAGGGCGCGTCTACTCAACCCTAGGCAGAAGAAATGGCTTCACTTCAGCTTTTCAGGAAGCATATCATGGAAGGATGATAGGTGACCAAAATGCCTCACCAGTGGAAGTATATTGTCTTGATTTGAAGGAACTGCCGTACTAATCACGAAGGAAGCCTGACGTAGCTGAAACAGAGGGCCAGCTCACTCATCTTGTCAGTGTGCCCCTTCATTGAGGTGCAAAGCGCTCAATGGATTTCTTAGTTAACATTGTAAGGAAAGAGAGAACCACGGGCCACACTACTGCAGGTGGTTCCCCCACCTGGAACTTAAGCTGAGTTAGGAAGGACTTTTCTTATCTGAAAAATCTGAATCTTAGTCTACTGAAGGGCTTGGAGCTAATTTGTGAAGAGGCTCGGGTATGGCTGGGAACTTGCTGGCTGTCTTTGAAGTGCAGTGCTGACCAGTTGTAGGAGTAGCTACTAAGAGACACTACAACACACATTGTGTGGGTGCTTCCTGGTCCTTGGCAGTGTGTGTATGTGTGTGTGTGTGTGTGTGTGTGTGTGTGTGTGTGTGTGTGTGTGTGTGTGTGTGAGTTCTTTCAAGAACTCAGTATTCTATCCCCTTGAGCCCACTCCCAGCCCATTTTATCTAGGTATTGCACAGAGTGGAGTTTTTCTATTATGCTATTTAATTACCTAATCTTCTCTGTGAGAGAAGAATGTTTAGGACCTACCATATAGGTTCAGTGAGATAGCTCAGTGAGGAAAACATTTGCCACATAGGTCTGAGGAACTGAGTGTGATTTCTGGAACCTCCAAAAGGGTGGAAGGAGAGAACTGACGTCACAAAGCACAGTGGATCTTCTGAACTCCACATACATGCAATGGTACTCTCATGCTTACATAGACATATATGTACACAGTACATATCATATACCCACATGCCCACATGTACATATCAATAATAATGATGATAATAATAATAATAGTATTTTTTCCATTAAAAGAAGATCTGATTTCTTAAGAAAATTTCAAGTATGTAACACAGCATTGCTATTGATCATTTGGGTTGTGATATGCTGGGAGTGGAATCGCTGGGGCTTCGCACATGCCAGGCAAGTGTTCTACCTCTGAACTCTAAGCCCAGAGAGATAAACTGCTACTAACACCAGTGGCCACGGGAAGCTTCAGGTCTCCAACCATACTGATAGCTGAAGTTTCCTACCCTTCAGCAGCACCTCCTGGTGTCCCCTTCCCTCCAGCCTCTGGTAGCTACCATGTCCTATCTGTTTCTCTGCTGCTTTATAATCGTCTTTCTGAGCTGTCTTCGGTGAGACATTTACTCTCCATGTAGTTTCCCAATTGCCAAACATGGTTAAAGAGAGTGATAGAAAGCCTTCGTGAACCTAACACCTCTGCTTCCCTGAACTCGATGAACTTACCAGACCTCTCACATTAGGAGCCAAAGCTGCTAATCGGTAGCGTGGACATTTGTAAACAAGAAGATGGTTTAGAGCCATTTAGTGTCACAGTCATGTTTTCCTTCTATGCACGGAGTCTCTGTACAAAGAAACCTCCCAGCCCTCCCCACGCCAGTTACTCTTTTCCAGATGTTCTGAAACAATATCAAGTGACCCAGTTTACCCCTGAGAGGTTTATAGAGGTGCATTTATGGAAAGACTGGCTGAGCGAGGCCGACACATTCCCCCAGCAGCTTAGTCCTAGATAATCTCCCCCAACACAGTATCGCATCTGACTGTCCCTACGGCACATTGGTAAGGTTTTCAGAAAACGAGATGCTAAATGCTACTGAAGTGAAGAAGAAACTTAAGAAGCTTAACAATGGCTGTCGAAATATTATCACCAGCTATCGGCGTAACAGTATCCAGTCATTCCCCACCTATAGGCACAGAATTTAGGCTTAAGCAGATGAAGACAATCCTGAGGAAGTGTGTGGTCTTAAGTGTTTAAGTATCAGCAAGTCAAGGGGAAAGGCTTCGTTAGTGTAAAACCTCAACATGTGTCCTTGGCCTTTTATGTCGAATAATATGAAGACAAATGACAGTAGCCAAATTGAATATGCCCAAGAGGCATGCCAAGGTTTACACTGCAATCATGAAGAAGTAATTCCACTGAAATTTGTGAATGAGATTGTTTTGTTCTTTGCATGTGGGCAGAAAATACCAGAGCAAACCCTAGGATCAGAACAGAGCTTTTGTAACAGAGGTGAGCTTCTTCTCCTTTTCTTCCTTCCTTCCTTCCTTCCTCCTTCCTTCCTTCCTTCCTTCCTTCCTTCCTTCCTTCCTTCCTTCCTTCCTTCCTTCCTTCCTTCCTTCCTTCCTTTCTTTCTTTCTTTCTTTCTTTCTTTCTTTCTTTCTTTCTTTCTTTCAGAAACACAGTGTGGCCTTATATTCAGTCACAGTGAAAGACTCTCCAATTCCCCAAATACAGGTTAAAATCTGCCAAGGAAGTGGGCCAATTCTTCCTCAGTGCATCCTCTATGTGTCCAGGCCATTGAATGGAATAGGTACATCCTACCCTTAAAGTAAGTAGCAAGGCAAACGCTGGATGTGGGGATATGCTACAGCATGCAGGTCATCCAAAGGTCATGAACAACCTGCCTGGAATTCCCAGCAATCACCCTGTGGAAATCTTATGCACACTAGGGAACCTGAGCATCACACCCCAGATTGCCTGCTGGTAGCCTCCATTTGGAGTTATTTATAGGGAATACTATCATACAACCCCAGTAAATTTCTGAATAGACCACAGTCCTAACACCAAGTTCTGTAATACCTGGGCCTTTATCTCTTAGGAGGCTGGAGAACTTGTGCAGCTAGGACCTGTCTGTCTAGTTCAGACTCTACAAAAGAAGTGCAACTTCATGTCAAATGAATGTGCACTTGAGATGAAATGTCCACCTTTGGCTTGAAAATGGATGTTGTGGAACACCCAAGATTGACTGTTCTGACTGTCATTGCTGGTCCGTGACCTGCTCATAGTTAGAAACGTGAGTTAAATTACCCTTATCTCAACATCTTTAACTCTCAGTAGTATTATTGGACATAAACTTAGCTGCTTCCTCTCCTTTCAAAGCCAGTGATAGGTTTGGGTAGTTTGAGTTGAGTGGGTTGGACGGGGGAAACCAGTGATTTTCTCTGCTTCTGGTAGAGTTAATCTGTCGTGTAAACAGAGCTCTTGCACTTCTTTCAACAGCGGCTCCCCGGTTAGCAGTGCAGCTGTAAGGGCTGAGTTCTTTCGAATGTTCCAGTTCAGAGTCCAAATGATAGGTGATTTCTACATCCTGAAGCAAACACTTAAGCACTTGTGTTTCTTGCAACAATTTATTCCAGTTTGAACAAGACTGCCCATTTCTCACCAAGACACAGAACCAGTGGGTTACACATTTGCAAACAAAAACATCTGATTTTTATTCAATCATCGAGTTAAAAAAAAAAAAAGAGTACTCAAAGGATGTTAAAGTAGAGATAATATTTTATAGTGTGCATTATTCTGTATTTGGGAGTTACTCCCTGTCTGTACAGATCTCTCTTCTTAAAGGTTCAGTTTAGGAAGAGAATTGACTTTGCCAACGATAATCTTTGCATATTCTTGGTCGACTCTGGTCACCCTAAGAGGGTTCACTTCAATTTCTTGTGCATTTACAACCCTCATTCCACCAAATAGCTAACAGGACTATTTTGAAGTCAGGTTGGTTTCAAACCTAGAAAGTATCCCTAACCACTGTTCTGACTTGTTTCCTTTTTGCCAGAGTGAGATACTTGCTTTAGCCAATATGCTTTGCTCAAGTTGGGACAGTGAAATGGTGAAGGGTGTGAAAACGCTTTCTGGAAAGGCTGACAACCTGAGTTCCATCCCCAAATCCCACAGTGGAAGGAGAGAACCAACCCAGAAAGATGTCTTTTGATTTCTATGTGGAGATGGGGCAGTGTGTGTGTGTGTGTGTGTGTGTGTGTACATGGGACAGTATATGAGTATGTACATATGGAACAGTGTGTGTGTATACATGTAACTGTGTGTGTGTGTGCGTGTGTGTACATGGACAGTGTATGTGTGTGTTTACACATGGGACAGTATGTGTGTATACATGGGAAAATGTATGCGTGTGTATGTGTACATGGAACTGTGTGTGTGTGTTGTGTGTACATGAGACAGTGTATGTGTGTGTGTACACATGGGAAAGTGTGCATGTAAGCATGGGAAAATGTATGTTTGTGCATGGAACAGTGTGTGTGTGTACATGGTGTGTGTTACACATGGGACAGTATATGTGTTTATGCATGGGACAGTGTATGTGTTCGTGTACATGGAACTGTGTGTGTGTGCACGCACACACATGTACACTCGTGTGTGTAAGTCTGGAGATTGAAACCAGGTGCTCACACTTCCTGGATAAGTGCTTTTCCACAGATCTACAATTCCAGTCCTAGGTCCATTTTAACTGTGCAAATACTTACCCACATCTACAGCCATCCCCAGAGAAGCCTCCCCATGCAGTGAATGGAAAACTAACACAGAGACCCACAACTGGACAGCGTAGAGAGACTAGGAAACTTGACAGCACCCAGTCCTAAATGGGATGTCTTCATTAAACTCCTCCGCTCAGGGCTCAAGCAGCTATGCGGAAGAGGAGGTGAAAAAATTGTTAAGAGCCAGAGGGGATGGATGTCTGCAAGGAAGCCCTGTCTTCCAGACACACAGAACTGACGCACATATGAACTCACAGAACACTTGGCAACATGCATGGGGCCTGCATGGTTGAAGCAGACAGAGTCCCAGAGCTGAGGGGGAGAAGTGGAGCTTCCAACCCTAACCAAGAAACTATGTCCAGTGCACAAACATTTGCATAGGAAAAATTAGTTTTTTCCAATGGAGTCACACTGGGTATATAATCACACTTAGAGACAGATCCTGTGTCCAACAGTGGAGGACCTCACTGATATTTTTGTAGATTGTTGTCTCATTGCTCTGTTTGGGCATTTAAAAAAATTTTACACACACACACACATATACACACATACACACATATTATGGTTTCCATTTTTGTAGGTTTTGATTTGTATGTCTGTGTGTGCCCATATATGCCTCTATGTGTGTCTGTGTTACTTACTTTCTTATTTTACTCTAGTTTATTACTTATGTATTTAATTTGCTTGTTTGATTTTTAACAACAGAGAAAGAGGGCTTGGAGGGAAATGGAGAGGGAAAAGGGAAGTAGCTGGGGAGAGATGGGGCGGGGGCAGGGGACCCAGGATCAGGATTTATGTAGGAAATTATTTTCAATTAACAATAATAAAAGGAGCCCTTAAAGCTTACACTGCTGACCCCACGAAAGTCACCCCACTTCCAACCAGAAGGAAAAGCTACAACGCCCATGTTCTCTGCTCAAGGGAGAGACATTCTCTAATTTTGACAAGTGTACTTTGTAGTCTATATTTGATCCACAGAGCCTCGAGGGAGCTGTACACCTTCAAACGTGATGGTGGGTTTATTCATCTTGTGATAAATCTCCCAACGGGCAAGTCCTTGGGGAATTGAAGTCTGTCTCCCATGGGTACTTCTCAGGGTGTCAATAGTGAGAAATGATCTGTGCTTCTCTCTTGTATTTGTGGCCTGGAATTTATGTCCACAATTCTCCCTGATGGAGAATCTTCTACGAGGGCCAATTGTACTGCAAGTCTAGGGAGGGGCTACTGACTTGCAGAAATGACTACCAATCTTCTCCCATGTTGTGATTCTAAGACTCACCTCAGTAAAGTTATGAGTCAGTCACTAGCTTTAGAAAGAAGTTAAAGATGGCTATGTATCTGAAAGCAGTTCCTCTTCAGGTCTAATACCATAGCGCCTCTCCTGGCACTCTAAGTATCACCTTGTCCGAGTGACCATGCCTAGTAATTTATGGCTCCCATTAAGAGGGTTGGCTAGATGTGCAGACATGTCAATAATTATTTCTGCTGGAGCTCACACAACAGAGGAAGTCTCTGCCGAATGCCTTGTTTTAACAGAAGACAGAACTGCCTGACCTGGGCTTTATGACAGATGTCAAATACATCAACATGTGTTGTGAAGCAGATCACCTTATTGGCAAAGAAATGAAAGCCCACCAAGAAGACAAATGGGAAGTTTCCCTCGGGGGCTTCCTCGTGTCTGTGCAGGTTTGGCAGTGACCCTGAAGAAGGACCAATGAGCAGATGAGAGTGGACACCCTGGAGACAGTCCTTTATCCTGGGACCTGAATACTAGTAATGTCTCTGTGCCCCAGAGGGCAGTGAGAGAGCACAGGGGAGGAGTGTGTGGGGTGCCTTGATGAAGAACACTGTAGTGATCAGGAGAAATCAAGTCCCCCCACTACAGAGGAAACAGATTTATATGTTTACCCTGTGGGTCCCTGAGTCCTGCTCAGGAATTGTTTTCCCCAGCCTTCCTTTTGTAACTCAGCTCTACATGTATTTCTTGAGAGCCTACCATGCATCAGGTACATGTCAGGCACTAGGCATGAGTACTGAGCATCAGTGATCATGCTTCAGCCTGCACTCTACTTCTTGGGTCTGCAAATTCTGGGTTATTGGAGAGCACATGACGTCTTGGGGTCACCTTTCTGCTCCTCATTTTTCTTAACTGAGAAAACAGACTCAGTTGCAAGGGTCAGACACGGTGCCATGTCTATGTTTTGTGCATAGCAGGCATGAGAAGGGAGGGAACGGAAGCCATCCCTGGTCAGTGTTCCGCTCCCTCAGCACTTTCCAAGACTCCTGTGTGCTGATGCCCGCAACACTGGGAAACAAGCTGTCACAAGTGATGTAATGACATTATGTCAATGATGAATCACATATGTGACAATGGCCATCTATACGGCTTTATGATGGAGTGGAAAAATTCCTCTGGCCTGACAGTATTGTAGTCATAGTAAAATCAGAGTGTATCCATCACTTTGCCTATGCAGGGATGGTGGTCTGAAGTAGCCCACTGTACTGCCAATCTAATAAAAGTATAGCATATGCAGTTATGCATAATATAAGTATATAATAAACTATGTTTATATACTATAGGATATATATGTATATGATATAAATGTACATGTATATGATATATATGTATCTATATGTGTATATGCATGTATATGTGAGACAGAGTCTTCCTCTGCATCCTGGTGCACTGATAAGTTGTTTTGTTTGTTTGTTTGTTTGTTTGTTTGTTGTTCTTCATCGACTTGACACAAAGTAAAGCCCCCTGGGAAGAGGAAATCTCGCTTGACAAAATGTCTCCATCAGATTGGCCTTTCGAGAAGCCTGTGGGGAAATTCTCTTAGCTAATGATTGATATTGGAAGGAGCAGCCCATTGTGGGGCGTGCCATCCTGGCAGATACACCTGGGAGGGAGGAATACGAGAGATAGTTGATTGTGAGCTCAGAGAGCAAATCTGGAGGTTCCTCCACGGCCACTGTGTCAGTTCTTGCCTTGCATTCCTGCCCTAGGTTCCCTTCATGATGGACTCGAAGTTGAAATCAACCTTTTTCTTTTCCTCAAAGTATCTTCTGGCTGCAGTGCTTATCAGATGACTAGAAAGCAAACTAGGGCATCCAGGTTGGCCTCAAACTTGCAGTCTCCTTCCTTCTGCCTCTTCAATGATGAGACTATAGATGTGTACCACAAAACTTGGTTTATAGTATATGTTTTATTACTTTAGAGTATATTCCTTCTATTAATTCATTTTTAATCAAGAATATTTTTTCATACAATATATTCTGATCACAGTTTCCTCACCCTTATCTCCTCTCAGGTCCTCTAGTATTTGGTAGAAAATAAATGACTGTAGATGACTGTAGATCAGTGCTGGCACCCTTCAGGATCTGTTTGTCACCCCTTTGACTGCATCTCACATGCTGTCATACGTCTTAAGTGGCCTGCACCATGTTGGGTATCTGAATGCACACCATCATGTTTACCCATCCACAAAGCCATGTGACACTGCAGTCTGACATTGTCTGTCCACTGTCAAGTGACATCTAGTTCTTACGAGTCTATTGGAACGGAGGAGGCAGAAGTAGGGATGGTGGAGAAAGGAACTTCCATGTTTAGAAAGAGGCCACCCACAAGTTAACTGGGGAGACACACGATAAAAGAGGAAGCAATGACCACCCACTGTCTGCCTAAGGATGCTGAGATCCAGCTCACTCATATGACCTTTCACCAAAACGATCTTCTGTTCCACCCTGAGCTTTCTGTATCCCTCAGTGGGATGGAAGAATAAGGAGATTATGACAAATGAACCTTCTTGTGGGAAGGTGCCATTAGCAGCAGTTTGCTGTACGCAGTGGGACAGGACATGATGGTGCTCAGCGGTCCCTTCAACCAGGCACTTGGCCACCACAGAGGCCCTACTGGGCAGTTTGTACTGTGCTGTGATGCAGGGCTTGACCTGATGCACATGCTCAGTAGGTGTTTCCAGATTTATTCTAGTTGCCACTCTACATTCAATGATGGCATTATGTGTTTGAAGAGATTGCTTAAGTCACTGGAAAGGCATAAGGGATACATTAGAGATAAAAGTAAGAAAGTCAACATGACTGGACTTTTTGTTTTTTAAAAACCATTCTTTCTTGTGAGATAGATGATCACAGAAGGGAACAGAGCAGTTTCTTCTTTCTGGGTAGGCAAGATCCAAGCCACTGAGTTCTTTCTCTCTCTATCTCTTCCTTTCCTCCTCATCTCTCCATCCCACCCTTCCTTTCTCCCTCCTTACTTCTTTTGCCTGTCTCATGTGTGTGTTTGTATGTTTGTGTATTCACGTACTTGTGAACAGAAGAAAATTACAGTAAAATTGAGGCAGCACAACTAAGAACATTCAAGATCATTTTAATCCAGGTGTGTGTGTGTGTGTGTGTGTGTGTGTGTGTGTGTGTGTGTGTATCAGAAGACAACCATAAGTGTCCATCCTCTCCTTACACCTTCTTTGAGGCAGGGTCTTTTTGTTACTGCAGCAACATAAGTTAGCCCATGACCTTTTCGAGATTCTCCTGTCTCTGTCTCCCTTCTCACCAAAGGAGTGTTGGGATTACAGACCTGATTACATTTGTCTTTATATGGATTCCGAGGGTGCCAATTTGGATCCTCACACTTAGTTCCCAGGTGCCTTTTCACTGAGCCATCTCCCTGGCCTCTCAAACTTTATATTTAATGAGGTTCTACAAAATTGAAGGAGATGAAACCAAAACCAAAGAACTAATGCTATGGGAAGGTAGAGTAGAGGAGGGGATATGGTCAACCAACGCTAACGTATATCTGAAAAGCCTATGTGGAAACCTACTATCGTAGAAGCTTCCTTTGCTTATTTAAAAAAAATTGTTAGATGCTAACAGTAAATCCCTCCATAAATGGGAGAGCTGAGCAGCCTGTTGCTTTGGGGCTTCTTTGTGGAATTATGAAGTCCAATTTGTGTCGGAGAGATTCTGGCTCTGTAGGCAGCATGGCCGGTGAAGAGGAGCAATGGGGTATAAGCTGATTCTACCAGTTTCATCTTCAAGTCAATTGCTAGATGCTTTCTGCAGGGAGCAGGGATGCAAAGCTCTTTGACAGTGTGTGGGAAGGAAAGGGAATGAGAGGGAAGTTGGGACTCCAAGGAGGTGCTGCAGTAGCTTCCATAGGATCCTAGGTAGATTTGTCCATTCTGCAGAAGGCAGTGGCTCCCTACAGACCTGTCTCTCCCAGGCTGGGTGGAAGTACAGGAAAAGGGAAGATTTTCCGTTTGCATTTAGGATATGTAGGCTCTTGTCCCTAGGCATGCAGAGGAGATCAAGGCTTTGTAGTCCCACCTGCGGTGTGCAAGTTCTTATTCTCTCTCCTTCGTTCTGATTCCATTATGCCCCCTTGTTCTTTTATTTCCCCTTTGAATTTGCATTAAATTCATTATCTGCTCTTCAGGGAGAGAGGTTCTCTAGGGTTTAATTGAGATGTAAGACATCACAAATAAGAAGGTGGGGAAAAGGAGGAGCTCTCTGTTACATGTGGGGCCATACCATCTCTTAAGAGTTTAGGTGTTGTCTTCTTGTTCTTCTTCTTCTCCTCCTCCTCCTCCTCCTCCTCCTCCTCCTCCTCCTTCTCCTTCTCCTTCTCCTCCTTCTCCTCCTCTCCTCTTCCTTCTTTTTTTTTTTTTTTTTTTTTTTTGAGAAAATATACCCTTCTCCTCCAGGAAGCTCTAGTCTCGGAGACCTTTATTAATTTGATCCTTGGAAATGCTGTTTTAATTTTCCATAATCATAATACAAATTGATCCCAATAATCTCTGTGATGAAAAGAAGTGATCCAGTGGCCTCATTAACTGGGGTGTGAGGGGACTGGTGTTCATCAGAGTTGGTGCCCTTACCCCATGGTGGCCCAGACCTCTTTGTGTGTGATTTGATCCAGTCCCCTGTGGGAAATGGGCATTGTTTCCTGCCCAGCCTGTTTAAATTGCCTCCTATATTTTGCTCCCTTATAGAATAATAGAAGAATGTGAAAGATCCCAACCTTAGCAGTGAAACTCTCTGATATATGGTTTTTTTCCATCCGTTCCTTCATGACATCAAGGCTTAAAAGTGCTAAGCTTTGGGCACTATCTGGGGTCAGTCAGTACCCAGATAGTGGCCAAAATGTTTGGCTCAAATGTGTAATTTTGTGTTTTGCTGTATTGGAAGGGCTCCTTTGAAGCCCACATTTTAATTTAGCACACAGAGTGGCAAAGATAAATAGATTTATCCAAAATACATTTGGTAACAGATTTTTTGAGTCAGTTATTAATTTTATTTGAGTGGTTCCTTTTTTTATTTTTTATAAACTGTGAAACTCAAAAGGAAGCAGAATCCCATGCACTGCCTTTTATTGATGGCCTGCTATGTGCCAAGAGAGGTGTTAAATGTTTTCCAATGCTGCTTCATTTATCCTGATCTTATAGACAAGCAAAAGGAGGTGTGAAGAGGTGAAGATTCTCACCCAGCTGGAAAGTGGCAAAGTCATTCACAGATCTGCCTCCGCTAAAAAATTGCTTTATGCAACTCTTTGAAAACTAACTTCTTGGGAGCTGCATGCAGCTTCTCAATGGACCTTGTTTTGCTAGCCTGGATCGAGGAAGTTACTATTTCTTTTGGGGATGTGACAGGTTTCTAGGCAAGGACTGACCCTGGATGTGCCCAGTATGAAACCTGGCACACATGAGTGTGTCTTCAGCTTGTGTCTGTGGTGTTTAGTGGTAGGTGCTTGGGAAAGCAATTAGGATCACATAAAGTGATAAGGGTAGATATCCCATGATTCTATGCCTGCAGTTTTATAAGAAGAGGGAGACACCCCCCAGCACAATCTATACTCTTCTGCCTGTGATGCTTGGTACTGCTTTGGATCTCTGTCTACAATAAGGTTGTCATCACCAGATAAGGTCCCCATACCTTGCATATGCAAGTATGTAACATAAATTAAACATATTTTCTTTATAAAGTTCTTCATCACTATGAAAGAAGGACTCATTCAACCTCTCTTTGGAAATCTCTCAGCTACCATGATGAACAGGGTTACATATTTTTAAAGTTACATATATCTAACTCTTGAGAAATTTTATATGAATTTGCGCTGACACCTACAATCTGTGATGTACTGAACTTGAATGTAGTGCAACACATTGCCTATAAATCTAGATGTGGGGTCCTCAATGCATGCTGGGTAATATGATCTGTGCTTCAGAGTCACAAAGCCAAGGGCACACACATCACAAAGGAGGGACTTAAGAGGAACTTTAGATGGTCAGGAGTTCCTGAAACCAAGGCTTAAAGTTTTTCACAGGAGCTGTTCACAATGAAAAGTCAGAGAGCCACACTACTTGAAAGTAAATATCTGATTTGACCAGAGAGTGTTATTACTTGGGGAAAAAGTAACAACCATGATATGATTGACTCAAGAAGATGGTACTCAATGGGGAAGGAAGCTTTAAGACCAAATAAGATGTGAGAAACAGTAGAAGCCCCAGTGCATATGTTCCCCATGAATCTTCCCAGAGCCTTTAATGTGCCCCTCGGCAGCATGAATTTCCAAGGGTTCTGATCCTGTGATGAAATATGCTTCTTTAGGGTTGAGGCACATGGCAGCAGGCTTTAGAACTTTGGATGCGTTCTGTTTCAGACAGGTAACGATGAATACTGAAGGAAGAACACTGCTGTTGACAGATGACGCCCAAGGCAATTGATAACTAAGCATTTCCAGTCTTCTAGGCAAAGGAGGGTAAGGGTCATAATTCAGGCAGTGAACGAGGAAAGCAGGATGGGTGGGGAGGATTATTATGGGCTGTAGTGGTACCCCACAACTGTAAGGGAGCTGTAAGGGAGAGAAGGACAGGATTTAAAAGGAACTCTGTGACTTTAGATGAGAAGCTTGGGCAGTGAAATGTTGAGAATGTGAGGAATTTAATTAAGCTTGAAGCATGTTATAGCTTAGCTATGTGAGTTTCACACATATGTTTATAGTATGTTGAGTGTGTCTTTTCTTACTCTATCCCCTGTCAGCTTTGTTCCCTTTGGCAGTTTCTCTTCTATTTCTTCTGATGCTGGATACTTAGGCTGTTCCATATTTTACATACTACAATGATGTGTAAGCTGTAAGACAAACTGTCAGAGATGGTTAACAAGCAGCCAACAACTAAAAATACCTATAGTCAGACATACGTGATCTTAATCTTATTTCAATCTGTTTCGTCAACTGGGTCTTCATTATCTTGCAATATCTCAATTAATAGAAAGTGTTGCTTGACCACAAGTACATAAAATTGCAGATTATAGAGAGCCATGTTTAAATGAAAGCAAGATACAAAATAGTTATTGGCCATGTACACTGAGAAAACGTGCCTAGCACAGCCTCAATATCAGCAACCACAGAAAGAAGCAGCTAAAAGAACAAAATGAAAAACAACAACTCTCACTCAGTTTGCTTGTTATACTTTTTAATTCTTTTCAATTAATATTTATGTATTTATTTATTTATTTTGTGTGTGTGTGTGTGTGTGTGTGTGTGTGTGTGTGTGTACTTGCCAACGGGTGCCTATGGAAGTCAGAAGACAACTTGTGGGGAGTCTGTTCTGTTCTTCCGTGATGTAGGAGCCAGAGACCAAGCTCAGGTTGTCAGGCTTGGGAGCAAGTATTTTTATCTGCTGAGCCATCCTGCACACCCTCTTTTAGGGTTTTTGATGCAGGATTTCTCTGTGTACCACAAGGTAGCCTGGAACTTACTATGTAACCCAGGCAGACCTCAAACTCACCCTCTTCCTGCACTGCCCTAGTGCTAGCTTTACGGTTGTGCTCCACCATGTCTGGTTCAACTTGCTTATCTTACGCTCCCTGAAGACCTTACTCATGGACCAAGTAGCTACCGATGCTGGCCTTTTCTTTGCTGTGTGATCCAAGACAAGTAACAACTTCTGAACGCTCCCCTTTCCCACTTCTAAAACTAACTTGAGCAGATACTTTGTGCAATATTAGTATCTTCATCATTAGAGGGTGCTGAAAGGGTAAGGCAGGGTTAAAAGTTACCATCTTTTGAATATATGAAGTAAATTTCTTTAGGAAATAATGTATGCATTGTAATCCGTTAATACATTTTAGTTTTCATTTATTTGGTTTCCAGTTAATGGCACATAAAATCTATCTATTTGAATTGCAAAAATCAAGCTGGTTTGAATTAAGGAGGTGTGAAAACTCTTGGGTAGAGAAAATATGTAACACTTCCATCAATTAAAAGTAGGTAAAATGTGTTAAGAATAATGGAAAGTTCATGTTGAACTGAACTGGTTTTCTTCATGAGCTTATATTTTTATAAAGCTCTGTGAAACAGATTTGAAACAGTGCCCATTATGGAATCTGTGTTAATTGTTATTATCCCCATAAAGTTCAGATGATTAAGAAAAGTGTGCAATTATACCAACCAGAAATGCACAGTACCTGCGTTTCATGTCCCCCCCACTCCCAGATTTATTTTTGGTACTGAAGACCAATCTCCACCTTGGCAACAGAATGTGTGCTAAATTGAAAATTTCCTCCCAGTGCCCTGGAGACTTCAGACAGCAGATTTCCAAACTTGCAGGGTATTTTCATGAATCGGACACAACGTTCTTTGTTCCTCTTGCTTTTATCACGAGTGAAGACTGTTTCTGTACTTACCCTCACGCCCGTCACAATCTTAAATATCACTGTGCTAGAAGGCACTGCAATCTTAATTAAAAGAGCAGTCTAATTATTTACCCTGGTTGGTTCACACAAACCTCTACAGTATAATCAGTGGACTCCCTGAAGGGGCTTCATGATATTTCAGAACGGAGTGGGAAAGTCTAGTACTGACTTCATGTAATGAAGTCTGACCTACAATTCACCTTTAGGTCACCCGATCAAATAGAAGTTATCTGGGCAATGTCCGAAGGTATGCGCTGATATTGACTGAGTGCTGGTGGGTGGCACACTGACAACACTTTGCAGTTACCTCCCAGAGCCTCAGAGAACCTTCCGTGTGTTTCTGAGGGACAGAGGGAAAGCAGAGGGTGGCCAGACAGGTCATTCCCTTTTTGATGGTCTCCAAGACAAGCCCATGAGGCAAGTTGAGGACAGCTCAGATGGCTGGAGGTGTTTTGTGACGCTCTTCCTGCACCTGGCCTGAGCACTAATTGCCGTTGCAAGGTTCGCCTGGGGCCGAGTCATTAAGCAAGATGCTCCTCTGGAAGTGAGGCAGAGATATTTCCAGGCCAAATTCAGGGGTCAGTTGTGTCCTTAAACCTTTGTCCTTGTGCTTCTCTGGCATAATGCCATAAAGGTACCTTACTGAAGGACACCCAACGGGTCCTGGGGTCTCCTCTGAAAGTATAGTTTTGAAAAGCGGGCCCTAAAACCATTGGCTTAAAGGCAGAAGATGACTCCGCCTTAAAATATACATTGGTGCCAAAGGTCTACTTAGTTTGCTTCATGGTCTTGGTGAGCCTGAGAAAGAAGCAAATAGCTCCCAATCAACCCTACTATGGCATAGCAAAAGAGTTTGGGTAGTGGGGAATGATAGATATGGAATATAGATATAAAATAATAGAAGACATTAAATAGAGAAAGCTATTAGAACTATACGTTTCCTGAGGGGTATTGTGAGCTTAAGAAGGGAAGGCTAGATATGAGAGAGAGCTTTGAATGTCTCGCCCATTCCTTTGACATGAGGAGATGTGGCAATGTATTTTTACTTACATAGGTGATTCCCCAGCGAGATGGCAATTCATTCAGGTAACAAGGCAAGAAAAGAGATTTGATCTGACCTTCCAGATCTAATTCCATCTGCAGTCTTGGCTGAGTAAAGCCAGGACCCCAGAGTGGAAGTTGACTAACTCTGTTTCATCATCCCACAGGCCCTGGGAGTCAGGAAGGTCAACTGAGACGCAAATGAGTGGAGAAGGCGTAGATGGAGCCTCCCTTGGGTGGTCTAACCAGGACGAAGACCACATCAGGCACTACAGGTAACAAGTAGGACTAGGCAGTTCATGGCTCTGACTCACAGACATCGAAATGGTAGTGTAGGGCATAAAGTCAAAGAGAAAGGTTTTATTTTGTAATGTGTTAATGTTCATATTGAAGAACTGGATGGGCTGTTCATAGAAGCGACCAGAAAGCATCCTCAAATACATCCTCTTATCTCATTAGGGAATTAGTCATCTATCTGTTTTCTCACAGCAATATATAACACTCTTCTTACTAATCACCCTTTACTGGGATTTCAAAGCCAGACACACTCTGGAACCTACAGTCAAATGAAGCATTCCAGGAGTGGTACTCTTGCTGCCAAATACCTGGGGATGTGACCAAAGGGGGCACAGGCTCTTGAGTATTTATTTATTTATTTATTTATTTATTTATTTATTTATTTATTTATTTATTTATTTATTTATTTATAGGACAATGTCTTCCTGGAAGAACCTGCCAGGTGGACAGTATGGATTTTGTTTGTGCCCCTTCAAGCATCCACGGTTCAATAGGTTGCAAGTCAAACCCAACGCGTACTATATCCTACCACCCCCACTCCCCCAGTTCATTGAATGAAGGCTCCAGGAAATCTTGAAAAATTATTTGCTTAACCTAACACTTCCCAAGTAGGGTTAAGGTCAAACTCCCTTATACAGGTAACAGGCTGGTCATTTTGTTGAACAGTTTGGGAAACACCCTTTGAATGAAGTCCAAAGCCTCTGCCACATTGGTCTCCTTTACCAGAACACACCTTTTTTGGACTCCACCTATCTTCATTACTTCTGACCACCCTCCCTTTTGGACATATCATAATTACTTTTGCTATCTTTCCAACTTTTTACTTAACTCTGATGCCACCTCCTTCACGAAGCCTGTGCCAATCACCCCAGATCAGACTCATGTTGCTATTCTCCAGCCTTAGAAGGCTAATTTTGGCTAGGTCACTCAGTGTTTATTTAATTATCCCTCAATGCTTATTTTGTACTATTTTGTTCTCTTTTTGCCATTTGTGCTTGTAGCATTACTCTTTCCACCTCTAGGGTCATTGTATCAGCTTATAATCCTTCTGAAGGGACTTTCATATCCAAAGATAGAGTGTATTCATTTCTTTTCTCACTGTTGTGATGCAATAACTGGCCTGAAACAACTTACCACAGGTAGGCTTCATTGGGCTTAAAGTTTACAGCTTCCAGATCCTTTCTGACAAATGTTAGGTTAAGCAAATAACTTTGCAGGACTTCCTGGAGCCCTTAGTGAAATTCAGCCAGAGGAAGGGGTGTCATTCATCATGGTGGGAGAACAGGGTGACAAGGGTGTTGGGTGTTGGTCACACTGTATCCTCAGTCAGGGAGTGGGGTTAGGCAATAAAATCTCAAAGTTTCCTTCAATGACTCACTTATTTCTATGAGGTTCCATGTCTGAAAGGCCTGCAACCTTCTCAACCAGGGCGACCAGCCAGGACCAAGTGTTCCAGCTTCTGGGGGGGGGGGGGCATTTCACATCCAATCCACAGCACAGAATTGTGAAATAGCTCGGGAGATGGCTCCATCCATCAAGTACTTTTCACTTTAAAGGAACTGTCCTTGTCTTTAAAAAGGTAGGTGGTATGTCAGATGGATCCACCTATCCAGACTAATTGTAAAAAACAGCCAGAAACGAAAGAATTAGTCCAAAGCAACACGACTTCCCTGTTCAGAAAGACTGTTGGATTATATGGGAAGAGGTGCCTGGTTCCTGCTGTGGCTGATGTGCGCACCTGGTGTGCATAGCCTGGATGTCTCAAACATGCAGTCATAGCTCAAGAGTCTGGGAAGACTCAGCTGTCTAGTAGGTCAGCTCAGTCTTCAAGCCACGTGGCTGTCTGCGGTTAGCAAAAGAGTCTAGAAAAAGAAACTTCGATTCTTTTTATATTTTATAGAATATGCATATCAATTAAGGAAAATGAGTGCTAATTCACTAAACATTTATTGAGTGCCTATTATATGCTGAGAAGTTACTGATAGTTGTATACCAGTAAAAACAGACAGAATGCTATTGTGAAGGAGAAGACAGGAACGTGCCAAGAATTTTATCTGTTAGGGAATCAGGAGGCCATAGTGGATTCTAAGAGGACTGCATTAGCATTTGCAAAGGGTCATTCTGGGTGTGTGGGATGGGGAACATGCTGAAGCTCCCAAGAGAGGGGGATGCAGGTAGAAGGACATGGTTTAGGTCATAGGAGATGGAAGATGCTAGTAGCTTGGGTCCGAACAGGATTTCTTAGCACTGCAATGTTTGGTGCTGGATAATTCTTAGTGGCAGGGATTTCTCAAAGGATCCAAATCAGAGGTTCTCAATCTGGGGGTCACGACCCCTTTGGGGGACCCTTTTCACAGGGCTCACACATCAGATATCCTGCTTATCAGACATTTACGTTAGGATTCATAGCAAAATTACAGTTATGAAGTAGCAATGAAAATATAGTTGGGGGTCACCACAACACGAGGAAACTGTATTAAAGGGTCATGGTATTGGGACGGTTGCAGACCTCTCCTCTAATGTGTTTATCAGCATCCCGTGTCTATGAACTAGATGCCACGTCTCCCCTCCAGTCCTTGCTTGAGTTGTGAGAACTCTAGAACAATTGTTGAATGGCTGCATTATTGGTAGAGGGCTGGAGAACAGAGTTGAACATTTAGGAAGGAGAATCAGTGAGAAGTGCTGTAATCTGACAAGGAAGAGGGGAGAGGCCAGATGAGAGGCTGGGTTTCCAACAGGACTATCTTTGGGTGGTGCTGGAGGAAGGACAGGCTTGTTGGGAAAGATGCCCGGTTAGCTTACGTCATGGGGGCAGCTCATGAGATCTGCCGTACAAATTGGAGCAAGAATCGCATTTCCAATTCTGGAGTACAGGAAAGGAGAGCTGCTTTGACAGCCACTTGATGGCCCATGCATGGTGACTGGGGCCATATCATGGAGAAGGGGGGCGGGATTGGTTAAGAAGAGAGAGAAGAGAGCTGATGATACAATCGTAACAAATATAAGAGCTGAAGCCTAAAGTAGGAGCCCCGCCCCCAAGAAGGTCAGAAGACCCAGCAAAGAACCTACAGAGGAGTAGTAGTGTAGTCTGGTGATGAAGATGCCTAGCTGTGGAATCTCTGGCACTGCGTGTACAATCTTGATTCCCTTGCTTACACTTCCATGCCTCTTACATTTGGTTTAGTCTTTCTTTCTTACTTTTTTTTTTTTTTGGTGTATGTGTGTGCAGAGCACCGTTATGGGGTGTGTACCCACATGTGTGTGCATATGTGAGAGAGCCAGAGGACAACTCTAACTGTCATTGTGTGTTACCCACCTTGTATTTTTATTTATTTATTTACTTGTGTATTGATTTATTTGTTTTTGACACTGGGTCTCTCACTGTTCTGGAATTGGTCTCACTAGTATTGTCAAGTAATCTAGGTTGGCTAGCCAGTGAGCCCCAAGGTTCTGCTTATCTTCTCTCGCCTCGTACTCCCCCATCCCAGATCTGGAACCAAACTCATGGACAGCATTCTTTACATAAGTGCTAAGGACTGAACTCTCAGGTCACAAAGCAAGCATTTTACTGACTAGGTTGTCTCCTCAGCTCTATGGTAGCCTTACGAAATAAACACTTTTTATTGTTGGAGGGATTACATGAACGCTGTGCTCAGAATCTTTAGTACCTCGGACTTTAGTAGGTGCTGGATAAAGTAGTAACTTCAGGAAGAGATATGGAGAGACACCTAGCTATGGGGGCTAATAGAGCTGGAGACAGTCGTTTAAAACAGCATTTAGCTTGGAGCCCTTGGCGGTGTGAGCAGAGGGAGCCACATCTCAGCTAGCAAGCATGAATAGGATTGGCTGTAACTCTATACAGCCCAAAGCTTGCCATGCCCCTGGGTAATGTAATGAAAGGTGTTTTCCTCCTTCTCTTCCAGGACAGGTGCTCAACTGATACAATTTAGGGTCTCAAATTCCACAGCTTAATTGTTTGCTCTCACACAAGTTAGCCCCGCTCAGAACACCTGTGGACTAAGTTCTTTTGATGCACCAAAGCCTGTCTTTTATTAAGCTTTTTGCAAGCAGTCAAAATAAGACCAAATGTCCATATCCCCCCCCCCCCAAACTCCCATATCCACATGGGCAAGAAATAAGCCCTCACGGGAGTTGCATAGTTAGTACTTAAAATAGCCATCAGATCCTTGGGCTTTGACAAATAAAGTTATGCAGTTAATGTAACCAGAGTTAGATATGAAATAAAATGAAATCTTTCATATGTATAGAAACTTGCCTACACACACACACACACACACACACACACACACACACTCATGAAAATTCCCTGTTAGTTGTACTTGAAGTTTATCCATGTTGAATCGATAAAAAATGATTTAGACGGGATGGCTTCTAACAGCTAGTCACGCTTTCAGTCTTCCATAAAGAAGTTAAAATTAATTTTAATATGTTGATGGTGCTTATTGATGATAATATTCATAATAAATATCCATCGGAAAAATCCTCTGGCATATGTATGTGACAGAAAGGTCAGGGGTGTTAATGACGATCACCATACAAAATGCAATTCAGTCAATTACTTTAATTAAATCTAAAACTACTTTATGTCTTCTCATTTATAGAGTAAACTGATAGAGGGGAAAGGGCAGCATCTTTATCTGGCTCCTTTTAAAGTCCAAAGTTGGGGGGTGGGCCCTCAGATGGTGCAGTAAGATTTGTGGCTTTTGTGTTCATTTTGGAATATTTAAAGTAATTATGGGTCTTACAAGGAACATTCTTGCTATAACAAGAGGAAGAAAAGGTGGCGATTTCCTCTTGAATGCCTTTTACAGAAAGGGAGCTTTGCCTCTGCAGACACTAATCTTGTATTTAACACATTGGGTGATACATGCTACAGCCAACATTCCAGAATAAATGGTAGAAATGTCTATATTTCTTTCATTACCGAGTTGGAGATCAGAAGAGAAAGAACGTAGCTATTTGAATTCTTTACAACCTCATAGGCCCAATAGTTTAAAAATCACTTGGCATTTTCACTTCACAGAATGCTTTCATTAATGGTGGTGTCCTACAGAACTCTGTATTTCTTATTATGTTGTTAAATTTGGAAACTGGAAAACTAGACTTTTTTAAAAAGGCATCAGTCCTGGGGAAATGTCTCAATGGTGAATCCTCATCACCTACACAAAAGTTCGGAAGGTGTGGTAGCCATCTATAATCTCAGTCCCTGGGAAACAGAGGCAGGGGATTACCCAAAACATGCCGGCTAGCTAGACCAGCTGGAATCCGTGAGCTCCAGGTTCAGTGAGAGACCCTGTCTCAATAAATAAGGTGGAGAGCAATCAATTTAGCAATTCTACTTCAACTACAGGCCTCTACACACATGTGCACACACATGCACCCATAAATGCCCCCCCACATATCCACCACATTTGTATATACATGTAAACAAATAAAAAGGATTCAGTCAACTAATACAAAAGTTCACTTGATTTTCAACAGTTATTTAGTATTTACAACTTAGCACTGCAACCATACAATACAAGTCTTCTTTGGACCCTTATAAGAATTTTATTCTAGACCAAAGGAACTGATCATTAAATGCACACAAAGCAAACTGGATGTTATCAGAGAGCAAAGACTATGAGAGGAGGAAAAAAGCAAGATGATGAATGAAACCCCCCCAAGTTTTCCAGACTTTCCTGGGTTTGGATAGAAAACACTATATCTTACAAATCCCCAGTCCTAGACTAACTTGTACCTGTGTGGACCATTGCCATGTAAGTACTTCTTTAACTGGATAATTAAGTATCCAAAATGCTGCAGAATTCGAAACCGAGAATGACTAGTGGAGGGGTTCTTTGGGGGTGTCAAAGAATGCCTCTCTAGGAAGCTCATATCCAAGCTGAGGTGAGAGCAGCACAGAGGTTCTGCTTATGCACAACCACAAAAGTAGCAAGGCAAGCAGTGTCTTCTTCCAATATATTTCCCCAAAGTAGTCCATACTTTAAGAAAAAACATATGAGATGTTTTCTACCAGCCAGAAAATGTAATTTTTTATCTCATTTCATAACTCTAAGTGGAAAGCGTTATTATTTCCATTTTGCACATCAGATACGTGTCTGCATGAGTTCAAAGCCTACACTGCCAGAAGGAGTTAGCTAAAACAACTTTTGGAAGAAAGGAATCACTCAATCATAGTCAAACTACTCAAAGACAAAGGAAAAGAAGGAATGTTGGAAGCAGCAAGGGGACCACACATTTCTCAGTAGGATCAACAGCTGCCTTCCTACCAGAAGCACAGAGACCAGAAGGTCAGCTCTTCCTACAGTGGACAGGAAGACAGAAAGACAATGTATTGAGAATTCTGAACCCAGTCTAAAATTATCCTACAGAATTAGGCAAGAAAAGTCAAAACCAGTGAAGAAGGAGGGAGAAGGAAGATAGAAAATAAAAAGAACCATCACAGCAATAAACTTTCTGTGAAAGAAGTATTAAAGTGAGTCACGTAGAGAAAAAAAGATAACAGGAAGTAACTTAGTAATGAGTAAATGAAGTTCCACACGTAAGTATGAAAATGAGTATTAGTGACTCTTTATAAATCTTTTATTTATAAGCCAACTTCACAAGCAAGAATTATTCAACTAGCATATGTGTATAAATATATACGTTGTGACTATGACTGCACGAAAACAGTGGAGGAGATGGAACCACATTGTAGTAATGTTGCTATTTATGATTACAATCAAGTTGGTGTTAGCATAAACTACGTTATTGTAAGTTATTGTTTGTAATACTCAGAGTCATCACCAGGAAACTAACTAAAGCCAATGATGAGATTATTAAAATATCTTACTGTATAGTATCTCTGACAAAAGGAGTAGAAACTAGGAAAAAATAAAAATCATATAAAATACATAGAAGCCATATAGCAGACATGACAGCTGGAAATGTGAACTTATAAATAGTCAATATACATGTGATAACCATTCCAGTTAAGATGCAGAGATCATCAAATGTATTAAAAAGGTAGTTTAGGAATCTCTGCTCCTCCCTATTTCAGAGGCAGCTGCATCTTCTCAGGCAGTGCCAGACTCATCCCTTAGACACCATGGCAAAGGACAGAGTGAATAGATTTGGCTGTATTAGGCACCTGTTTACCAGGGCTGCCTGCTCATCTGGCAATGCGGATATTGTTGCCATCAACAATGTGGACCTCAGCTACATGGTCTACATGTTCTAGTATGACTCTACTCATGACAAGTTCAACAGCACAGGCAAGGCTGAGATGGAAAGCTTATCATCAGTGGGAAGGCCATCCCCATCTTCCAGAAGCAAGATCCTGCAATAACAATTAGGGTGATGCTGGTGCTGAGTATTTTGTGGAGTCTACTGGCATCTTCACTACCATAGAGAAGGCCATGGCCCACTTGAAGGGTGGGGCCAACAAAGTCATTACCTCTCTGCCCCTTCTGCTGATGCCCCAATGTGTGTGATGAGAGTGAACGTCGAGAAGTAGGACAACTTAAGATTGTCAGCAATGTTTCCTGAATCACTAACTGCTTAGCTCTCATGGCCACAGTCATCCATGACAACTTTGGCTTTGTGGAAGGACTCATGACCACAGTCTATGCTATTGCTCTACCCAGAAGACTGTGGATGGTCCCTATAGAAAGCTGTAGTGTTATGGCCACAGGGCTATCCAGAACACCATCTCTGCATCCACTGGTGCTACCAAGGCTGTGGGCAAAGTCATGCTAGAGCTGAACAGGAAGCTCACTGGCATGGCCTTCCATGTTCCCATCCCCAATACGCTGCCTGGAGAAAGCTGCCAAGTATGATGACATCAAGAAGGTGGTGAAGCAGGCATCAGAGGGCCCATTAAAGGGCATCCTGGGCTACACCAAGGATAAGGTAATTCTTGTGACTTTAACAGTGACACTCATTCCTTCACCCTTGATGCTGGGACTGGTATTGCTCTCAAGGATGACTTTGTAAAGCTCATTTTCTGATGTGACAATGACTATGACTACAGCAACAGGGTGGTGGATCTCATGCCAGGAGTACCCACCACAGCAAGGTCACAAAGGGAAGAGAGAGGCCCTCGGCTGCTGAGGGGTCTGGGTCCCAACTAAGCCCCTGACGCTGAGCATCTTCTTCACAGCTTCCATCCCAGACCTCCAGGATTATGGGAGGGGCCTAGGAAGCCCTACTCTCTTGAATACCATTAATAAAATTCACTGCCCTCACAAAAACAAATAAAAAAGTTAGCTCAAAGAAAAAGGTATAGGGTGGGGGTGGGGGTGGGGTGGGGGCTGTGAGTGGGATGTAAAGTAAAATTAAAAAGTTAAAATGTCAAAACTTTGAAAATAAACTAAAGAAAAATCCAAAAAGAAAAATAAGTTGTGTGGCTGGTGGGTGATCTAGCTTCATGGTAGAACACTTGTCTAGCAACTATAAGGTCCTGGGTTTAGTGCCCAGTTTCAGGAAATAAAAACAAATGCTTTACCTCTGTCTTTTCTAAACAGATAAGCTTTACATCTGAGGAAACACTAGATCAAAATTAGAAACATAGAAAAATTTACCTGACAAATAATAACCGAAAGGCAGTGAGAGTGGATCTATTAATTCAGAAGACATAGACATCAAGACAAAAATTGTCACCAAAGAAGAGGGTAGAAGCTTTGTAATGATGAAAAGATCAACCAGGAAGACATCGTAATTATAAGCGTATATATATATATATATCAAAGTTGGGAAGGAAAAATAACATTATCTCCATTTAATGATGATACTAACTCATTCATAGAAAATCCTGAGGAATCAATTCAAATTTTCTTGGAGCTAATAGATGAGTTATCAAGGTTGCAGAATACAAGATCAATATACAAAGATTATTTTTATTTTGACACATTAGCAGTAAGCCATTGGGAAATACGATTAAGAAGACAATTCAATTTACTGACATCCAAAACAGTAAAACGCTTTAGAACAAATTCAAAAAAACATGCACCGTTCAGACACTGAATACCATCAAACCCATAGAAACAAGTTGAAGCTAACTGCAAAGACATCCCGTGTTCATGGAAGACTCCACATCATCTGCAGAGTCAATGCAAATCTTTTCCAAATTCCTGCTGACTTTTCCTTGCCGTAACAGGCGGATCCTAAAAGCGTAATGGTGATCTAAAGGATCCAGTGTAGGCAAAAGAAAACAATCTTGAAAACAAGCAAAATTTGAAATTAACTATAAAGTTAGAGCAGTCAAGGAGGTATAGTTTCAGTGTAAAGTGAATATTTGGATCAATGGAATTGAATTGAGCATCCAGAAATAAACCCTTTTCCAGTCAACTGAATTTGGACAAGCATGCCAAAACAAGTCGATGCAAAAACAAACAAACAAACAAACAAACAAACAAACAAATACAATCTTCTCAAAACATGATACTGGGGAACTGAGCATCTATTTGCAAAAGAATAAAATTAGACCATGTGTCCCTCCCACGTAGTGTTAAAAAATAGCCTCAAGATGAATCACGGAATTAAATGTAGGAGCTAAAATAGAATTAAGCAATAGTTTTCTAAACATGATACCAAAACCAAAGGCAATGAGAAAACATAATGTAAATCTTACTTTATCAAAGTTAATAAGAAACTTTTATGCTTCAAAATATCATCAAGAAAGTAAAAACAAGATTCACAGGACAGAAAAGTCTTTTCAAGTCGTGTATATGATAAGGAACTTGCAGGCAGAGTATAAAATGTCTGTCTAAATTGAACAACAGAAAGACAAATATTTTATTAAAAATGGGATGATCTCTAGAACCTATGCAAAAAGGTCAGGTGTGCTGGCAGGTACTTAGTGTTTGGGGTGCTCAGATAGGCAGAGCTCTGGAGCTCACTGGGCAGCCAATTTAGCCTAATTGACAAGCTCTTGACCTATGAGAGACCCTGCATCAACAAGAGAAATATAATAACACACACACACACACACACACACACACACACACACACACACACACACACACAAAACCCTAAACAACAACAGCAAAGAACAAAAACCAAAGCTCAAGGTGGACAGTACCTAGGTAACATATGGCAGCAGCCTGAGGTCGACATATGGGCATGTGTACTTACCCACATGTGCACCCCACCCCGCCCCACACACAGGGGCTTTGTGTACTAGGATCTGAGTAGATCCTTTTCTCTGAAGAAAGTGTACCAATTACCAATAAGTACATACAAAGATGTTTAATATCCATAGTTCTTAAGAAAATACAAGTAAAAAGCACAATGACATTCTACTGTACATATTCACTAAGGAGGTAAAAGAAGAAGACATTTGATAACAAGACTTAATGAGGAGAGAAAGTGACACTCCGTGCACTGTGGACAGGAGTAAGAAATACTACTGCCCCTTTGGGAGACAGCGTGTCAGTTTCTCAAAATGTAAACCACAGAGTTTTCATAGGCTGTGGCGATTTCATACTTAGGCATGTACCCAGGAGAACTGAAAACCATGTATGCAATAAGAGCTTCAAGAATATTGTTACCCACGTTATTCAAGATGCCAAAAGTGGAAACCATTCCGACACTGACCAACTGGTGATCACATAAAACATGATGCATCCCTGCACTGGATCATATTGAGTCATAAAGAGAAATGAGGTGCTTGTATGATCTATGGATAAATCTTGAAAACATTATCCACTTAGCGAGAGAAGCTAGACACTTAAGATGACATAGTATACATCTCTATGTATATGAAATGGGAAGAACGGGCAAATCCCATAGATAGGAAGTAGATAAAGTTGGTTACTAGTTGTTGTGAATCAGAGAAGAGAATGCAGTGACTACTAGTTGACATAAATTCTGAGATTAGAGGCACAGCACCCTGTTCTAAGAGGTTAATTTCTCTAAGACATAATTGGCCCAGTTCAAAATTGCCCACGATTACCCCATTTCCTCCTGTCCTTTTTAGATAACTAGAAAACTTTGTCACTGTAAAGTATTTCCCGGCATCCCTTATAGCTGTACGTCTTCAGTATATAATAGCTCAAAAGGAAGCTGAAGCACCCACATGGGGTACTGAGCTATGTCTGACTAGGCTGTCAAGAAAAACAGAACAGAGGCTGCCACAGTGCCAATTTGAGGGCAGAGCCTTCTTAGTTTCTCTAATGCCAGGGAAAGACAACTCTCCAGGATCCGTTTAGTCGTTTGCACTTTAAAGTAGTTCAACCAATCTAATTTATAGAATGACACCTTTGGTATTGTGGTCATTAAAAATATATGCAGGCTTGTTCTTTCTTTGGATTTGTACTCAGATTGTTTCAGATGACCAGCTAAGCACAGTCCTTTCTTTCTGGGACTTGAAAGCATGGCAGAGAAGTTTGTTATGTGCGTAAACAGCATAAAATGCGGCAAAGAACAAGAACAGAGATTAGCCTGTGTGGGGGGCTGCATGTGAATCTTAGCACACAGAGGCAAGCCTAGAGGAAGTGCTGGTTCTTTGATATGCAACTCACAAGGGAAAACTGCAGTAGACAGGAGGGCCAGACCCAGGCAGGCAGGAGAGAGGAGTCCAGTAGGCAGTAGCCTAGGTGGGCTGCAGGCGTTTGGGTTGAAGCACAGGGCAGATGTCCAACCTAGAAGCTGGCACCTGGAAATGGTGGGAGAGATGGCAACTGAAGTACTGGGCTGTTTTACAGTCATAATTAGCTTTGCACGTCAACTCTCCATGGGTGCTTCAACTTTTTCTATTTGTAAACAATCGTTTAGTCTTGGAAATCAAACAATTTGAAATTGGTTTTAATGTTAGTATTTTTATAACTAAGAAAACCAGTGGTAATGATTTCATTTCTTTTGTGTGTGTGTTTGTGCAGGCATGTGTGTGTGTTCATGTGTGTGCAGGTACACATGTGTGCAGATGCGTGTTCAAGTGTGTCTGTATATGTAGGCCTGATGTTTTGTTCTTCAGGAGATGTCCATCCTGCTTTTTGACACAGTCCCTCAGTGTGGCTTACTGGTTAGGCAGTACTGACTCACCAGTGAAACTCAGGGGTTCCCCTATCTCTGTCCTTCCCAGTACTGAGATTGCAGCCACTGTACCCGGCTTTTTACAAGGGCAGTGAGGAGTCAGCTTACATCGTCATGCCTGTAAAGCAAACACCTTCCATAGCCAGCAATCTCTCTAACTCCCGATTTCATTTCTTCTACCTGTAAGAAAACAGCACAGCCTGAACAGTACAAAAGGAAGTCAGGGCCCAGAATCAAACATAGGAACGGACAAACTAGAATGAGAAGTTATGCCATCTTTACCTGCTGCAAATGGTTTTTCTGGCTAGTTGATAATCACTTAGTTGAATGCTATGCTTTTCCTCCAGTAATATTTACTTAAAATTATGAGTGCCAGTTTGGCACAAAGACACACTTCTGGTAGCAAATTGGTTATTTTCAAAAGTTTTTTTGTTTGTTTGTTTTTTATTTTTAGGAGAGTAGAATTACAGAAAAAATGCAAAATGCCACTGAAAATTTCAATTTCCTTCCAGACTGCCTCAAAGTTAGCCTTGTATGATATAACAGTCCTAAGAAAATCAGTACAATTAAAACAGCTCTGTTAATTAAGCTCCAGTCTCCTCTCTCTTCTTGTCTTTTCTTTCTCATCCTTCTTCTTCATATCTTCCTTTTGCTGTTTAAAGATTTAGTCCACCATCTAGAATTGTCTGTAGTCTTTAACGTTTAATAGACTTCTTTGTCAGGGTTGGCAAACATGAAGACTTGGGGATGGGATTTATGGAGTGGCAATCTGTGGCCAGGTGGGTGATTAATGAAACCCTAGGTCTGTCAAGGAGCTGATTGTAGGGAGCTAACCTTAAAGGACCCTGAAAATCATGAAGCGCACCCCACGTAAGAAGATTATTTATTCAATCATCAGTCCTGAAAACGCTGCTGAGCACCGGCCATACTGCTGACACAGTGTCCAGCAGTGAAGTGGGACAAGTCTCTGTTTAACCCTGGCTTGCTGGCAGTTCCAGCTTCCTAAGTCTCATCGCTGAACCCAGGCCCTAGAATACCTGCTTCTACCTTCCATTAGAACTCCCCAGGGAAGATCCCATCCCAGGCTTGAAAGAGTTAATGAAGTGAGGATGCTCTCCTCCCTCCCCCTCCAGGCCTGGGAGCCCTGCACCAGCTCTGCCCAGCCTGGCGTGCATTAGGTTCCTAGTATGTATTTTCTTTTCCCCTCTGTTTATATCTCTGTTTTCTGTAAAATCTCCTAAACTTTAGCTGTGTCTTCCAAGATCCTTGACAGTATTATAAATTTCATTCAGAAGATGGAGCCTTCTGGGGCAATTAACTCCAAAAGTGGCACAAAGCAAGAGCCAGAGAGATAGTGGCCGGTGGTACTTAGCGCTGAGCTCTGAAATTGAGATAAGCCCTATCCACCCGGGTTGTGTTTAATGTTCCTGCCGCTTCCACACCACTGCTACAACCTCTCGGTCACTGTGCTAACACTCCCCAATATCTATTACAATTAGTTTTTGATTAAGAGGCCTAACATGGCTTTTGAAGCTTTTTATGTTGTGTCAAATGGCCGGTGATGGAGTGAGCCGAGCAGACACCTCCCTGTAACAAAGTGTATTGTAAAAGGTTTCAAGTGAACTATTTTATCATCCTAATGGAAACCAGATGACTTGGACTCTCCCCTTAATTTCAACTATTTACTGAAGAGTCCTTGTTTTGAATTACTGAAAGATTTATTCTGAAATGACGACCTCATGCATTAAGAATCGCTAATAACAGCCATTGGAAATTTGGGAAAGCTTTTAAAGATAGCCCAAGAGGTTTTTCACAGTGGGTTTATCCTCGTTTATTTTCTCCTAAGGTTTTTAAGAGAGCACATGCCTTTGCCCTTTTCTGGCATTTAATTATTATCCTAATTATTGTTTATGAGGATTTTCTTTGTCTAATTCAGTTTTTCCGGCCAGGGTTTCAGCCCATACTCTTGGTTTCTTACCTAAGAGAAAGGTCATGAGTGTTTTGTAAAGAAAGAGAAACTTTGCCTAGTTATGTAAGATATAATCCCATGTGCACTGAAAATGCATGCATGTTTTATAAAGGTTCAGGTGAAACAGTACAAAATGACCAAACAAATTCTGTGGCCCTGGAGATGGCTCTGTGCATAGAGTGCTTGTCATGCAAGCATGAAGACCCAAGTTTGATCCCCCAGAATCCCCAAGTATGAAAAATGGGTACTATAGGGCATGGCTGTAATAGGAACACCAGGAAGAGAGAGCCTAGATCCCTTGGGCTTGCTGGCCCATCTGGCTTCAGCTAAATTAGTGTGCTCTAGATTGTGTGAAAGCCTTGTCTCTCTCAATTAGCTAGAAAGTGATTGAGGAAGACACACGATTCCAACTTCTGGCCTCCACACACATTGCATACACATAGACAAACACATGCAGGCACATATCTGTGAATCATAAGAGATACTTGTAAATAGGATAAAGATGATTTGTAAATGGGATATTACTAACCTATGAAGTAGGTAAGAGCTGCTTAAATTTTTAAAAAAATAATTTCAGTGGGTAAGTAGTTGTGTGCACTCAGGAGTTACAGAGTAGTGAATGTCCGAATGTCCTCTAGTCATTAGATCACTGCCTCAATGCCCCGGGCACTTGTCTTGCCATTTCTTTGTGTAGGAACACTTAAAATCCTCTCTGTGAGCTATTCTGAATTACACCATGAATTGTTGTCCATCACAGTGCTAAAGCTTGGGTGTTCATTGTCCTCCCTCTAAAGTCCATGTGTTAAAGGTTTGGTCCCCAGGGTGGTGCTGTTCGTTAGGAGGTAGGGGTGATGAACGGGAGGTTCTTAGGCCTTTGGGGGCCATGCCATTGAAGTCCTAGGGTCTGCAGGACTATGGCCACTTCTTCTTCTTTAGCCTTCTAGCCGTGAGGTTTGGTCTGCCAGGCTTTCTTCACCGTGGCCATCTGGCCTCACCACTGGACACCTTAAAACCGTGATTCTGCCTATTCATGGTGTAGGGTTTCCAAAAATGTCATCCAAACATTCAAAAGACACCACCCTTGTTTAGAAGTCAGTTACCCTGGGCATCTCATGCTAGTGATGGAAAGCTGACTAAAACCATTATCCTATTGAGCTACAGAAGGCCAGAAGCCATTTCTTCTCCTCGGGTACACCTTTGTACCCCCTAAGCAACCTCTATACATCACCCTCCTTTTCCTCCTTCCCAGTCTCTGGGGGTCTATCCTCTACTCTTTACTTCCCCAAGATTCTACATGGCTGACATGTTATGGTTTCTGTCTTCCAGTGCCTGCTTATTCCACTGAGCGTAATGCTCTTTAGATTCATTCATGCTGCCACAAATGACAGGATCTCCTGGTTTTAGTGCTTGAATAGTGTGTGTGTGTGTGTGTGTGTGTGTGTGTGTGTGTGTGTGTGTGTGTGTGTGTGTGTGATAGCATAGCATATATTAATATATATTAATATTACTTTATCCCACCACCTGCTGATGAACACCTCTGTCAACTCCTTATCGTGTCTCTCTCACATACTGAGGTATTCCCACAGCCTGCCATTTTCTCACATACATTTTGTGACTCTCTCTCTCTTCTCTCTCTCTGGCTTTGACAGTGTCCTTTCCTTGAACCTCAATCTCCTCATCTATAGTCTAGAGATTAGACTAAATCACAGCCATTGATCCTGTGATGTCAGAAATGCTGAAGACACTCTGCTCCTAGAGTGTAGGTCTTGACATAGGAAGGCAGTGTGGAATTCTTGGTAAGAATGCTGGCTCTTCCCATGATGAACTATGTGTCCTTTGTATGATAACCAATTCAGTAAGACTTTTCCCTTCCAGGGAAAAGAACAATGTACGTTACTTCATAGGCTTATAGGACATCTCTAGTAAAATAAATAAAATTAGTTATTTAGAAAGCAGAGCAAAACCAGCCTGTCATTAGGCTAATGTTTTTCTTCCTTTCCTGTCCTGTTTTTGTTTTATTTGAGAAAGGGTCTTAGTTATGTAGGCCTGGTTTACCTGGAACTCTCTTTGTAGACCAGGCCAGCCTCAAACTCAAAGAGATTTGCCCACCTCTGCCTCCTGAATGCAGGGACTAAAGGGGTACGACACTACTCCCAGCCTGTCCCGCTTAATGTGTCTAGTATAATTGGAGTGCATGAGGTCACTATGATATTTTCCAGGCCATTGCCACAAATTGAGTGAGTGTTTGCTCTGCAGTGTGTAATGTTAGGAGTTTGGAAATCTTGAGACTAGAGGCAGAGCGCTGCCTCTATACTAAGTAAGTCAAAGATGGCAGGAAAAGAGAGTAGATAGAATTAGACAGGGATGAGCAGAGAAGGCAGTTCTGATGTAAGGGACACTAACTACGCACTGTGGGTTGGATGTTATCCTTTATAGGATGACTCTTTTCAAACATGATAACATGATCTCTTCATACACCCTCCTTGATTGACCATATCTGTACCCAGCTAAACAGAGGGCATGATGTCATCATCTATGTGGAAGTGAGGAAGCTAAAGACCTGAATCATTATGATTTTACTGCTATAATTCACCAGATCCACTCTGCATAGTTGCAGAGAATATGTGCACAAGTTTCAATTTAAAAAAGCAGCAAAGAATTGTGTGCAATTTTACTTATTAGTGTCTCTTTTCTAAACAGTATTTCTTGGAGGCTGTGTGAGTTTCTTTTCTCCTTGCTGTACCCAAGTGCCTTAGAGAAACAACATACAGGTGGAAAAACAGGATTTGATCCGTGGCTCAGTGTATTGTTTGTCATATTGAAGATGGCGTGGCAGTGAGAGTGGCTGCTGCCATGGTAACAAGAATGTGGGGTAGTTGGTCACTCAGCATCCACAGTCAGGAAGTAAAGAGAGATGAACGTTAGCACTCAACTTTTCCATTTTTCCTTCTTCAGAGCAGGGTCCCAGCCCATGGAATGGTACTGCCTACATTCAACATAAGTTTTCTGCTTTAGTAAACCTCTGGGGAACACCTTCACGGACATGCTCAGAGGTGTGTCTCTTAGGTCTAGTCCAGATTAAGTGTTATTCTGTTCCTTTCTGTTAGCATTCAACATTAAAGGATGTTTTTAGAAGAGGGATGCACAGGAGAGAATCTGGTGCCACAGAAGCTCATGCTGAGATGTGGTCCTATGGCTGTGGGGACCAGTGGGAGGACATTAAGTCATGGGGATTGATCTCAGCGACTGGACTGGGATGTTCCTCACAGTACTGTGTTGGCTATCCTGAAAGTTCAGCTCTGTTGCCTCTCTTCTCTCCATGTCCACTTGACTTGCTGTTTTCAACCACACAGTGAGGTACCATGGATCCTTACCAGACATGGCCTCCTGACCTTGGGCTTTTCAGGCTTCTAAAACTCTATTCCCAAATATACCTATGCTCTTTATAAATTACCCAGACTCACGAATTCTGTCACAACAACAGAAAACGGACTAGTGCATGTGGTCCAATGATGCAAACAGTACCTCCTGCCTTCACAAAGGAAGCAAGCCACTGGGCAATCATAAAAGAGCATTCTTTTAACCCAGTGGAGAAGGCTCAGTCGAGGTCATCTGGAAGAAGAGACTTGCGGAGACAGCTGAACGTTATAGATGCTTGTGCCAAAAGCAAGGGTGATGTAGAGAAGACACTATGAAGCCAGATGAGAAAACTCATCTTATTGGACCTATGGTTCCTGATAAGAAGAATTCACAATGTAGGTTATGGGTGAAGAAAAGAGGGACCAGATTATGAAGCCGTTAGACCCTTGCAGGCCCTTCAGTGGCAGACTAAGAAGCATTGCCTGTAGCTCTTCCTTTACTCAACTGCCCTATTGTATTCCACTTGCCACCAGGAAGCAAGTTTGTGTCTTACTTCATTCTCCTTCCTTTCAAACACATCTTGTTTGTGCTGCCTTTGGCTTGCTTGGTTTTATAGTCCACCTTAGCAGATGGTTAGTGGCTGTTATTAGTATAACCAACCTTAAATAATTTGATTTTCAGGTTGGGTACGTAACAATTTCTCCTGTGGGCTTGATAGTCAAACTATACCTTTATTGAAAAAAGTGGTTTCTTCACATTTTATGTGAAAGCAGTGCTGGTCATTCATGTGTAAGCCACACATTAAAAATATCACAGTGGAAATTCTACTCACACAGTTCTGAGTATATTTGGGTCTTTGAAGATACTCTCTTTCCTTATTATATGTATTGACATATACATATATAATCTTATATAGTATAAGTCTTATATCTGTACTCTTATAGACTACTATAGTTACACTTTAGAAATAAAAATAAAAAAGATGAGAAACTTGGACTGAGGTTAGATTAAGACAGGAAGATTGATATGAGTTTCAGGTAAGCCTGGTTCTATATAGGGGGACTGTGTCCCAGACAAGGAAAGCTGGGGGGGGGTGTATAAGGAGAAGGGGGGAAGAGGGGAGAGGAGAAAGAAAGAAAACTCTATAATAATTTTTAAAGATCCCCCCTGCTTTTTCTTGGCCAAGTTTTGAGAACTTGACTTCATTTATTTATTTGTGCATTCATTCACTTTTTTTAAAAAAAAAGTGAACAGATTTCAATTGACCTCATATGCCCTGTAGATGCTGTCTAGTGTCTAGCTTTGCAGGATTTCCATGAAGTCAGAACAAAAGTCCAGAGATTTCATAGACTTTGGGTTTCTCTAAACACTTCCACAGGTCTCAGACCTTTGCTCCCAGTGACTGTGTGGGGGCTCCAGTACCTCTGTTCCCAGGGTTCTTTACACCCACCCACAGGAGACACGCCCCAGCTGCCTGCTTTCCTGCTTTCTCAGGCTTGGCTTTCTGATCCACAGTCCCAGACTTGCCTTTCCTCCTCAAAAACCTGTAGCAAGCCAGGGATGGTAGTGTATGCATACGTCTCGGTACCACAGAGGCACAGGGGTTGAAGGTCATCCTTGCCTACATAGTGAGTTCAAGACCAGCTTGGGCTATATGAGAGCAGGGGTCTAGAGATGCTAGTCTTAGAAGTTACACTTAACTTAGAAGTTTACATCTGAGAAACGTGGTATAATAATACCATGAAAAAGCTTCTGTTTCCAGAATGTCAGCATTTGTAGTGTAGTGATAAAGATCTGAGTGATTTTTACACCTCACAATGAAAGGAAAATGGGGGACTTGAGTGTTAGTCTAAGCACTGTTCACTGAACCCACTTTTCTTTTTAGCCTGACCATCTTTAAAATGGGTTTGGTACCAATGTGAGAAACGCAAAAAGAGTTTTCCAGCCTCTAGCAACCAGGAAGCACACCATCATGTGAGCTTTTCTGGGCTTACTTCTGTGGGCTCACAGTTGCCTGAGTATGGTTGAAAGTGCTGCTTTTCCTGCTGTTAATTATTAATGTGAGTTGCTTATGAGCTAGTTATCGGCTAACCATTAATATCTGTTTACTCATTGATGACCTTTGCAATCGCCTACCTAGCTCCTGGCTGTAAATGTCACCCCCTTCCCCTTTTGTCATACGTTAAATGCTTTCTTCCTATCTATTGAGTACCTGGAACAACACCTTAAGAAAGTAAAATGGTATCAAACCACACAAATATAACCTTTACGTACGTGAAGTGGGCGAGGATAAGCATGCCCGTTTTCAGAGGACTCATAAATGCTGGGAAAGAACAAGAGATGGACACATGGATTTTCTCTTCTCTTCTTTTTTTCTATTTTTCTTTCTTTCTTTCTTTTTACTCTTCTTTCTTTCCTTTTTTTGAGACAAGGTCTAATGTAGCCGAGGCTAGCCTCTAATTCCTGATCCTCCTGCCTCCACCTGCTAAGTGCTGGGATTACAGGCATGAGCCACTGCTCATGAATTCTGAGAGATGGGATGGGGTGGGGGTGGGGTGGGGGAGAGGTAGAGCAATGACAGCTACACTGGCAAGAAAAAAACCTTCTTTTAATTCATGGGCTTCCGTGAGTGAAAACCAAGGAAGGAACCCTGATCCTGTCCTCACAACAGAACTCAATTTTCCCTTCTCAAAATGTCTCTGTTAAACACTTGTCCAGTCACAGAAGCCTACAAGGTTTTTCTCTAGCTATCTAATCAGTCTACACTAACAAGGACACCAGCCAGCCCTTTCCGTTCCATGCAGTTAGAGTCGCTAAACACCTAACCCCCAGAGTGAACCAAGGAGCTGGAGGAACACTGCAATTGGGGACCTTAGCTTTACCATCATTGGAGACTGTGTATATGTGATTTACTAACAGCATTTGCCTAATTTAAGCAGATAGCAACAACCCATGATATTTCTTTTTTTCTTCTCTTTTTTCCTTTCTTATCGTTTATCTCCTCCCCCCCCCTCTCTCTCTCTCTCTCTCTCATCATAGTTTCCTCTGGCTACTTCTGGAGTAGCCAAAATAGTGGGTTTCCTTCATTTTACACCATTAACATAGCGGCACAGAGAAAGCTCCACTGAAATATTATTATCGTTGTATAACAATACCATTTTAAAGCCTCAGAGAGCTTCTTAGTGAAATCTTTTAAAATAATAATATCATCCCGACTATAAATAATCATTATGGCTTTCATGGAGATTAAAGTTTAGAGATATGCCCTAGGTGTACATTCATATTTTCTCGTTCATTGAGTCCTAACTTCAGTAAAATTAGGGTATTTTTTAGATAGAGCTGAGAACACTTGCTGTGACTGTCACTTCATGTTGAATTTATCATATAGAATTTAAGGTGGAAGACTGGGGAGCAATCTGTCACAAAGGATTGCATGTGTAATCTTTGAGGGTTGGCATGGGGAGGGCAGCATAGAGAGGAGCTTTGTAGAAAGCTCCTGTCATCAGGCCCATTCATTCAGCTCAGGTAGCTACCTCGTGTGGGGCTTTGCTGGGCAGCATGTATGAAGCCTGTTCTCTAGGCCTGCCTGGTGTCTGTGCTTCCTGAATACAAAGGACGCTCAGGTTTTCTTAGAGAAATGTAATAAATAAACACACGAGGGTTGTTACAATGGAGGTTGGTCCTCCATCCTCTTGCATCTTAGAATAAAGTGGACTTAATCTTTGTGTTGGTACCAAGTCACACCTTTCAAAGAAACTCAGGTGATGGCGATCTATGCTAGGTTTAGTGTGATATGAACTAAATTAACCGTAGCTCCTACCATCATTCAGTGAGCGGACTGTTGTGGTAGGTGCTGAGTGGATTTCCATTTTACAGATGGAAAATGTAAGCCTGAACAAGGAAGAGCAGGCAATGTTAACAGGGTAGGAAAGGGAAGTCAGAGCCTTGCAGGAGACTCTGGGGTTCCAGGCTATTTCTCTAGCCAGTTTGTCCTGTGCCTGTACACTCTGCTTCGTTGGAGGAAGGCTATCACCATCCTCAATTCACTGGAGCAGCAGGTACAGGGTTGGTGACATCTACAAGACCCCAGTCCTGACTGCAGTTCACAGTACCCTCATCAAGAGTAGACACTGTTAGTTTTGCTGAAGGCATTGTATGCCATTCTGAACATCTTTCAATATGCTGACGGCTTTATTCAATAGTCCTGTCTGACTACCTTGTCCACACTGTGTGATCTCAGGCGAATCACTTCCGCGTGTCTCAGTTTCCTTTCCAGTGTCCACGGGAATTGAGCATTGTCTTGAGAAGTGCCTCTTCCTTTCCTGTGGGTCCTGGAACCGTGCTTGGTGATTAGCAGATAATATTAGGCTTCACAGTGTGAGTCCAAGTCTCTCTCCTCTACTTTCTATTGTTTCTGTCTGTGCTCATTCTGTATGTTGTAGCTCTGCTGCCCAGAAGAGCACTGCTGCTGAGTCTGGGGCCCTGGGCCTGAGGCCTGGTGGTTGGTTTTGACTCAGGAAAGGCCATCCTCTTTGAGACACTGTCACTTTTCCAGAAGTCTGTCCCTGCTGGTGGCCTGATCCTCTAGCTACCCTTACCAGCACCTCCCCCTTCACTGGAAGGCCCTCTCGCTCCACTTTCTTCCCTCTCTTCCAGCTCTCAAGGCCTCCTAGCTCCTGGCATGAACTCCTATGGGGGTCTGAGCTTTGGGGAAACAAAAGCCAGGTGTCTTGGCTTTGGGCTCTTAAAACAAACCTCCCCTGAGGCAGGGCCCAGAGAGGCCTGGCTTCCTTTGTAGCACAGAGCCAGCAAGCACTGAGATAAAAAACCCAAATTAATATATCAGTAAATTATCCTGCCACACTGACATACTCTGTAATCAGGAAGACAGTGAAAACAGGGAGAACATGCCAGGGAGGAATCTGGAGGAGGTGGGAGGAGCCGCGCAGACAGCAGCAGGGCAGGGCAGGCCCTTGGGAGGCTTCAAAGCCTGAACTTTTCCCCTGTGATTTTGCTAGCGGTTCAAGGCGCACTGGGCCCCAACAGCCACATCAGTGACAGCAGGAGACAGATGATGGCACCTTCCCAACTTCTTAACCTAGGAAATGACAGCGTCTGTCTTGGAGGCAGTTGCTGCAGTTAGATTTCATTTATCTGAAGCAGTGTAACAGCGGTCTCCCTATTGAACAGCCAAGTTCTGATCGAAGCAGCCATCTTATTGGAGGCACGTGAAGCCCAGGCAAGAGCGGGTTAGAACCTGGAGAAATTGAAACAATCAAAGAAATTGTAGCTCGGTTCCTATGAGTTCAATAGTTTCAAGGTTTGAAAGTGAACAAATAAAGCTGTCAGATTCTACACACAATGAAGAGTTTACCCGAACATGGCGGCAGTGGTTAACTCAACCTTAGGACATACGTCAGGCGGAGAGTAATCGGTCATTTTAAAGTTGGGGAAACTGAAGTCCAGAGGAAAGTGTGCCCAAACTGAGTGGATAAAGTGTGACCTCAAGGCTGAAGACTTGGCTTGGAAGCCAAGGGTGAGGTGGTACCACACTACCACAGCACCACACTCAGAGGTTGGCTAAGAAAGACTGTTCCTTTCCTCGCGAAGGCCGGTGAGGTTGCGCAGAGCTGATGCACAGTGTAGACCGTGTGGCAAAGATTGTACAGACACAGAGAGAATGGGCTTGCTCAAGTGTCTTCAGCTGAACATGAGAGCTGGCAGAGGGAGTTCTCCGATGTTAGAGACATGACAGAAACGAGGCAGGAAGAGAGGAGAGCCACAAACGTTACATCAGAAGAGAACAAGGGAAGCATTTCAAAGCAGGGTCCAGGCAAGTGAGTTGGTTAACTGTAGAACAGGAAAGGCATAGGGTAAGAGGCCATGAGGACTGAGGAAGACTGGGCATGTGGATGGTTAGGAAGTTGTCCTGAGAATTTGCACAAAACAAAATGGATATAAAGCTCGGGGCAGGAAACATCTGTGAGAAGAAGGGTGTGGGAAAAATTAGAGCCACTCCCTAGACCAGAAGATTCAGGCAGATTGAGGGGCTGCGTTATGATGGGAAGAGAAAATCTTCTTTATACCTGTGGCCCAAGCGTGAAGCAAGGCAAATCAAAATTAGAACAGGAAGAAGAAAGAAAGCCAGTATTCCTTTTAGGACTTGCTAAAATCACAGTATAAAGGTTGACATATTCAATCCAAAGAGACTATCTCCTAGATATATCCGATGATAAGTCCTCTTACAGCTTTATGAACCGTCATATACTATCTCATAAAGCTATGGTTTTAGCACCATGGTTTATAAAATTACCGGTATCTCAGTCGCTGAGTAAGTCCGCTTTCCGATTGTGCCAAAATTCTCCTAGTAGGAGGAATGGTTATTTTGCCTCTTGGTTTTCCATTTTTTCAGTCCACAGTCTCTACACCCTGTGTACCTACTGTGCGTGGCTGAGAGAGACTGTTCGAATCACAGAGGCCAGGAAATGAGGGCTGTGTAGTGAAGGAGGCCAGTCTCAAAATCTCACTTAAGAGAAAGCCTCTGTTCCCTCCACTGGATACCAACTTCTAAAGATTCCATCCCTTTTCTGTGGCACCAGGCTGGCCACCAAACATGTCTGGTTTTGGGGGACACGTAAGACTGAAACCATGACTATGGTATTCAGATATGGGTAGACCAACTATATTTTGATTTCACATTTCATCTGCCCAAATTGTGTAGCTTTGGGGGGGACTGGAGTCAGGCCTTCTAATTCCTCTGAACTCTTGCTGTGCTCACTCTGTCTGCAGAGATGCCTCCACCTTTGGTGGATGTACTGCAAACCCTGGCTCACTGGGATTTGAACTAATTAAGTGCCATAGGATTTTCTGAGTTGCTTTGGCAATAACTAAGTGATTACACTTGCACCCTGATTTTTTCCACAGCTCTTTTGACCAACCTCAGGATTTTCCTACTTACTTTCTGAAGGCAGAGCTTTCCAGTTACTTGACCTCCAAATGGTTGAATCATGGTTGTGTTCTGAATGCTAACATTGGCATTTCATGAAAGCAAGGGTCAGTCTGCAGATTGTGTGCTGTAAAGACCCTCTAAAGAAACAGCTTGTATGGAGATTATACTGTATATTTCAAGGACTGTTTTCAAATTTTTGTCCTGTATACACAGTCCTGTGATGTTTACCACAATGGTAAGTATTCTGTGTGAAAACGATAGTCTTAGGAATACAGAGCAACTGCAGGTGAGGTTTAAAAGGTCAAGAACTCAGCCACTACCAAATATACTGCTTCTCTTTAAAGCGGCTCACAAGAGAAGAACTCAGTTGTGGAATTTACCCCGTGTCCTACAAGTTTGTTTGGTGCAGACAGCTTATGGAGGATGCTTCTGTGGCTTCCATTTGAGTTTCTGTTTATAGAAAACATAAACAGAGAAACGAAATCTGGTCTCTTGCCATGGACTTAGATTCTACTGGAGAATATACTCCTATTACAGCCAGTGTAGCTCAGGGTTAATCTCAAGGAGGGCATACTGCAGTTCCGTTTAAGGAAAATACAAGCTAACTCAACCAAGTACTATAGAGGATAAGGCAAAAATGTCAAGAGGTCCAGGCCAGCCTGGGCTACAAGAGCACTCCTCTGTCTCAAACAAAACCATACCTAACTCAAGCCTAAGTATGGCCAAGGAAAGGAACAGTGGTCATTCTGTGCTGCATTTTGGTGTGTTTTGTTATATGCCTCTCTCCTACTTTGCTGTAGGTGATTTTTGGAAGAACAACTATTTATTCATAATTTCTAAAGCAATGGTAAAATATTTTATGAGTTTACCTTTCTATTTTATTTTTTAAATTTTTATTTATTTTATTTTACGCATCTGTATGTCTATGTACCATGTATATGCAGTATCCAAGAAGGCTGGAAGAGGGTGTTGGATTCACTGGGGCTGGAGTTACAGACAGTTGTGAGCCATCATGTGGGTGCTAGGAAGTGAACCTGGGTCCTCTGGAAGAGCAGTCAGTGCTCTTAACTGCTGAGCCATCTCTCCATCACTGAGTTCTCCTTTTAAAGCATGCTTTTACTGAAGCATGATTAGCATGCAATAAACTGTGTATATTTAATGTCTTATGATTTAGTAACTTTTGACATAGACCTCAAACTATGATGTCATTAGCATAAGCACAAAGTTTTACTTTTCAAAGCACATTTTAGTATTACACAGTTAAACCACAGGAGTTGAAAGAATTTAGAGTCTAAATATATAAATATATTCTACTTCCTTACCACAGTGAACACTTCTCTTCTTGCTTGATCTCATGTTTTACCATCTACCTCTCTATTCAACCTTCTGCAATGGTCTGAATTTCCTTATGTATTTCAAAATAGGGCCTAAGAAATGACAGCCCAAAAGCAATACACATGCAGATCACTGATGAGGGTAGAGTGTTTATTTCCAAGATCATTTTCTCTGGAAGTACAGCAGTACAATGGATAAGCTGTAAGGGAGCATTTTGAGTTTTGTTATTAATGTTTTCATTATGTTTATTTATTTAGTGTTTGTATATATGTGTGCATGTGCACACCTGTGTATACGCCATTGCAAAACTGTGAAGGTCAAAGGACAACTTTGTAGGGATAGACTCTCTCCTCTAACTCTGTAGGTGTTGAAGATCAGACTCAAGTTGTTGTCTGGCTTGGCAGCAAATACCTTTATCCAATGAGCCATCTTGATGGTCAAAGATATGCATTTTGACTGATTTTTTTGCCAAATACATACAACCAAGGAACTCAAACAGCTATCAAAATCTAAAATGTCTCTATTATCCCAGGGGAACCTTTGAGGTCTATTACAAACAACCCTCAGTCTGTTTTCCTTTTTTCCTAAATGGCTATATTTTGTTGTTATGGATTCATTTTATCTATTTTGAAATTCCATAATCCTAGAAATGCCCCATAAGACAATCTATGCAAGGCTTTCTCCTTCACATACTGAGAATGAATTGGGTGCATATATGCCACCAAGCACCGTTTTAAGAGGCATGGAGTATGTGTGTTACAACAGAAACGTGAGGAGATTCTAGGCCTAGATTCCAAGGAGGAGAAAATGCTGAAGGACTTGAGAAATGTTACCATAAGAAGAGCTTTGGGGGTGGGGGGGCGTTGGTGGTAGAGAGATGGCCCAGTTGGTAAAATGCTTATGATGAAGGTAAGAGGACCTGAGTTCACTTCCCAGAACCCCATGGCGGTGGGTGGTGCGCATTTGTAATCTCAGCACTGGGGAGGTAGAAGTGTGTGGACTGCTGGAGTTTACTAACAGCCAGTCTGACCTAACTGGTGAACTTCAGGCCAAGAGAGAGACCCTGATTCAGGACAACAAAGTGGACAGCAACTGAGGGCAACACTAGGCGTGAACTCTGCCCTCTATACACTTATACACACATGCACACACAACTACCAGACATATAATCACATACCCTTACACACACACACACACACACACACACACACACACACACACACACACACACACACACACACAAATATAAAGCATATTAGGAAAGAGCATGCATGAGAACGACCTACAACTGTTTAAAGCAGCAAACATTTAGTACATCTCACCAGAGAGTGTATTTTCTAGGTTTCACTGGCCATATAAGTCTGTGTTGTAATTATTTAATTCCACCTGGAAGTTAAGTGAAGTCAAGCCATAAGTAATATATAAACGAAATCTGACTCTACTTCAACAAAACTTTCTTCATAGATACTCATATTTGAGTTTCCTATTTTCAAGCGATATATAAAATTCTTTGCTTTGGATTTTTTTCCTAGCCATTTGGAAGGCTAAAATTCATTTTAATCCAACTACTCACATAAAGAGATAAGCTATATTTGCTAATACTTTATATATAATGGGCTATCAAACAGAAGAAGATCATCATTATTTGTATTACATTGATACCTATCTATCATCCATCTGTATCTATGTATCTATGTATCTACGTATCTATCTATCAATCTATCTATCATCTATGTGTGATAGAGAGTACACTTCTACTACAGCAAACCTGTGACAGTCAAAGGGCAGCTTGCTGGAGCTAATTCTCTCCCGAGGATTAAACTCAGGTCATGAGCCTTGGAGCCAAGTACCTTCATGTCTGAGTTATTTTATTATCCCACACAAAGGTCAAAATTATTCTTCTCTTTAAGGCTAGTGTACAATACATGAAGAGTCAAGGAAGCAGCTTTTACTAAAATACTGAAGCTAAAATACTCTAGCACTTAGAGTAATTCAAATAAAATTACTAGTTGCCTTCCTTTTCTCCTTTTGGTAGCATAAGGATAAACGACAGTACCCACACCTGCTCTGTGTAACTTACCTCCCCTGTATGCTCTGTCTACTCTATGAACTTGGGTAGATTAGTTAGCACCATTCTGTGTCCAGGAATTCATCCAAAAATAAGAGTAATAATAGAACCACTTATCTAGAGGTATCTCCAAGATTCAGTAAGTGAGTGTATATAAAGTCCTGAGAACCAGGGATGACATCTTTGTCACTGTCATGATCATGATGGTTGGCCTTGGTCTTGTCCCTGAAAGGCCATATAGACCTGTGTGTTGCTCAACTGTTTATTGTTATCACAAAATACCTGAGGATAGCAACTTAGAAGGAAAATGTATCTTGGCTCAGAGAGTTCAGCATATACTCTGTAGTGAGGCAATATATTATGGTAGGGCTATGTGCTGGAGGAAGCTGCTTATATATTGATGACCAGGAAGGAAAGGAAGCAATAATTAGAGAGCAGGGGAGAGGAGAGGAAAGAGGTGAAGCACATCAGTGAGCTGAGAGTCCGAGTATCTCATTCAAAGGCACAGTCTTCATGACCTGGCATCCTCCCATTGGGCCAAACCCACTAAAGAGACTACACTTCCCAGTAGCACTACAAGTAAGGGGGTCAAGCCTTTAAGATATGGACCTATAGGGGACAGGAAGTTAGAACAGTGTGTTATTTTACTAAAAGAACTCCTTCTTTCCATGTGCTGGAATAACAGATGCCCTTAGATGCTTCCATTTACTAGTGACTATCAATCTCTTATTAGTTACTGTCCAGTGCTTTAATCCCAAGACTCATCTGTTTTGAAACTTGAGAAGAAACAGCATCGTGTTTCTAGCCATACTATTAGTGTGGCTCATGCAATAAGGCTAAAGAGTTTCTACTCAATCCTGGCTCTTGTCCTTCGCCTCAAGTACATTATTAACTACAGGGCCTTCTGTAGACACTGCCTGCTTGTAATTCTACTTTAACTTTTTGTCTCTTCATGAGAGCATGTGATTTCTAGTCATCTTTGTTCTGTAAAGGGAAATGTGTTCAGTTGAATGCACTAACAATGGGCAGCACTCTCTATGGGCTGTAACCACTTATTAGGCCATGATTAACCTGAGGAATGACTTGTGGTTGTGTCTGAATGTCATATGACCGATGTTGTGGGCATTTCAAGCTCAACCCGATTCATGCCAAGCCTTAGGAAGAGACCAGTCAATGTAGAATCAACACTAGGAGCTCTCCATTTTCTCCTTGGTCCCCGTTCTGGCAGGTGTCTTATATTATTGTGCTGGTTTGCCATTACCCTGTTTATATTTACTTTGAATTTTGACCACATGCCTTCCTTTCAGTTATCTAGCTAGAATGACAATGCCAGTGTCCAGGAGCAGTAAACACAACAGGAGTCAGCGACCAGCAGAACAGACCTGTCAGGCTTTTCATAGAGTCATTTCCATCTTTCAGATGAGGAAGCAAAGGGGTAGATGGCATAAAAACTCATGTTTGCAGCCCAGTGTTGTTCTTAGCACAGTCCTTGTCTCTAAGCAGGGTCTGACTGGGGAGGGGGTGTTGTAAAGGAGGTCAGAAAGGCCAGGCGGACATGAATCATTCCCTCAAGCTTCAAATAGAATATTTCTGTCCTATTTCCATTTGGAGCCATTTGATAGCTAGAACATTACTATGATGATGTGTGTTCTCAGACAACATTAAGAAATATCAGCTAGTCAAACCAAGCCTATTTGCACATCATGTTTATGTTTTCATGTAGGACTCTCAAACAATATCGGTCTCCAACGTTCTAGACACGAAAGCCCTAGCAACGAGAACGTGAACTCCTCTAGTATTGACGTAGATGTTTGAATGCCTGGAAAGTCACATGAGCAGATGATTCCAGAAAGAGCTTTTAGGGGCCTGAAGTAAGATGGAGGGAGACATGAGCTAATGGTGGACGAGTGTTTGTCCCATGGGGAATATGGAAGTGGTGGCACAAGGCAAGATACAAGCAAAGCCAAAGCGAAATGACAACACGCAAGGAAAAGCAAGTGTTAGCAAGGAGGGATGTAAGTAACAGCAGTTTCTAGGAAGTTCTGGTGGAGAAGGGAACCATGCGAAGCCCTCCAGGAAGAGGATCTACTTTACAGCTCATCACTTCATCCACTTCAAAGGTCCCATGTGCTTTCTGAAGGATCAAAGCATATGAGTGGACTCTTCACCATTTTCTAGTTTGACCCAAACATGGGTATTTCCAGGTTGCAGAGAAACAATGGCATTTTGAATAAAGAGGACAGTCTCCTGACTGACTGTCTAAATTTCCAATTTAGTATGTACTGCCTTGAACACAACTGTACTCTCTCCATATAAAAATGCTTTTTAGAGTGTAATAGAAAGTGATATGCCAGTATGGACTTAACTGATGCAAATTTTTTATACAATATATTATATCTATAAATTTGGAAACTTATTTCACTTTCTCATGTAAGACACAAATACTAATATTTATTGATTCATTTTTAAAAAACCTGAAAAACTTCTTTATTTTGGAGGAGAATCAACAGTTCTATTGTACAAAAAAGTTGAAGGCACAAATGGATTGGCATGCAAGTTCTAGGGTCACCCATGTCCTTTGGAGCTTTCAGTTTAGGGTCATACCAGGGCCTAGAAGAGACCATAATTAGACGTCTGCTTTTCTTTCCTAAGTCCTATTTTCTTCATCCTCTTTAAAATACCCTTGAGAAGACAGATAGATCATGAAAGTTAAAAGAAAAGAAAAAAATAAATAAATAAAGGACTAGGAACACTGAGAGCTTTCTTATTATCCAGTAGCCGTGTGTAGTATAAACTACCCATCCTTAGCAAGAGAAAACTGAGGCCGGCGTTTGATAAGGTGTGCAACACGATAGGGTAATATTTCGTTTTGTCAAGGTGTAGGGAGAGAAGAGCCAGGGCGTCGCATAGCTGTTTTCCCACAACAGAAGAAAGATGGCTTCAAAGTTGCAGCTGGAGTATTTGTTTAGAGTGGGGAGGATTGAGACTTTCTGGTATTTACTGCGAAAGAACAACAGCGAGGCAACCTGTCTTTTCGTAAAGGAATGCTTGCTTAAATTGGCTCCACTCGGCCTTAGCAACCCGAACTCCCAGGCCACATTTTTTCCCTCTCGAAGAAGCAAGTGGGAACTTGAAAAGTATGTACCCTGTCTCGAAGAGGGAGCAGTGAACTTTGCCCAGGTCTGCAGCCAGCTCTGAAATCTGAAACTTCAGAAGCTGCACCACCGAGGTTCCCCTCCCCCTCCTTCCTTTTTAATCCTGCACATTTCTTGCCTTTGCAAACTCCCTTGGCCTCGGAGCATAGGAGTGTCCCTGCTAAGAGAAAAACCTGTTCTCTAAGTCTTTCTGGTATCATTAGGGAAGAAGTACTAAACAGAAAACAAAACATTAGACCCGACTTTATGCTTGAAGTGGCAAAGCTCAGAGCGTAGGAATGATGCACAAAGATTTATTTTGCATTCATTTTCAAAGCTAATCAACAACATTTCAAGATTCCCCTGTGCAGAAATGATCATGGGGTTGGAAAGAGTTCCCTCCGTTATTGGGGAGGGAGAGAAATTATGAAAAAGCCCTGTGTTTGGGGTGCTCTCTGTATGAAGGGCTCACAATCGTAAGTGACTTGGTAACTTGAGCTGCGTTAGCTGCTGAGATTCTTTCCAGTAATTGAAGATTAATTTGATTCCCCAGATTGTTGAGGGTGGCTGACAGTGGGGGGCTGGGCTGGGTGGAAATACATTATTCGCAT
>CM052703.1:119523531-119636031 GCA_028551405.1 Uromys caudimaculatus | reverse complement strand
TTCTTTCATTCTTATTTTTCTATTTGTTTTACTGAGGACTGATGTTACTAACCAGATATGCTGTGCTTTGAATAGATGGTCTTTAACTAAAGGTTTAATGTACAATATTTTTCATTCTTATTCATTGGCAATACTGAGAGTTGACATTAGGGCACCGTTTTATAACTAAGCCCGCTGTATCCCCAGCCACCCTTTATGGTTTTTAAGTTTTATTTGAAATTATTATTATTCAAAATGTCTTCATGTTTTTTTCCTTCACACCACCTTCTTGAATATTAAGAAAACCACTAGCTCACTAAGGGTCTCTGTGAGGTCTGAGTCAGATCCCCTCTGCCCTTGAACTCTCTTCAGCCCCAGCCAGCTTGAACTTCTGCTGCCTCTGCTTCAGTCTCCTGAGTAGCAGGGATTACAGTTGTGCAGCACCTGGCCTGGCGTTACTTACACACATTTGATGTCATGATGGGAGGGAAACAGCAGCATTCGGTCCAAGGTGAGCCTTCAGTTTTGAACTTTAATCTCCTCCCAGGCTGTGACTGTGGTGTATTCTCTGTTAGGGTGCTGGGCCACCACAGTGAGCCACATCTCTGCCAGCCACGTGCTACTGGCTTGAAATCACTAACCACTCCGCAGTGTTCTGTGCTGCCAGTGTATTTTGGATACTGGCATTCAATACATTCAGACAGGAGCTGGTCAGCACATCATTATAAAATGGGCTTTGTGTTAGATTGTTTTGCTTGGTGGGAAGTTTTAGATATCCTAAGTGTGTTTAAGGCAATTAAATTAAGGTGAAGTTAAACTTAGATGTTCAGCAAGGTGTCTCTACTAAGTGTAATTTTTATATTCTCATTTACCATGGCTTTATTGGAATGCATTTTTGCCTTAAATCTGAGAGCCTCTGCACTGCTCATTTCCCACAAAACTTATTATACCTCTCCACTTCCTGGATTTAGCTCATCTTCAGTTCTTCAACCTGGATGCTTATTCAGCTATCTATCTATCTATGTATGTATCTATCTATCCATCCATCCATCCATCCATCCATCCATCCATCCATCCATCCATCCATCCATCTATCCATCTATCCATCTATCTCTAAGGCAGGGTTCTCTGTGTAGCCCCGGCTGTCATGGAACTTGCTCTGTAAAACAGGCTGGCCTTGAACTCACAGAGAGGGGGGAGGGGATCACAGACATGCATCCCCATCACCCAGCTCAGCTGTCTTTTGAGATTGACTTTTTCCTGGGTTTTTAAGGCCCATCTTTAATGCTTCCTGGTCCATGGAGCTATCTTTGGTTTTCCCCTTCTCACTCCCTGTTAGGGTACTTGTTGCATTCAGCATGTTCTCTAGCTATTTCTGAACTTGGTTTTATTCTTTCCCAGAAGAATGTAAACACTTGGGAGTCAGAAGCTAAATCTTACTTCTTTCTCCATGGCTAGGCTCTTCGTGCCTAACACATATTAGGTGTACAGAATGCTATCACTCAATTTCGTTGGTTTGCTCCTCCTCTTCCTCTTTTTTTCTTCCTCTTCTTTTATAGTGACAAGACATATTTCTTTCCTTTTGAGTTGCATATTAGTGTTCAGAATTGTGATATGGGGGGGGGACCCCATGGACCTGTCGACTTGACTCCTTTAAGACCACATTTATTAATGATTATATGAAAGTACTCTTCAGGATGAACTCTTCAGATCAAGGGCAGGAGTCTCCTTCAGTTTGGATCCAGGTCCAGGCAGCACACTTTGAGGTTATCCCATTCCTTTCACCTCTGGGAACAAGCTACATTGACACCCTGGGGCACACAGAGTTGCCTGCGACTCAAAAGGCAAATGCCAGCGCTGTGGGGCACTGGTTAGAAGTATGTGGTCATCCGGAAAACAAAGGCATCCCTGTTTCCTCTTCTTGATAACAATGAAGACACGAGATTAATAGAATCTTTCAGTTCTTTGAATGATGCTTGCAGTTTAGTTTGTGTTTGCTTTAACACAAAGGAATACTTTTGAACCCTAAAGGTCACCTAAGAACTAGGAGAGAAACAGCTTATGAATGTGTGCTGGTAGATTTTTCAAGAATGACATGAGTCCTTTGCAGTGTATTCTGGCCTAGAAGTTCTGTAGCATGGGAGTTCTCTGTGATTTACCCCAGATAGGCATTTCCTGGGCCGAGTCCCCTGTATGTAAGGGCATGGGATTGGGAGAGAAGGACGCTGTGTTGGAGTGTGGAAGACGGCTTCTCACGTCACATTCTAGAATTCACCTCATGAGTGTAATGTTCTTGCTACGGAGATCTGCCACTATACCTTCCCCTAACTCTGTCACCCAAATGGAAGGGTATAAGCACTCTTTCCAATACTGTCTGCTTGGTAACAGCTGAAGTCTGCTTTCCTAGTTTTCAAAGTGGTAATCTTAGAATCATCTGGCTCAGAAATAAATAAAGAACAGGCCTTGGATTTCTCTACAGGCAGGGCTTGTAAATGAAGCAAGGATTGAATGCTAGTGTAAAACCCTGCCCAACAGTAGACAAGGTGTCTGCTGCTAAACATTCTGTCATTGAGTGTTCTCAGTTCTTGCTTTTTTTTTTTTTTAACAAGGCTGAAAGTCAAGTTTTGGTGGAGAATAAATCAATCAAGGCAATTGATGTCCTTTCTAGAATTGATAGCTGGAGGGACGGGGCTATAGTTAGCTCTACCAACTAAGCAATTAAATAGTAAATGGGGTGTGTGTGTGTGTGTGTGTGTGTGTGTGTGCGTGTGTGTTTGTGTGTGTGTGTGTGTGTATGTGTGTGTGTATGATTTGCAGGAAGAAAGCAAGGTGGATGATGATACCATAAGCCTTGGAAAAAGTCTGCTCAGGGCAAGACATTTCAGAACAGCTACAGCTACACTGGTGTCATATAGATGAAGCAACCCAAGAACTAACCACAAGTCACACACGTTTACTCTGACATGATATATACAGAATCTGAGTAGCTGACACCAAGTTAGCCTGTCACCTGCATCCCAAGCCCTCTACATTAGTAATGGCAATAATAAATTCTTTGCCTTTTATTGAGTAGCTACTATATACTAAACATGGCACCTCATGTGCATTATATTATTTGGTGCTGACAGCTATGCTCTGAGAAAAAGGGAAGGGGAGGGTTTTGCTCAGAGTACACGGCTGTTAAGCGACAGATACAGATTGGGATCTAGTTCACTGACTCTGATTATAGTTACTTCTTTGCCAGACTTTGCATGCTATTCCTTAAGATTTTGAAGTCCTATGTGAGAGAACTCTTGGAATGTGTACAAAGGCACGCATGTGTGCACATGTGCACACGTCTGTACATAAAAGAATGAAAGACTCTCATTTACGATATATTAATCTATATGCATATTTCCTGGAGCTGTAGCTTGCTCTTCTCATTCCTGGAAACTCTCCCTTCTTGTCTCATGTTTATTAGAGTCCCCATAGATTTCTGTACTTAGCACAGATCAGATATGGCACCGTGGGGAAGGGACAGGGATGGCAGTAAATCTGTTAGGAAAAGAAACAAAAGAGTAGACTGAGTAGTCCCCGGGTTTATTCTGTCTCCTGCTCTACATGATAAAACTAAGACAAGTTCAGTGTGACCTCTTCGAATTTAAACTGTGTCAATCACACAGTAACCAGCGATTTCAAACAGAAACTGCTGATTTCTAGAAAGCTAAGTAATTTGACTTAATCTAATCATAAAATTATTCTTCTAAGAGTACCTTTCAAGACACTCAGGGCAGTTCACTGGGTAGAGATCTTATCTATTTTTATCTATCTTTTTCTTGTTCGTTTGTTATTTTCTTCATTTTTTGTTTGCTTTGTTTTGTTTTTGATAGAGTATTAATGTGTGGCTCTGTTTGGTCTGGAACTCATTATGTAGACCCTGCTGGCCTCAAACACACAGAGATCTGATTGCTCTTACTAGGACTAAAGGTGTACCACCGTGCCTGGCATCTTGCCTATTTTCTTTATGAGACAGGTTGGACCCAAGGTTTGCCACTTTTGGAAGATTAATGAACAGCAAAATTTAAAATAACAAGAACTGAGTATATACAGAAGAAATCCCAGTGCAGAAAGCCTATCAAGGTTTTGGTAGAAGTAGAGAAAAAGAGTACTGGCACGTTTACTGGACCCAGGTGGACAAAATCATCTTTCAGGATTTGCAGATAATATATGAATCATAACTTTCAAAATTTCATTGCTCACCCTGTTTCTTAGGGAGCAGAGTAAGTGACCAAGGGTACAAAAGGGGTTGCTGAGCCCAGATATGCTTCCAATATGAACCAGAGTCCCCCTCTCAGATCAAAGGGTGAGAGTCTTTCAATCTATTGCTGTTTGAAGAACATGAAGAGAAGCATCAAAAATCATGGTGAATTTAAAGAGCAAGGCTTATTACAGACGCCTGAGAAGCAGTTCTCCAGGGATGCTCTGGTTGCCAGGTACCTGGGATTATTTAATTATAGGCCACCCATGAAAAGGGGGCAGGGGTGATGGAAAATGCCAACAGTGAAAAGTGGCAAAAAAAAAAAAAAAAAAAAAAATCTTATAAACTGGCTTGGGAATCTGCTGCATGATTTTCCTCCCTTAGAAATTTGCCTTCTTAATTCAACTTTGTTTGTTCCGATATTAAGAATTAGTTGGTTTCCCAGGAGTAGCTCGGAAGTTAAACTGAGAAAGGAGTTGGTTGAGGAGCGTGCCAACTGGAACACGGAACATGGAACGTTTTCTGGCATTGGCGTAGCAGAGCTAGCCCCAGAGTTATTTTGATCTTAAAGAAAAGCATAATCGTGAACACGTCACCAGCCTCTCACACTGTGGGAAAGGTTTCAGGCTGGTTTGAATGGGAGCTGTCCCTCAGACCCTGGTGTGATTGGACTTGGTCTCTAGCTAGTGTGGTTTCAGGAGGTCATGGAGGATTTAGGAGGTGGAACCTCACTGGAGGAAGTGGGCCACCGTGGGCAGGACGTGCCTTGAGGGTTTTGAGCTTGGCATCACTTTCTGTCTGCCGCTTTCTGCTTCCAGCGTGTGGATGCAATGTGACCAGCTGCCTCATACTCCTGTGAACTGGGAAAAAGCCTTCCTCCTTGCGCTCCTTGTCAGGTATTGAGTCTCAGCAGTGAGAAAAGTAAAGTGTATGATGCCATTTCTATTATTGAATATGTGTGAGTCTTACATTGAGCCTTTGTTATCAACCTTCCTGGAGACTTTAGCAAATACTTAACCATATTTCTCACATCCAAACACAAGTGCCTGGCAAATATAGGGGCCAGAAATACAGTGAATGCTATTATTTAGGATGGTCTTATTGTGTCGTGTTGTGGCAATAGCACAGGCTAGCTCTGAGGCATTTGAACTAAAGGTGATAGGAATGTGAGCTTCTTAGGCTTCGAAGGTATTGTCAATGGATTTGACAGCACTTCTCCCCTTCTTTCTCTTCATGTTTCCAACCCTCTTTGTTTTTATTATTTTATTTTATTTTTATTTTTTTGAGGCAGGGTTTCATGTAGCTCAGACTGGCTTGCCTTCAACTCACTGTGTAGCCGAGGGTGACCTGGACCTTCTGTCTTCACCTCACAAATGGTGTGATCACAGACAATTCTGGTTTATACAGTCCTGGGACTCAAACCCAAGGCTTCCTAGATGTTAAGCCGGTGCTCTATCTGCTGAGCTTAGCCCCCTTCCTTAGCCCCCCTTTAATTTATTTTTTGAAATTTGGCTGATTTCAATTTTAATGTTTCCTAAGTATAGGAAAACTCCAAAGTGGGCAAACACTTCTTAAGCTTATGGCTCTTCTACAATTACAAATCTGAAATAAATATAGAGATTCATTTAAAACAGGATGACAAAATCAGCATTTAATTGAACAATGTTGATTTGAAGGGATGCATGAAAGGTCGCTAAGATTTGGCCACCATTCATGACTTTAGGTCATGTCAACTGGTGGACACATCATTCTTTTTAAAATCTTGCCTAAGTACACTTGGGATATACTAGAGGACTTTGAGCCTTTACTTACTCTCCTGGAAATCACTGGAGAATGAAGCCTGTTGACACATCCTTTGATAATCACTGGATAGAAATCCATAATTCATTTTATATCCTAGAGACGACTTTGTTGGCTTAACAAGTGTATAATTTGTAGGAATACTTCGTGTGTGTGTGTGTGTGTGTGTGTGTGTGTGTGTGTGTGTGTGTGTGTGTTCTATCCAGTATCTTCCTCAGTGATTCTCCACTTAAAGTTTTGAGGCAGAGTCTCTCTCTCACTGGCTGACCAGTGAGCCCCAGAGACTCTCTCCCGTGCTGAGAGTTCAAGCATTAGCAACTGACTGTGTCTGACTTTTTACCTGGATTTTGGGCATTGAACTCATGTCTGTACAGCAAACACGGTTCAGACTGAACTTTCACCCCAGAGGCTATTTTTTTTTTTTTTTTGATATTTACTTTATATACATTTCAAATGTTTTCCCCTTTGGAACCCCTGTATTCCATTCCCCCTCCCCTTGCCTCTAGGAGGGTGCTCCCCCAACCCACTCCCATCTTCCCTCCCTAGCATTCCCCTACATTGGGGCATCTAACACCCACCTTCAGGCCCAAGGGCCTCTCTTCCCACTGATGGCCAACAAGGCCCTCTTCTGCCACATATGTGGCCTGAACCATGGGTCCCTCCGTATGTATTCTTTAGTTGGTGATCCGGTGTATGGCAGTTCCGGGGGGGGGGTCTGGTCAGTTGACACTGTTGCTCCCTCCATGGGGCTGCAACCCCCTGAGCTCCCTCAGTCCCTTCCCCAACTCCTCCATCTGGGACCCCACGCTCAGTCCAAAGGTTGGCTGGGAGCATCCATTTCTGTATTTGTCAGGCTCTGCCTGAGCCTCTCTGGATTCAGCTTACCATATAGCAAAATTAAAGATGGTGAAAACAGAGTTGGTAGGCTCTGGTGAGGCTGCCGGAAGGAATGTGTGCACAGAAGTCCTGGAAGGCAAGCTTCATGAACTATACATCCACCATGCTCAGTCACCTCTCTGTTGTCTTGTTAGCAGTAAAGGAGTCTGAACTGGCCTCAACAGGGAGCATTTCTCTTTTTAAAGATGAAACTTTAAGTACGTGCTAGAACATCCTGGAGTATTTCTGAAACACAGAGATTTGAGTACTTTTGTTGATAACAGAGATGGTTGAGAAATACCTCTATATTCAATATTTTCCTACTACACTTCCTAGTTGGAGATCTTGCGACACAGATGTAGGGCTCCTGTTTTGTTTTGTGACACTGAAGACCCAGGTAATGGAATGTGGAGTAAAGACAGAAGTTAGGCTCAGCTTAATCTTTGTGCACAGCCACCAAAACTATGCAAATCCTGGGATTGGGGTCTTGCCTACCTTTGGCCTAATGACCTATGGTCAGCTAGGGCCAAAGTAAATCTCACATTATTATTTCTTTAGGGACTAGAGGGACAAACAGAATACAGAGGTCATGATCTGCTTCAGGGACAGTGTCTCAGAGTTCAGTGACTGTAATCATGTGTGTTGTAAGCAGGCAGAGGGGACATGAACAGGTCGGACAGGCAACAGAAACCAGGCTCAGGAGCATCAGGACTTTGAAGACAGCAGGCAGGGTGGGGATAGGGCAGATATAGATATCACCCATCGAGCAGTTTAATTTCTTTGGGATCCAAGATAATTCTATTTTCTTTTTCAGATAGATCTCAAGTCTGCAAGATTGTCCTTGGCCTACTAGACATTGGCTCAGAAGTAGGTAAAAAGATAAGAGATAGGTGTGGCCTTCCTTACTATGAAGAGTTTAAAATTACTGCTATTTAAAAATTTTTAATATGTTTATTTATTTACCCCACCCCTCATGATTTTGTACATGTATGCATGTGTGTGTGTGTGTGTGTGTGTGTGTGTGTGTGTGTGTGTTTGTGTAGGGGGTTACAAGCTTATCACAGCACAACTTGCAGGAGTCTCCTCTGACCATGCGGGCTCCATAGAACTGCTTTAAAGTTGTTACTGTTGATGGCAAGCGACTTTACCCACAGAAACATCTTGCTAGCCCTTGAAATTATTTTTCAGAGAAGAGTGAAGAATAAAATGGGATTAGCAAAATCAACTTCTCCCTCGGGCTTTCTGCCTCTTCTTAACACTAGAGAATCTTCAGCGTCTCCAAAACCTGGAGACTCAACTACACAAGAATCCAGGGGCTCACCTCTTAGAAAAGATGTCCATTTTGAAACATGTGAATCTTGTCTTCAAAGAGTCTCACTTCCTAAATCCCTACCTTATGAGTTCCCGTGGATTTCAAGTAAGAACATGCATAGTTCCCCCACGTAACATGCCATATATGTGCACATGTGTGTTTTAGTGACGGACACCCAGCCTGTACCATTTCTTTCTAATAGAAATGTTAAATTTTGTCTTATCTAAAATTTGTTTCTAAGTGATATTGTTTTACCTGCCACTTTATACTTAAAACATTTTTTTCTTGTTTCTCACTGCTTTATTTGATTAGCTCCCCCTGATCATAGTGAGAAATAATTTTTGTTGGTTTATTAATTTACTTATTTATGAGGCTTGAACTAGAACCTCTGATGTTTGAGGCAAGCACCGCAGCCGGGAGTCCTATTCATAACCCTGGCTGGAAATGTTCCGTGAGGGAGAAAATACTTTTGGAGAAGGGGAGGGCTTCGAAGATTTAACTTAGAGCTGTAAGATCTAGTATGTCAACATCTGTGTAATCAACCAGACCTTTAAAAGCAATGCTTGGGTAGAAGGCAAGCCCCCAGTCCCATGGGGCTTTATCAGTTATAATACCTGAAAAAGAATTAGCCATTCTGTTTTGATAAAACAATAGGTGTGGAGTATATTCATTTTTTCCCCAGAAATATTTGGGGGATTTGCAAGCTTAAAGGTAAACAGGTTGTTGTGTTTGAGGGACCTCCTCTGCGTTAAGAAGGGTTCATCTGCTGACATTAGCTGGAGATTAAAGAGGGATTGCCATCAGCTCGCACAAAGATTCATGGGAACTTGCCTGGGCAGGCTCCACTTTGACTTGGCATCTTTTACACACCCAGTCACAGACCATTCAGGTGATGCTATCTGCTCTAATTTTGTGGAAGCCGACAAATGTTCAGCAGACAAAATAGGAAGCTAAAGGATAAGAAAGTCTATCCTAAGGAAGGATAGACTTTTTGTTTGTTTGTTTGTTTGTTTGTTTGTCTGTTCGTTTGTTTGTTTGTTTCTAGACAGGGTTTCTTTGTGTAACCCTGGCTGTCTTAGAACTTACTTTATAGATGAGGACAGAGCTCACAGAGATCCACCTGCCTCTGCATCCCAAGTGCTGGGATTAAAGGGGTGGCACCACCACTTCCTGGCTAGACTTCTTGATAGAACATTTCAGAATAACTTGTTACCCAGACCTGCTAAGGAGCCTTAAGACATAAAGGAGAAATGTGTTGGGGGAAGGGAGCATTGATTTTTTTTTTTATAATGTTTTATTTTCTGTTTATCATTCTTTCTTGATTTCGAGCTTTTTACATATGCCTTTCTCTTTAAAACAATTTAATCCTTGATGTTCTTATCAACTCCTTGGGTCACTGAGGTAGGTTTACCCAGGAACCTTGCTGAATAAAGATGAGTTTACATTTTTAAAATGGAAACAGCTGGATAGCCCCAGCCAGGCAGGGATGTGGCTTTTCATTAGCAAAGGGAAACAGCAGGGTCCAGAGTGAACAACTGGGCTGGAAGCCACCACAGGGAGAAGAAAAAGAAATGTGCCATCATAAAGAACTAATCGTGAAAAATGGAAAGTGAGATAGAGCCAAGAACAACAGGCAATAAATAGAAGAGGAAGCAGGAGAGAGCAAGAGTCAAGCAAAATGGGGCTCAGAAAGGAGTCAGTCAGTGAGATCAGGAGCATTCAAACCACTGGAAAGTCCTCTAGATGTGTCTGAAGATGCCATCGAATCCAGCCTGTGTCATTATGGAGTCTCTCTCAGTGCATGAGATAATAAAAGTCAAATGGAATGAGAGACAGAAGCTTGATGTGTAATATATTTCTGAGTGGCTGCTTTCTGCTTTTTTACAACAAAATAAAGCAAATCTATGTAATCCAGCCTGGTGGTCGGAAGGAAGAGCTCAGTTTGACTCTGTAGCTGAGAAACTGCATCCAAACAGTAAGTTAGGGTCTCATTAGGGGTTCTACAGGTCTAATTTTTTAGTGTGTGTGTGTGTGTGTGTGTGTGTGTGTGTGTGTGTGTGTGCATGTATGTATATATATATATATATATGTATGTGCATGTGTGTGCACATGTGTGCGTGTGTGTGCATGTGTGATGATGTCATGGCACATGCACGGCAAAGAAATGACAGTCCAGAGGACAACTTTAGGAAATGCATTCTCTCCTTTTACCACGTGGAGCCTAGGTTTGGAAGTCAGGTAGGCTTACCCACGGTGCTGGCTAGTTTTTATGTTAACTTTACACTAGCTGGTGTCAGTTTGGAAGAGGAAATGTCAATTAAAAAAACACCACTGCCAGAGTGGCCTGTTGGCAAGACTATGCTGCATTTCTTTGATTGATAACTGATGTTGAGGGCCTACTCATTATGTGCAGTGCTACCTGTGAGCTGGTGGTCCTGAGTTGTTTAAGACGGCAGAGTGAGCAAGACATGAGGAGCAAGCCAGTAAGCAGCACCCTTCCATGACCTGTGCATCAACTCTTATCTCCAGGTCCTGCTCTATTTGAGTTGCTGCCCCAACTTCCCTCAGTGATGGACAGTAATGTGAAAGCTGAAGTGCACTCTTCCCCAGGTTGCTTTTAGTCATGGTGATTAGTTGTCTCACCTACTACTTTATCTGTGGAATAGTTACACAATGTCCATCTGTGAGGGGACAATGGGTCAGGACTACATCTCCAAACAGTCTCAGGTGAACTAGCATGGCTTTAAGGAGAGTCTAAGAGAAATACTCAAGCCATGTCGTCTGTCAATCATCCTGAAATCTGTGAGCAATGTGAGCAAACATGCAAAGGTGTACAACATTTCAGGCTTTGCCAGGGAGAAGAGTGTTCTCTAATTATTTCAGTTTTATATTGGTTATGGATACCACCTCATCAATGAGATGGCATTGACCTTTCATTTTTTGAGGGGAATGCTTATTAGTTTTTTTTCTTTAAAAATTAGTTTTTAATGGCAGCATTTGTTTAAGGAGGAAAATGCTTGGTGGTGTCTTCTGGAATGTACATTAATCTTGTTAATGACATTGCAGTTCATGGTTGGCAAAACAGAACTTTGGAATCAACCTTCTTTTCTTTTTCTTTTTTCTTTTCTACTTTTTTTTTGTAGTTATACTTCAGAAATAAAGCCAGGGAGTTAAAGATACATGGAGAGTCTATGAAGACAGGATACAGGATTTCCTATGATTTTATGTTGTTCTTAATTAGGAAGTATATTGGCAACACATGCTAACATATGTTAGTATGATTAGTTATAGCCAAATAACTGTTTTCTATTACAACTTTGAATTTCATGCTTCCTTGGAAACCATCCTGCTCTGTTCATGGCTCACCAAGTCCTCTCACAAGGTATCATGAGGGCCAACTTTCTCTTGGCTTCCTGAGAAACATTACTTGGACTGGGTTTCCCTATAAAGTCATCTACAATGTGAGAGGAGATCAAAGTGTTAAGGGAATATGCCTTCTCATTCTGGAATTGTTTTTGCATGTGGTAACAAGTGACTCTTAACTAGTAACTGAACTTGAACTCAGAGTTGGAAGTCGGATGTTAGCAAGCCAAGGCAGTGTTCTTGCAGCCGTGTTTATTTTTTGTCTTGATGAAGGAGATATTAAGGCAAGGTGATATATAGTCTAGCAAAAGAAGTGATAAATTAGGTGTTTGCACCAGAAAAGTAGTTTGCTATGTATAGGGAACTATATACAACTGTGATCATTGAAACTGATTTTGGCATTACTAGGAAGTTGGACACAATGTAAATATTTATCACAAGGGAATGGAAAAATATAGTGTGACCTGGTGACCCCTGGAGTCACACTGAGAACTAAAGAGTCTTCACTACTTGTAACAATGGGGCCAGCTCTTACTGCCAAAAAATACAGGGGGAAATAATTATATTTCAGAATACAAACATTATACCACCATTTGATTTTTTAAAAATTCAAGGTTTTATGTTTTCCAGAGTATATATAAAAATGTAAACATTTCCTGTACATTAAGAAATACAACAGATCTACAATTCTTTTGTCTCTAATGAGCCATGGAGAGAAAAAATAGCTAAGAAGATCAAAGAAAAATTTTAATCTCTAGTAGTCTGTGGTGCTGGAGGGAATAATCATTCTCTATTTTTAAAGTCAGAAACAAAGTGAAAAGGTAGACCAGGTGAATGATTATGAATTTATCTCCTGAAATAGAATAACAAGGTACCTTTCCCCTCTTGGATCTTACATTCCAATCTGACTATATCACACCCACTATGACTCTTAGGGTAATTAGTGCATAGATTGTCTTATGTGTGTTTGAGAAATCTTAGAAAAAGATCTCTTTAAATTTTGAGTTATATCATATGTGTGATTCTTTTGCCTGTGAGGATACATGCACACCTCGTGCTTCCTTAGTGCTTGTGGTGACCAGGAGAAGACCTCAGATCTCCTGAAACTGGAGTTATGGATGATTGTGAGCTGCCATATGAGTGCTGGTGATGGAGCCCTTGGCCTCTGTAAGAGCAGCAAGTACTCTTAAGTTCTGAGCCAGTTGTAAGTTGTAAGATAAGATTTCTAACTATGCATGTTTCCTTGCTGTCTCACAGAAATTTTATACCCAGCTGAAGTGACACAGCATCTCCTCTGTACCTGTGACTCAGATGGAGACTGCTTTCTTTTTAAAACACCACAGAATCAGTGAAATTCACTTCTTAAGGCAATCCTGAGCTATCTGTTCTCCATGCTAGGAACACATCAAGAACTCTGCCTTTTGTCTCTTCAGTGCCCTCGTACATGCTGATTCTGCCTTCTGGAACAATCTTCCTTTGGTTTTCACATATCTTCTTCCCTTACTTTGGTCAACTGTTTTCAACTGCCAATCACCATTCTTGTTCCTATTTGCAGTTATTTGTTTTTAATCCATCCTTCACTTTACTCTCCCCTTATCTAGATGTGCATTTCAGGAGGAAGGGGATTAGGTTTTATTGTTGCTATTGCCCCTCAAACCTAGAACCATGTGAAGAACATAGAAGATGATCAACAAATATTGTGTTCAAGGAATTAACAAGCCTGTGGTATTTTTTGTTGTTGTTAACTGTTTTAAATCATTGGGAATTATTGAATCAATTCTATGCATTTTATATGCAAAACTCCTATTCTTGCTGAGACTCAGCCCTACATCTAAATTGTCTTTTTCTTGTAAGTAATTCCATTCTGTTCATGGGCTCAAAATATATTTGATAAAAAAGCTATAGTGAACAAAAACAGCTCTCCCATACTGAGAGGCAGGGATTTTTCTGTATTCTTAAATGAAGACCTTTACCAAATATATCAGCTCTTTTGTAAACCATGAAATGAAATGACTGGCTATCAGAAGTAATTTTGCAAAGAAACCCTGTCATCTTCAGAGCAGTAAAATCTCTATAAAACCACATAAACTAATTACCAGGTTAAGTAAAATCACTGGAATACATCAGGACCTTCTCTTGTCTCCAGGGCAGATATAGTACAGTAATTCCCTAATAGTCACTCTGGGAAGATTCTGTAATGGGTGGGATGAACTTGTTATAATCTGTTCACTCAGTTTTGGTCTTGAGAGTTATAAAGAGAATATCGGTGGCAGATCACAGAACACAAAAGAGATGCCTATTAATTTTGCATGACACTAGCTGGCCTTGGCAGACATTTGAGTCATGAGCTCAGAGGAACCCAGGTGGTGGTAGCACACTCATTTGTTCTGCTCAGAACTTGGATATAGATATTATGTATGTGTTTGCATACATACACATGCTTATATGAGCCAGAGGAGGAGGGAAGGTGTGTATGTGTGTGTGTGTGTGTGTGTGTGTGTGTGTGTGTGTGTATGTGTACACATGAGAGAGAGAGAGAGACAGAGACAGAGACAGAGACACAGAGAGAAAAGAGACAAAGAGAGAGAAACAGAGACAGACAGATAAACAGAGACAAAGCAACAGAGACAGAGACACAGAGAGACAGAGACAGAAAGAGATGACTGTGACTGAAACCAAGGACCTTGTATATTCTAAGCAAGCACTCTACCACTGAGCAACACCCCTAGTCCTCAGGGGTTGATTATCACTCTTGAAGGCTATTTGGATATGCCTTCTTACCCCTCCTCATTAAAAGGAAAAAAGACAGTATTTTGTATATAGCATTTTTATGTTAGGTCATTCAGATACTTTTGTGCATGTTATGTTTTTCATGGAAGGATGAAGACAAACTACACAGAAGAGCAACAAATAAACAAACAAACAAACAACAAAACACCAGAGGCCTCAAAATAACAGACTTTGTGTTTCTTTGAATTACTAAAAAACATTATTTTAAGTAGGTTTGTTGATAACTCAAGGTAAATCAGACGGTTAAGATCAACTCATTGGAACATTGACTGTTTGTTTAACTTTAAATACTCAAATGATTAAGCTAATGGCATTGTTTTCTCAAGTCCTGATCCAATCTTATGCTCAACACAGACGATAGTCATAGTTTGTCATTCTAGGTTGTGAGTGACTGTATTGTTATGTATCCATCATGTATCATGCAGGTAAGAACTGTCCTGTTTGCCTTACTATGCTACAGCCAGTGAGTGGAGCGGATGAATCACGTGATGAGAGCTATTACTTTTGCAGCTATTACTTTTTAGGGATTTAAATTAGATACAATTGCTTTTTCATAAAATTGCCACTCCTCAGATTCATTACATGCAAAAGTTGATTTCCTCATGGTGATCTCTACCCTGCTGGAGGCTGTGATTCATGAACCTTGGAAAGAACCAGATTTCATAGAAGTGTGGTCATTGGCCTCTAAGCTCAAGGATAGTACAGGAGGACTAAAGTCATATGACATATTCACAGCTATTTGTCCAAATGCCTCCTGCAATAAAACCCAGATTGCACCCCCTCCCAATTAACATTGAAGTATATCTTTGAGCTGGATTTTTTTTTTCTTCTGTGTTTGAGCCTGCCACTGCCTGGCTAGGCTGTGAGTCCCTTTGGATTTGATAATGAGGTTCAGGATGGGAGCATAGCCCCCACTAAGCATGTCACCCCTATTTAGCACCTTTTCCAGGATGGCAGCCACTATTGTTTTATTATGTCCCTGATCAGCTGTCACTATTCATAAAGTAATCACTGCCATTAACACGTCATGCCTCAAGCCATCTGCTGCAGCATGGCACATACCAAGCTGTTGGTTCCCAGAAAAGCAGGTGTCACCTAAGAGTGACAATACCACTATTGCCAGAGCAAAGGTAGGAGGTCATTGTGGTGAGACGGTATGCAGCATCAAATAATTCGGTGTGTGTGTGTGTGTGTGTGTGTGTGTGTGTGTGTGTGTGCAATAGCAATAGCATTTCTTGCTCAACTTGGAGAAGGCTAAACTATAAAGTTTTATATGAGATACTTCCTAACATTAGTCAGACCTAGAAACAAAAATGCCAGCCGGGCAGTGGTGGTGCACGCCTTTAATCCCAGCACTTGGGAGGCAGAGGCAGGCAAATTTCTGAGTTCGAGGCCAGCCTGGTCTACAGAGTGAGTTCCAGGACAGCCAGGGCTACACAGAGAAATCTGTCTCGAAAAACCAAAAAAAAAAAAAAAAAAAAAAAAAAAAAAATTAAAAAAAAAATGCCATTGCATGTGTTAATAATAGATCTCCATTGTAAGATGATTTCAACATTCAAACTGCAGTAAAGCTGAAGGCACACTTGCAAGGCCTTTCTAATCCATGCAGTCTTTATCTGGCATACACTTATCGAGCATATATTAAGTGAGACACTCTCTATTTAGAGAGATGGGGCTGGTCCAGTCATAGTATGAAATCTCTACTTTATCCTATTTTATTTACATTTTTAAGAGTGAGGACCAAACTCAAGAGAGCCAGACACTGCCTCTGAGCTAAATCCCCAACCTAGAAATGTCTACTAGGAAACAAAATTCCTTAATGTGCGCAATGGGGCATCCCTGATTGCCACTGCATTCCTGATTCCCATTCTCCGTTAATACTTCACTTCATTTGGGACAACTTTCTGTTTCTAATAACTTTCCTTGCTGACTGGATTTTATGGGGATAAGAAACTTGCATTGGAAAATTGTAAAGATTAAGTGAAACGTACCAGACAAGATTGGGCACCTTCAGGGTGATATGGCCAGAGATGAACAAGATAGCCTGTCTGAGCAGACAATGCCTCCATAGGATAATTAGTTATTTATACCACTTTGTTATGAAAGGGATTTACATGTCTCCAAATATGCATGGAGTTAGCCATTTAACCGAAGACTTTTAAGTGTCAGGAGAAGTGACATTAAGCAATCCTAGAGAGATACTGGGATTATGTTTCTGGTTTCTGTCATTCAGAAAATTCAGTTATCTTACCAACCTGAACTTCCTGTTAAAATATGTCCATATAAAACTGTACCTAGAGCAGCTGCTTCTGCCTCTATTGTACTCAACCTTGCTTCTCTTCCAGGAGCATAAGATGCTGTGTAAGGGTGGATTTACAACCCCCCAGTTACCCTCTGCAACATTTTCCCATCCTTCCATGGCCTTGTGTGAATATTTGACTGCCTGGATGGAGGTTTATTTTTATGTGTTTTATCTTATAGAGCTGAGGATTGAACCAGGGCTTCACGCATGCTAGGAATGTGCTCTACAATGATGCTGTAGCCACAGCTAGGTTGTGGTTTTATGTATAATCATAATAGCTCTATTCACTGTACTGTATCTATGAACACACCCCACTGATTGCTCGAGACCTTTCAAGGGTAAATTTTGTGATAACCTCAAAATCTATGGAGTAGATTCCGTGACTACAAACTTAATCAGAGACTGAGGCATAATTTGATGTTCTACAGAATACAAAGTTATACACCATCAGTATCACTGATACAATAAAGCCAAGACTAATTGGATAACTGTGATTTCTGGCTGCTACCAGTCTGCCAGAGGTAGGCATCTGGATGGCATAGATGGTGTCACACATGAGTTAACGAATTTTCATAAAAGCCAGGAAATTGGTATATTATCTGTAGCAAAGTCTTGATGATTTTATTAGATTGGTTCTTAAAATATCACATGGCCTTGTGGCCTTCTCAGAATGACTACAAGGGCAGAGAGGATCCTGGGTTCTACCATCAAGGCAGGGACTGACTAGTGCTGGTCTCAGAAGAGCAATGGCTACTGGCTGGTAGATACTAGAATGACTCTTATGTCATGTCTGCTAAATTTATGTTTTTAAAGGAATCTGTGTGTGTGCATTAGGGGTTCGAGTGTGGGTGGGTGTTTGCTCTGATGTATATGTGGAGGTAAGAGCACAGCCTCAGGTGTGGGTCCACTTCTTCCACCTTGTTTGCGACAGGGTTTTTATTGTTAGAGTATGCAGGGCTAGCTGTCTCCTCCTCCACCTCTCAACTCACCATGGGAGACTGGGATTAAGGAGGGTTTCTGTACCTGGTGATTAGGTGAGTTCTGGGGATTCAGGCTTGTGATGCAAGCACTTTCCCCCTCAGAACCATCTCCCTACCCTAAAATTTTATGGTTTTGAAAAGTCACTAAGCTTCTGCAAATTCAGAACAATATTCAAGAATATTTTATTATTTCTTTGTGCCCAAGGAAGGAAGAACCTGAGGATTTCAAGACAACAGGAAGGGGGCTGGGAGCACAGTGGACATCAGGAAAATGTGATTCCCAAGGCCTGTCTGTACAAGCATGCTTTGCCTCAGGGACAAACGTGCTCTGCCTTTGAGTGACCCACTTGTACCTAAGTGGGAGGCTGGCTGAGCAAAGTACATTAGTAGGCTGTGAACCATTTTGATAGATGGTTCTATATCATCTCTTTGATGTCTTCATGGAAAACTGTGCTGGTCATTTTGCTCCTGGCTGTCTGTCAGTCAGGATGAATCGAGTTTTCTTTGAGGAGAAACCTCAAGCCTGCCAATTTCCTGCCACAGCTCTGTCTCAACCCACCTATCTACCCACCCACCGACCCACCCAACTCCTCACCCATTCTTTAACAAACTCTGCTCTTTTTCTTTTCACTTATGCATGGGAGTCTGCTAACTCTTTGAAACCTAGGACAACATAATAAACACTTAGCCAAACCTGGTAGCCTTAATCTGGTAGCCTCAAATGTTACAGGAATAAATAGTGAAGGATAAATACTTCATGAGCAAATTGAAGAAAACCAGAAGTCCAACTCTAAAGAGTTGTCAGGATAACAAACAGATATTTGTGATCTATAAAATAATCCTATACTTGTAAGATGATCACAATGTTTATTAAAATAAATTTATAAAAATACCAAATTTTTGCTTATTGAGCTACGAATTAATATTTTTAATGCACACACATTTGGTATGTGATAAGCACTATACAAATATAATCAGTTACTATTACAAAGTAAAATAGAGCCAATAAAGTAAGCTTAAGCAATGCTTGCATGTTCGAATCTTAGTGGTGAACACAAGAAGACTTGGCTGACTAGGTAGCAGAATATTTTGAAGGAAAGGTGTTAAAGTGGTGACATCTGAACTGGCCAAAGGAAGTGAACGAGAAGAGTTTGTTGGGGGAAAATGGCACAAACTTTCGAACTGTGAAAGAGATGTTTTCTGCACTCTGTATACCATAATGCTTTTCTGCTTGCCTTTAATGCTATCTTATATATTCCTTAAGCTATTTGCCCATTTCTATGTGTACACGATCGTCTATCCTGCTATTGGATTCTCTTTATGGGCATAAGCCTTTTAACAAAGATCTAATTAACACCATTATTCATTTGTGAGTATGGCTAATAACTGTCTTATGGTTATTATATAATGATTTTAAGGTTTTGCTTTTTCAAAATCAACTCCTCTGATCCTTTATTACGGTTCTATTCTTTGATTTAATTTATTATTGATATCTCTCTCCTCCTATCTTTCTTGACTTAGTGGTCATGGGAAATGGACAGAAAAATGAGAAAGGAAGCATGTTAGAAATAGTGTATACAACTGCTAGCTACTTTAAATATTTTAGATTTATTTGTTTTATTTTACATGCATGAATGTTTTGCCTCTGTTTATATGTGTGTCTCATGTATATGCCTAGTGCCTGAGTTATTCAGAAGAAGCCTTTGATCTCCTGAAACTGGACTGGCATATAATTATGAGTTATGATGTGTGTGCTAGGAACTGAACCCGGCTCGTCTGCAAAAGCAAAAGTGATTTTAACTGCTGAGCCATTCCTCTAGTCCTACTCTATTTTATTATTAAAAATTTTCTGATTATTTTAAATTAAAAAGTAATACTTGAGACCTCATGATCTAAAGGTAGAATACAAGAATGTCATTCCATTTGAAGTAAAGGAATCTCAGGCTATTTGCTAGGCTTGGTTGGTATCTTTTGGTTTTGGTGGTCATCTATTCATGAAGGAAATGTCAATTTTCCTTTGGGGACCCAACCCTGATGCTCTCAGTCCACATGACGCAGGCGCTTGGTTGAGTCTTCTCTCTAAACTCTCGAAGTTGCTGCTCGTCCTTCAGCTGTGCCTTGAGGTCCTTACTCCAAGGAAGCTGAGTTTTGAGGGGAGAGAGGCAGCAGTGGGAATGGTCTTGAACTGGTTTTTGTTGTTTGGTTTTGGTTTTCCTCTGAGCAATCTTTTGGGAATGCTCATCTTGAATATCTTTACCCTGAGACTGGAGGTTTTCTGGTTCCCATAAACATTCTGCAACCAGAGAGTGCCCAGCCCCTTGGCTCTTTGACCTAGTCTCCAGTGCTGCCCTGATCTCCCTCTTTACCTAGTCAGAATCTAGGGAGTAGGACCAAGACGTCGATAAGAAATGCAGATCCATTGGTCTGGGGAGTTGGCTCAGTTGGTAAAGAGTTTTTATATATGCAGGAGGGCTAGAAATGAAACTCCCAACATCCACATGAAGCTGGGTGTGGCACTGAGCACCAGAAATCCCAGTGCCGAGGAGGTAGAGACTGGAGGATCCCATGAGCTTACTACGTAGCCATTCTACCTGAATTTATAAGCTGTAGACTCATTGAAAGAGATCGCATCTCAAAAGCCTAAGGTGTAGAGGGATCGAAGAAGACACTTGACATCAAAATCTGACCTCTGCGTATATGTACTCCCTCACAGCTCCTTCTCTCTCTCTCTCTCTCTCTCTCTCTCTCTCTCTCTCTCTCTCTCTTTCACTCTCTCTCTCTCCTTCCCTCTCCCTTCCCCTCTCACTCCCCCTCCCTTTCTCTCCCTGTCCCTCTCCTCACTCCCCCTCTCTCACACACAGAGAAGGAGGGGAAGAAAGGCAGAAAGCATAGTGGAGATAGCCACAGATAATTGAATCCAGATTCACAGTGAACACGTATTCACAGTGAACATGTATTCACAGTGGACATCACAGTGGACATGTATTCACAGTGGACATGCATTCACAGTGGACATCACAGTGGACATGTATTCACAGTGGACATGTATTTTGAAAACAATGCCCTAGTGCCATCTCCAATTCTAGGCCCTTAATCAGTGATAAACAGAAGAAGATATTAAGGTGAATAAATGTTTTACCAGAGAGCAATGCACGATTTCTAGAAACTAAATTAATAGGCTAATGACATTCATTCAACCTTTAAGATAATTTTCTACACTATCCTTGATAAGAACTTCTAGTACAATTTTCACAAATAGAATATTAACAAGAATCCAAGTAAGCCTCTCAGAGTTTGTCCTGTGGAAAAAGCAGGTAGATCATAGATTTCAATTTCTCACTGACTGAAGTGTTAAGTAATATTTGCATAGAACCATCTATAAAACATATCCATTTAAGCAAACCTGTAAATATGTAATTGGTAAAAATAAAACTATTGAAATAATGCATTTTTTCATGCCAATTCTATTTTTTTTTTATAGTTTCTAGCATGTAACATTACCCTTCATAAAAAACAGCATTAAAATGAGATAGCATTGGTAAAAGAAACAATGGGCAGTTAATGGAAGGAAGATTGCAGAGCTGGGCTCTGCTGGGTGAGGAAGATGGAAAAACAGAATTCGTCTGGGCTTTCTCTGAGCCATGGGCCATGGTCCATAGCCTTTGAAGGGATGAGCGAAGCTCAAAGCCGAGCATTTTTATATCTTTATTTTGATTACTTGTTTCTTTCCTTAAAAGAAATCAAGCACACACCATTTGTAAAAATGAAATTCACTTCATTATAGTACTTCATGAGTGGAATAGGGAAATGCGCACACATAGGAGACATTTTAATATTCTTCACGGATGCATGCCTAGATGCTTCCTCTCTAAGTGTAATATGATTGACGTTCTTGTGTGAGGCAGTTTGGTGTTACGGGAAGGATGTAGGCTCTATTGCGTAAGGCTGAGCTTTAGCTCTGAGGGCAGCTGCATACCTCTAACCCCGAGACCTTAGGCAAGTCATTTCAACAGTGTGTGAAACAGAGGTCACAGTGCCTTCTGAGTAGGAGGTACTTTAGCTGTGTCAGTCTTTCCTTCACCACCATCCTCCCTTCTGGGTGCCTTTCAAATTAGGAGCAGACATCTTACTCACAACTAGAAGCCATTACAGGATTATCAAAGAGTCCCACTTAAGAAGCTCAAAGCCTTTTGATATGTATGTGCCAATCAAGTACAAATCACATCACATGTTTACAGAGACTAAACAAAAAGTAAAGTTGAAATTCTTAGACCTATGTGAAAATGAGAATCCACCCATTGCTTCATTTCAGAAAGAGAAGCACCTGTGCTCTGAAATGCTACCTTTCCCTGCTCAGTAAACCATGAGCACCTAGTAGATGCATGACCCCTGCTAGGTATTTAGAAGACAAATTGAAATTAGGTGTGTGTGATTTTTGACCTACAAAGAGCCGGAGTGCACGCTGAAGATCCCATGCTGAGAGGCGTATGCTGGAATTCAGGTGCAGTTGCTTACTGGAGCTTGGAGTGGGGAGTTCATTGGTTAGGATGGAATAGGATGAAAGAAAACAATTTTTAAAAGAGGGGGTGAGGGGTAGTGGTAGTATCCATGTTGAACCTTAGAGTATGGGAAGAAATGATCAATGGAGGCTAAATGGGAGAGCTTGGGGTAAGGTGACATTTTAGGAAGAGGGGCAGAAAGATCACAAAGCATAGATAGATAGACCCCCAACAGTGTGTGTGTGTGTGTGCCTGTGTCTGTGTTTGTGTATATGTTTGTGCATGCATGTGTAGTGTACATGTGAATGCCCAAAGCTAGCTGCAAATAACGATGCGAGTGATACTACTGAAGGCAATCTGGGACCAGAACAGGGAAATTTTCCTCTTCAGGCCACGTTACGTAAGCCTTAAGCACGAGAACAAGAATGGTCCTGGGTAGATGCTGAAGAGCCTCTACATATATCTGCTTGGAGAATAGCAAGTGCGTGCTAAAGCCCATTAGGGGACTGCTCTTGATGCTGGGAGCTCAGGACTGGGCTTTAAGGGCTAGATCCACATTAGTGGGGTGCAGAGAAGTAGAAGACTTTAGGCGTTGGCAGCATTTGGAAGGCATAAGAATAAAGGATGAGAGAGTGAACAGAATTGCCCAACTGTGACCATGGATACTTTCGGCAAAGCTACCACTCAAGGTGGGAAGTACCTAGATACGGGTAATGTTTAGGCCTTGGTTTCCCTCAGTAGATGAGTGATACAGAAAAGATATATGTATTTCTGAATTGTGAGTTCCATAAGGACTGGACCCTGATGGTGAGTCTTAAGCCTTCAAAGAAGGCATGCCATGGACAGATCTTGGAGATGGTACAACATGGCTTAGCTTTTATTCTGTGCCTTCCTGTCTTACCTGCCATAATTTTTAGTGTTCAATGTTCCCCACAGTCCATGTGTCCTGGCTCATGACTTTTGTGAGACAGTGGAATTTTTGAAGGTGGGGCCTAGTGGAAGGAGTTTACTGCAGTTGTGCCCTGTAAAAGATGCTGGAATCCCAACCCCCTCTTGTCTATCTTCTCAGCCCCCCTGGGGTAGGATGGGGAACTTCACCCTAGTCCACACTCCCACCATGATCTGTTATGCACCAAGGCAATAAACAGGTCATCATAGGCTGAAACTTCTGATGTTGTGAGCCCCAAAAATAAACTTTCTTCTCTATACCTTGATGATCTTGCATTTTTTGCTTGTTTGTTTTGTCACAGTAACAGAAAGCTGATTCAGTGTGGTAGAACTGGGCTCATAGCTTTGTAATCCCAGGTCTCTAGATTTTCCATTTCTTAAGAAGTTTGGCAAATAGTATCTAATTTAAATTTAATAATTTTGTTTATTAGCCATCATATCGTGAGTGTTGAGCATATATGGCAGTAGTCATGCATTCTCTTCACAGATGGAAAAACCTGGTTCCCATGCTCACCATTGCCTCACAAAAATCACTCTTATGATGCTTTTAGTTCTCCGCGCCTTGTCCAAGGTTTCTCTTTCCTAATTTTTGAGGCATTTGCTAATGGATGCTGTAAAAGTTTTTTGTTTTGTTTTGTTTCATGTTTTGTTTTTTAAGTCTAAAAAAAAAAATTCTTAGCTCTTTTTTGTCACACGTAGGGGATGGGAGTAGGCTGAAAGCGTTTACTCTCCTGACATTGAAAGATGTCTTTGGAAAGGATAGCCTCCTTCCACAGAGGTTTCCTTAGGTGGAACACAAATCCACAAAGCTCCCCTTCTGGGTAAACTGCCCAATCTAAACACTTCTAGACTAGAGGGTTATGGGGCGAAAGACTGTATTATAAGTAAAACAATGTGTTTTTAAATTAGCACACATACCCCCCGAAATATATTGACTTAGTGCCCCTTAATGGCTTTCAAAAAGCCATTAGGCTCAACCCAGTGAACATTATGAGCTTTACCAAATATGCAGAGAGTACCCTCACATAGGCATTTGACCCGTGTGTACAATGGGATAAGCCAGTTTCTCTCTGAATTCCGCATTCTTTTTGCCAAGTTATTTTCTTGGGCCACTTTGGAGCAAAAGGACCCATTTCCCCAAGTTTCAAGCATTCATTTGCTCTGTTCCAAAGTTCAAGGCAGAAGTGAGCCATGCTTTTGTCCCTTGTTGAGTGGCCCAAGAGAGAGACATTTGGTTAGGACCTACAAGAGTCATGGTATTCACAAAGCAATGTGAAGAAGGCCCACAGCAATTCATGGAAAATATAGACATGTCTATAAGGGTGGAATAATTGTCTGAGAAAACATCTCTCCCCTACTCTTGCCATCATCAATTCAAGCTTGAGGAACTTTAATTGGACAGATTCAGTATTCAGGTTGGGAACGTGTCCAATTGCTATCTGTTACCAGAGAGAGAAGAAGCAAAAGGGTTAATAATTACCTACTTTTAAAAAAAAATAAAACAAACAAGCAGTTTTATTGCAGAAATGGGAGCTGACCCGGAACATTCACAGTCAGAATGAAAGGGCAGGCAGACAGGTCTGGAGAGCTCACTGCCACGTGGAGAGAAAGGAAGTTTCCATGGATTTTTAGAAAGGCCAAAGAAAATGGCTTATTTTTTATCTCTGAGAACAGAGTGGAATTCAAGGTTTTGAAGGAAAAGTCACCAAACATGCACAGGTCAGAATTCTACGGAGAAAACAGCAATGCCTCCATCTGACAACAGGAAAGAAAGCATTCAACGCCGTGCTTATAAGACATACATATCTCTAGGTGATTTTGTAGGAACTCAACATGCAACTTGATAGACTGACTTTTATTGATAAAGATTTGTGTCATTAACCTGGCCACTTAGTGGCTATTGAACTACCTTGAATCATGGTACCAAATTATGGACTGCACCTTCTGACACTTTCCCAGTTCCTACTGGAAACACCCAGAAGCAGAGCAATCATTCTAAGGTGACAGGTAATGAGAGAAAGCTCATGAACTTGATAGTGAGATAGGATTCAGTCTCAGCTCTTGCATGTGTGCATGCTGGAGAGATAGCCCAGTGGTCAAGAGCACTTGCTGCTTTTGTAAAGAACTTGAGTTCAGTTCCCAGAAAGCACAGTAATGGTTCACATCTGTCTGTGACTCCAGTTCTAGGGAATTTGTCGACTCTTTGCAGGCAGGTCCAGGCGAGAGGAGAGAACCTGGTCTAGCTGGGTCTGTCCAGGGCTGAGCAGAATGGTGAGTATTGATGGCCCAAAAGAAACACACCAGGCCTGGAGTCTTGTCGAATCAGGAACTCACTTTATTAAACTAGGCACCTGCTTATATAGAGAAGGCAAGGAGGTAGGCACTTAGGTATGGGAAGAGATGACGTAGGAGGTGGGGAAGGGTGACAGACAGTAAGGGGTAACTGACAGGGCCAATGGCAAGGCTTCACATCAGAAATGGCAGTGCAGAGACAGGGCCAAACAGGTCTTGCTGAGTCACCCCGATATGGAAGTGACTGACAGGTCTCAAAAATTGAGCCTGGCTTAGGCTTTCCCACAAGGCCGCAGAAACTCGAGCCAGGCTTAGATTTGTTCTCAAGGCCCAACCCAGGGCCAAAATGGGGCCCAACAGGGATTGAATCCCCTTCTAGCTTCTGAGGGCACTGGGCATAAGCACAGTATGAATCCACACTTGCAGGTTCTCACACATGGTCATGCGGGATAAGTAACTCGTTCCATTTGGTCGCAAACATAACTTACAAAAAAAAAATCACCTATCAAGCTTGTGCATTCTCGCATCTACTTGTCTGTATTCAGTCTCCTAGGGTTCTGGTTCAAGGGGTCAAAGATCAGTCTTTATTGTTTGCAAGCAGCCAAGATAAATAACTACTGGAAAGCCACTGTACTCCAGTGCCCTCACTTGCAAAATGAGGGTAGCATTACCTACTTACCATGTAGGGATGCTGTAAAGATTAAGTACAATGGCAAACTCTTGGCAATGGCGTAATGTTTAGATGAGGGCCATTTGTTTCTTTAATTCCAGTGAGGTTTGGCTGTTCTAGGCTAGGGCTTCCTAAAGGGTCTTCTAAGGACCAGTAGCCACATGCGCTACCCACATTATGTTCTCTTCCTGGATCTTAATGCAATTATTAGAACCAGAGGTCCCTGACAGGATTAAAAGAGAATAAACTGGCTGAGCTGTTGAACTCAGTGTTTCCTAAAGTGACTGCATCCTCTTTCTTTGGGGTGTGATTATCAATTGCTATTCACTATTACACACTATAGGAAACACTTCTCTTGATTATTCCTAATTAAATGGTCCATCATTCCAAAACCTTCCTAGGAGTTTTTACTACTTGTTTTGGTCCAAGAGCCTTCCTTTCTGATCTCCTCGAAAATGTGCTCCTTTCTGAACTGCTAATTTAAACGGACTCTCATATTGTAGATAATTTCTATTTAATGAGTGTAGTTTCTGTTTTAACTGGCTGATCGTGTGACAGTAGACCACAAGCAATCTAGGAAGGAATTAAGCTATAAATGTAGATGAAATTAATAACTAAACTGTAGAAATTCATAGGTTCATAGTTGGTAAAGGAAAGGCAATTACATTTTCAGAGTTCATAGCTTTCCCAGAGACTGGTAAGATAAAATTAGAACAGGAAGTTATCCTTAGAGCTAATTTAATGTACTAGGTGAAAATAAATAGACAGAAATTCACATAGATACTATAAAAATTAAATAAATAAAAGTGGGTGTTGGAAAATTTTTTCATTGCTTTGAAATCAACGGTTTTAGAGCTTGGGGTGGGGATCAGAGCATAATTATGTAGCTTTGAGACAGTTTCACTTTAGAATAAGAGAGATACTGCATTCTAGCAAATCCTACTGGGGAAGGAAAACTTCATTTCTGGTTGAGGCATGTTTGTAAGAAAATCATCTATTCAGTCTAGTTTGAGCAGAAGAGGATGTATTGCGTGGATGCATAGAGCTGGGTGAGTAGCCAAGGTGATATGGATGGGTGTAGGGGAAGCCAGGAGTCAGTTTAGGTGAAGTTCAAACAAGAATTTACTTCAAATACTCAAAGCCCCCCTCACACATATACCCGCGCATGCATGCACGCGCACGCACACACACACACACACACACACACACACACACACAGAGAGAGAGAGAGAGAGAGAGAGAGAGAGAGAGAGAGAGAGAGCAGAGAGAGAGGAGAGAGAGAGAGAGAGAGACAGAGAGCGCTTTTGCAGGTTTGGTCTGAAAATCTCAGCACAGCTTTGCTCGTGAGCTTTCCGATATTTCTGCTGTGGGCCTGGCTAGAAACCTTGTGAGAACACCCTTTCATTTGGTATTTGAGCCCTTATGCCTCCTTCCTGGCTGCAGACCAAAGGGACGGAAAGTAGCTGAGCATTTCAGAGTCTTAGAATAAGGAAGCAAAACTGGCTCTATTTTTGGTTCTAAAAAGGACCCACCCAAACCTGACTCTAAATGTTCTCCTTGATCCATCTCTTGTGACAGCTACAAGAATTTAGAAATGTGTGGAGAACAATTTCTTAAAAACAGATAGAAGCAAAGAAAACAATCAACCAAAATAGTTAAAATATAGGTGTCCCGTCACAATAGCTAAAGTCTAGTTTGAGCAGAAGAGGATATACTGCATGGATGCATAGAGCTGGGTGAGTAGCCAAGGTGACACTGGATAGGTGCAGACGTCAGGAAGCATGCTTTCCACTGCAATGTGAAGTATTTCAAAGACTGACTTAAATTCACTGTGGCGTATCTGCTCTAGAATCCTAACCTGCACAGTCCATCCCTAGTTGGATGACTGGAACATATTTCTAAGGCTCAATCTCCTATACGGGTGAGCCAGAGGAAGTGAAAAATAATTATACTCAAACTGGATCATTATAAAGAGTGCTGTATTTTTAAAGAAATTTAAAATTTATATTTATCCTGTGATCAGAGAGATGACCCAGCAGTTAAGATCACTTACTGTTCTTAGCGATGACCTGCGTTTAGTTCCTAACACCCATACCAGGGAGCTCACCACTACCTGTAACTCCAGTTCCAGGGGAATCTAAAAGCCCTGGTGTCCATGGGTACTGTCTACACATGGTGCACATGTAGTTAAGCAAGTACACAAACGTATAGAAATAAAAACAAATCAAAATTTTTAAAATGTTTAGTTTCCAAGACACTATGGAAACTAGTGAATGAGAGTTCGGAGGGGCTTGACTGTTACCATCCAACACCTCTGGACTGCCCCCTTCTGCTCCCCTTTCTAGCCCTGACATGTGTGTGTGTCATGACGACTCTTCTACATGTCATTTCATTATCTGTGATAATGGGATAGATAGAGTTATCAGAAGCAGCAAATGAAGGCGAGCTTGTAAAATGTTTGACCTATAGTCAGTGCTAAAAAAAATAATCACTGGCTATTAATACATTATAAGATGATGGTAATAATGAGATTTCATATTTTATAGTCAAAATAGAGACAATCTCTGAGAGCCCTCAGAACTGTTCTTCTATAGACTTAGTAATACGTGACCTTCCGAATCTTCTCAGTTAACAGGGGAGCAATGCCAGGCTAACTTGGCCCGATCTAGAATATACATTTAGCTCAAAGTAAAGATCCCAGGAGAGCTGAGGTGTAAATGCAAGGAGGGGAGGTAGGGAATCCTTGCTGTGCTAAGGCCATGTAGGAAGTCCTGCTGGCCTTGGCAAGTGCAAACAGCTAGTTTTTACCAGTAAAGAGAGGAAAGTGGGAAAGTGTAAATATTTGCAAAGACCAAAATAAAATCACTGTGGGATTAATACACTAAATTCATGCCCCTTATATCCAAAGTAGCAGTACATTGCTTCTGATATTTACTCATATATTAGAGATGCTGTTGTCTTAAAGATACACAGTCACTGGCAAAAGGCCAGCTGGCTCAAAACGTGACTTGTATCTTACTTTATAGTCCCATACACATGAAAATATAAGAAAACTTAATAGTCATTGGATTTGGTAGAATGTTAAAATGTCATATACTCCTTCCAAAGAAGTTTTTAAAAAAAAAAAAAAAAAAAACAGAAAAAGAAAACAAAACACGCGACTCTCTGCCCGGTAGGAATGATTAGCTCATGACCTCTCTGCGGTCGTGGTTATGTGGAGGTTCTCCCTTCCTCCCTTCACATTAAAGTTCTTGAAAGAATATTCTCACAGATTTTGAGTTCCTGGTGCTATTGTCTCTGGATACTAATGAGTCCTCATCCCTGCCCCCACACGCACCCACTGATGACCTTTCTGTTATCTTCATCCTTTGCCATTACACATTAACCTTGGAAACCTCACTGGCTAACTGCTTCCCTCCCGACTTGAGGAACCCTTTCTCTTGCCAGAAATTCCTCTCTCAGGATTCTTCCCTCTATTGACCATTCTTTGTTTGATATTTTATCTTTAAGCAAACCCATCCATTCTTGTTATTTTACTTATCTCCTCCACTGGAAGGTCTGGGCCACCATAATTTCTCTCCTAAACTCTTATCTCTCTCCACCTGGATTTCCTCAGGCTCAGCAAAGAGTCAAAGTTCAGAGCTGTCTCTACAGGCCACTGCCCTGTCCTCTTTGTCAGAGCCATTTTGTTTGTATATGGTATAAATTTTTCCTGGTGGTACAATCTCTATACTTTGGCCTTATCTTAATCCAGGGATCTTGTCTGAGCTCGAGCGCCTTTCTGGGTTTAATTGTGAGCTCAATCAATTTTATCTAGGCATGTTGCCCACACTCACAGCTAGACAGACTGATGGGAGGGTCTGCGGGACCCCTGTGATGTTCATTCTTATGTTCCAGTATTAGTTGCTGGAAGCTTTCTGGCATCAAGCAAGAAGAAGGGAGATCGGTTGGCAAATGCCAACTGAGTTCACAACTCTTTTCAAGGAAACTTTTCAAAACTCCACCCAGAAACCTTTGCATATGTGAAGGAGACCAGAGCAGTGTTGCAAGACTGTCCTGATCCACCAAGGAGACAGAGAAATACAGTTAAAGGAACTTGGGCATGTTGGCCATTCTAATGGCCAGGAGAAAATTCATGATACACAGAGCCATTTGGTGCACAATGAACAATATCCACAGAGAGCATCTTCTTTCCTTTCCATGTTTGCTTAGGATAAACTCCTACTAAGACTAGCAATATTTCCAAGCAAGTAAAAGTATCTTCCACCAAATCTGGTGGTCACCTGAGGTCCATCGATGGAGCTCACTGGATGGAGAGAATCAACTCTGGCTAGTTGGCCACTGATGTTCATCCAGGTGCTGCAGCATGCATGCAGGCACACAAAGTAAGTAAATGCAAGTAAATTTAAAAATAAAATGAACTCTTACCGAGTGTGGTAGTAAGAGTTGAGGAGTTTCCCACTACTGCTGTATGTATCACGATCACCATCATCATCATCATCACCATCACCATCATCACCATCTTCTTCTTCGTCATTGTCGTCACTATCATAGTCCTCCTCCTCCACAACAACAACATAGCCTCTTACTTAAAGTTACAACTGTTCCTTGGTCTGCTGCTACTATTTCCTCTGTTCATTAAGTCACTTTTTCAGGATAAAAGCACTGATGACGGATACCATGCTACATGCTATGGATGAAGGACTATGACCTTTGTCTTACGTCTGATCATTACACATAGCAAACATGCATTCAGTTAGCACAGCGTACCCTAGAAATATGAATTGTCATTGTGCAGCTATTCAACATAAATAAATAACCATGACCTTTGTCTTCAGGGACTGAACTGATTAGATTGAGCAGCCCAACACGGCACCAGCATCTCTCAGTGCAACATAATAAGATATGCAATAGAGATAGATAAGAGAATTGTAGAATCAGAGAGAAAGCCCTGAAATTCACCAGGGGATGGCTGAGAAGATTGCACTGGAGAGGCAATGTTGTCAGCAGAGCTGTGTGTGAGCAGGAGTCTACCATGCTAACATCTAGATGATAAAATTTCTCTTTCGCAACTATTCTGATTGAAAAACAAAATAGTTATACCTTAACCTCCGTTGAATCTAATTCTTTAAAAGAAAGTCACCGTAAGTAAAACAAGTTAAAATGTAACTTTTGGGGTCACAGGACTGATAAATGAGAGAAAATCTGGCCTTAAAGAGTGTACTGTACAATCACCATGCCCTGAAATTAACAGAGAACTCATTTGTCAGAAGTGCGTGTACCCTACAGAGAATTCTTCCAATTAACATCAAAAGCGATCATTCTTAACCTCTCATGCATTAAGAAAACCTTGTCGGCACCCAACGTTCTGTTCATAATCAATGGAGCCCTCTGTGGATGTTACTCCAAATTTATCACCTTGCATATTACTAAAATGAATGAATTAAGAGATGAATCTTCTGTAGATCTAGAAAGCAGATTTATTTGTTGTCTGAAGGCTCTTCTGGGCTTTTCCTTTGGTCTCTGAGACCCATCACTCGACAGTTTCTCATAGGTCAGGGATCTTTATTGATACCCACTGACAGCATGTGTTGGTACTTATAGACGGGCAGCTAGATCAGAATGTACTGCTCTGGAAGGGTTACTTATATTCTGCAGTATGTCACCCATGGCACCACCAGCCAATGCTGAGAAGACAGTAAGGCGTGTCAGCCCAACCATAACACATTGTTATAAAAAGCATGCATTACAATAAATAATGCCTGATGCTTTCGAAGTGATGCGAAAATCAATATATTCATACACTCTAGAGTAAACTAGTGCAACATTCTTACTGGCTACTATCATAACATTAGATTAGGATATTTTTTTCAATATAGCCCCTAAGTACATTTGAAAGAATCTACTTGTGAGTTGGGTGGCGGTGGTGCACACCTTTAGTCATAGCTTGCTTAATTAAATCCCAGCTGGGATAAAAGGTACCACTACCACCCAGCTCCAGGAAGGCAGAGGCAGGTAGATCTCTGTGAGTTCAAGGCCAGCCTGGTCTCTAGAGTGAGTTACAGGACAGCCAGGGTTGTTACACAGAGAAACTCCAAAATTGGAAAGACAAAAGGCAAAGCAACAACAAAACAAAAATAAAACTCGTGGAGATGATTAAAAATGTATCACGTATGATGTTGCATACCTGTAATGCTAATGTTCAGGGGCAGGGGCAGGAGGATTACAATGAGTTTGGGGCCAGCTCATGTTTATAGCCACACCCTGTCTCATAAATAAAACAATGTAGTTAAGACTTAAGAAAGACTACCACCAAGGCCATTAAATAAAACATAGAGTATCCAGGGCTACAGCAGTTTACAGGACTGCGTGAAGAAGTCCTCACTGTGGCCGTGATATAGACAAGAAAACAGTCTTCAAATGCTGTCAAGGCTTTGACACTGGTTTCTGTTATCTTTCTAATGCTCTACAGCTTATAAATGCCTGCATCTAGAAACTCGAGTCTCGTGATCCAGATAGAAAAGGGAAGTCTTGAAAGGAAAACAAAGCAAGAACATATAATAGAAGACCAAGGAAATGCTAGTTGGTCTTCGTGTCCACGGGCAGTTCTGACTTGCACACCCCAGGATCAATTTCATGGAGGTCAGCTGTACTCTATTCCTGGGCTGGCTATTCCTCACCAACTCCCCTCTACACTGCTGCCTATATTTTCTCCTCAAAGGCCCCTTATAGCTTTGCTAGTTGCTCACTGAACACAGTGACCAGGCCTCCCCAGTTCCTAGCTCAAATCTTCAAAATGATGCCGCCTCATCTCTTATAGTCCAGCACTTGGGCAACTCGTCACCTGTCACCTTTATGACATTTCTCTCCTTGACCCCGCTCCCCGCTTTGCTTAGAGTTCCCAGAATGTTCATCCTGAATTAATCTTGCCCTTATTTCCTCGATATAATTTACTCATCTATTGCATTCACCAGGATTTTGTTTGCTGCATGATTACTTGTGTCTCTACTGAGTTTAGATTCTCCCCTTCCCCAAAACCAATGGCATCTCTTGTGTTCTTTACAGAGTGATAGGCTGTGGCACAGCCACCTGAAAGTTTGTGAACACTACTTTTAAGTGGTTCCACCCCAAGGTCCCTGGAGAACTGGCCAAGAACCGGCTTTCCTAACAAGTTTCTGGGGTTTACGGCTGCGGCTGCGGACACGAGGCTAAAACTTTTGAGAAACACCGCTTCCCAAAATACGAAGAAAAGTGAGCCTCACATGTAGGAGCCTCTGTCCTGGTGTGGCAGGGAACACAAGTTTTAAAGCATGATGTATAGAAGCAGAAAGTCACGTTTGGATTCCACGTCTCTCACTTAATGTTTGATCAAGGGGCTAAACCTTCGGAGTTTTCATTTCCGGGTCAGACAGCTGGTGCCATCATTAACTCTGTTATAGTTTGTTCTGCCAAGGCCAACTGGCATCACACTTGCAAAATGTACTGAAGTGTTCGCTACTGATCCTTACCTATGTATTCTACGCGTTACCTTTATAAGAAAGGTTTTGTGCCCAGCCACAATAGTTTATCTCAAAACATTTTCCTGGACTTTTGACTAAAGAACATTTCCTTTGAGTTAATGTAATAGTAATTTCCATTTCATTTGAAGAGGCTTTGAAAAGTAAGAAGTCAGGTACATCAAAACAATTATTTTATAAGGGAGCTAGCATTAAAAAAAAATACAATGTATAAAACCAGGTTGCTGAGGCAAAATGTCATCTCCCACTGCTTTGTTAGTCCACAGCATTTAGTAGTTGCAGGAACATTATAAAACATAGTTCAATTTTCTTTATTGTTACTTTTCTTGGGGGGGTTGGAGTTATTTTTTTTATTATGGATTTTATGATAAATAACTGAGCTTCAACAGCACTTTTGAATTTGCTAGACATTAAAACAATAGAGAAAGACCATCTTATAAATTGAAACTCACATGTGTGAACACTAAATGCTGGGATTTGATTTCTTTGTTTCTATAGAAACAAAAGAAAATTGAGATTAAAATAAGCTAAAATGGAATGTGTTTTATGAAATAGATAAAGGAGCTTATTTTACTTGTGGGCTGTGCAGTGCGGTAAAATGTTTACATTTAAAATCCAAGCTGTCTTTGGACCATTCCGCCTTATTAGGAAAGGACCCATGGAGTGGGGGTTGGGCTGGAGACTCTGGAAGTGGAGGTAGGGGCTCAGGGCAGGCTGTCCTGTTGTTGTGAGTAGGCAGTTTGATATCAGTAGAAAAGCCAGGCTTTTTGTTATTTTTTTCTTATTAGAGACATTTCCGTGGATAGTTGGATAAGGGGCAATGAAAACAGTCTTCAGTGTAAAAACCCAGGCCAACAACCTCTGTGGTGTTAAAGTCATGGTAACAGTTTAGCCAAGACATCAGTGATAATAAGTCCTTGGGTTGCTAAAGATAGACCAACAGCCAGGTAATGGTGGCGCACGCCTTTAGTCCCAGTGCTTGGGAGGCAGAGACAGGTAGATCTCTTGGTTCAGGGGCAGCTTCATCTACAGAGTGAGTTCCAGGCCAGCAAGGGTTACACAGAGAAACCCCGTCTTGAAAAAGAAAAACCAAAACAACAACAACAACGACGACAACAACAAGCAAACAAAAACAAAGCAAAAGACAGACCAGTAGCAGAAACAATCAAAGAACCAATGTTCTCTGTAACGATGCAGAAGAAAGAGAACCAAGAGACGATCCCCAGGAAAGAGGCCAAGTCTTATGAAGTGCATGGTGCCATTTGTGGAGGATCGAAAGCGGCCGTCTCAGCTGAAGGTCATGTTCACGCGCATGTGTAATCGGGGCATATGGAAACCAAAGGGTAACCTCAGATGTTATCACTCAGGAACACTGTTCACTTTGCTTTTTGAGACAGGGGACTCTACCTAACACGGCATACTCATGTTCTAGCAGTGATAATCCTTCTAAGCACATAAAAGAGTGATGATTCTGTTCCTTCTAACAGTACAGCTCAGTGGGGAAAGTTTCAGATTGGCAGGTACCTCGTCTGTAATTTATGAGATGTTCTGCTCTTCTAGATCTCAGCCGGACAGCCTGCGTTAACAGAATTCATAATTTCCCCTATTAAATCCACGGTACAGTATCAGAACTAATAGTATGTTGCAGAAAATGGTAAGAGCAGGCATGAAGATGAAAGCGAATCCCAAGCCCCTCATTTCATGTGCTTTTGCTGAAGTCCAACAGGAATTGAGCTATAACTGGTGTTTTGCATCCGTCTACACATATGCAGCCTTGTGATTGATATATTTGTTCAATATTAGACAATGTCGCACATAACTTAAAATATAGTTTTCCTCAAACTAAATTAGGAGAAGTGCAGAGAAAATGCATTATTCAATACGCACAGTGTCCCACACGTTACACTGGTGGGAACTTTCTTTGTGTATTCAAATGGGGAAGAAAAACCAAGTGGAAATAAAAATCACATGTGACAGAGACATGGGCAACTGGGTAGGGGATGTTGATCATGCTGCGTCTGAGAGCCACTGGGAAGGCTAATTTCTCTTAAATGATCATGATATTATTGTATGATATTATTGTATGGTACGACAAACATCCAGGAGGGCAGGTGATAGCTCTAAGGTAGTTTCTTGTTGTCGTCATTGTTGTTGTTTGGGTTTTGTTTTCCAGCCAATCAAAATGACACCATTAGGCATTCAGGACTATTCATTTCTCTGCTCTGAGTGTGGTTTTGTCCCACACTGAATCAGAGTTTTGTTGCAACTTAAGCATCACTTAGCTGAATTTAATTCCTAACAGGGGCAATGTACTTTGCCCAAACCCTGACAAAAGCATAGTATTTCTCTGATGTCTTCTACTCGAGAGCTCGTGAAATCAGTATTCTCCACTATATTGCAGAGGCTAACTTTTAAAAATAACTGTGGTTTTTTACTTAGCTTGACAGTGCTGCTGCTGGTGGTGGTGGGGTAGTGGTGATAGCAGAAAACAAACCACATATAATTAATGACATGAGCAAGATTCATTGAGAAGATATTTGCATTCTAAAAATATCCAGAGAGTTGCTGCATACTCCCATACATACATAGAGTATATGTATAGTTGCCCAGTAGGAGAAATATGGCCTCTCCTAAAATGATATTTTTTTTTACATCCAAATTGTAATAAGAAAATCAAACAAAGTTCCCAGATTTTAACACAGAGGAAACAAGAAATCTGAAATAGTAATATCCCTCTAGACGTTTCCTCTCTCTCAGGTTTTATGATTGCCTTTGATTCAGCTGGAGGACTTGGGGAAGACTGTTTGATTTGGCTTCACCACACATGGCTCCTCACATTTGCCCGGTTCCCCATTTAGCTGATTTTACAATCTACCAACTTGCATCCTGAAGAAAGACCCTTTACAACTGAGTAGGTGAATACACTGATTTTGAAATTGTATTAAACTTTTTGAACTTTCCTAAAAATTTTAAGCTCCATTTACTGTGGAAAAGAGTAATTTGAGCTAGAACTCAAGCCAGAAAGTGCTCTATTTAGGAGAGATTGGCCTTAAATCTTTTTGGTAATGCTTTATAAGGGAAATATAAAATTTAACCAGTTAGCTGACCCTTGACAGGAAATGAAAATTTGAACAACTTTATAACATGTTAAAGATATGATATAATTTCAGATCTTGTCACCATACATTCTGCTTCTCACCCTGCGGTGAGCACCCCTAAATTGGTTTTGGTGTGTATGATGTGTCTTGTGTGGTGTGCGTGCAGGTCTGTGTGCACCTGTACCTGCAGCGTGTGGAGTACATGCATGTGTGTCTGCACCTGTGCATGCAGATGAGTCTATCCCAGGTGGAGGTAGAAGTTGAGCCCAGGCATCCTCTTCAAATTCCTCTCTACCTAATTTTTTTTTTTAAACACGAGTTATCTCGCTGAACCTCAGAGCTCCTCAGTTTAGTTAGGCTAGCTGGTCAGTGAGTTTCCAGAGTTCTACTTGTTTCTATCCCGAGACATTAGGACCAAAGGCTGGAGAAGCGTGCTACCACCCCTGGTTTCTTATGGAAGTGTTAAATTGAACCTAGACCCTTGTGGTTGGATGCAGGTGCTGAGCACCACATATTTGCAATATTATCCTCTTGATAAACTCATCATATTAAGAGTACGTTCATATTAACTCAGATAACAAAGCTACTGAAGGTTAGATGGGTTTGGGAAGGTTCTGGATGATTTAACATTAGAAATTTGACCCAGAAGAGATAAATCTTTGTAGGTGTTAAATAATTTACACTTGTTGCTAGGAATTGTGTGTCTGTCTTAAAGGCAGAAATTTTGACATTCTATACAGCTACATTATAGACTTTCCCTCTTTCTGTGCTTCGAGTCAAATCTAGGATTCTTTTTTTTTTTTTTTTTTTTTTTTTTTTGGTTTTTCGCACTGGGTTTCTCTGTGTAGCTCTGGCTGTCCTGGAACTCACTCTGTAGACCAGGCTGGCCTCGAACTCAGAAATCCACCTGCCTCTGCCTCCCAAGTGCTGGGATTAAAGGCGTGCGCCACCACTGCCCAGCTAGGATTCTTCTCTAACATGAATGTACATATAAGTTGCCAATAAAGTTCGATGATAAAACATTTTGATGTTGTTCAGAGGTAAAATAAAATGTTTTTTGTTTTTTTTTTAAAAAAAGAGCACTTTCATTATTTCCAATCTTGACATCGTGGATATCTTGGGCTCAAATTTCCCCCATTCCATTTCTTAAGCTTGTTAGTTGCTAGGGAACCTATTGATCTTTGGCATCTTCCAAACTTGTACCATATGATGTTGCACTGACTGACCATGGTAACACAAGTCTGTAATCCTAGCTACTCCGGAGGCTGAGGCAGAAGAAGATCAAATATTGGCTACAGAGCAAATTCTAGCCACCCTGGCAAAGCTTAATGAGACTATCTCAAAATAAAAAGTAAAACAGTAAAAACAGAAAAACAAAAACAAAAACAAAAAACTAACCAACCAAAAACCAAAAAATCAAACCAAACAAACAAACAAAAAAAAACCCTAAATAAAACAAAAAAACCAGAAGACTAGTGTGTAACTCAGTGTTAGAATATTTGCCTACTGTGCATGGAGCCTTCAGTTCAATCAACAGTCTGAAAGAAAGAAAGAAAGAAAGAAAGAAAGAAAGAAAGAAAGAAAGAAAGAAAGAAAGAAAGAAAGAAAGAAAGAAAGAAGATACTGAAGCCGTATATCTGGTGGAAGACTGCCTTGTCTGGCCTCAGTGGGAGAAGATGCACCTAATCCTGTAGAGACTTGATGCCCCTCTCAGAGGCAAAGGGGAAGGGAGACAACATTTGGGATGTAAATAAATAAAATAATTAATAGTTATTATATATAAGTATCTGCTGAATGAATAAATGAACTTAGCAATGTTAATTACTTTTATCATTACAGTATCTGCACAATGGGGAAGTACCCATTGGCAAGTACTTAGGACACAGAGAGGGTTTATGTTACAAGAAGGGAAACCTTTTGTAATGGAGATTTTGTTTTTTGAAGAAGGCATTGGTATGGAGCTCCTTTTAATTATAGGAAGCTCTCCCAAATGTATGTTTGCACTAGTATCTGTATGTTGGCATACGAGAAATACAGAAATGGCACCATCAAATGTTTTCTTCTTTGTCATTAGACTGAACTTACAGAGTGGCAGTGAGACATTTCCTTTCATTGTTTTGCATTAAAAAAGAGGCAATGAATAACTCTTGGCAATAGAGAAGACACTTTTCAGTATGTCAGTCTCTAGGTCAAAGGTCAGGCTTCCCTCTGCGGCTGACATTTAAAACATTTTTTCAAGGTTTTAATTATAATATAGTTACATCACTTCCCCCCTTTCTATTCTACATCCAGGCCCTCCCAGGTCCCCCCACACCTGCTGCTTCTCAAATACATGGCCTCTTATTCCTTAATTCTTATTGATATAAATTCATATGTATATGAATAAATATTTAAACAGAACCTGCTGAGTCTGCTCAGTGTTGCTTACATACATATGTTGTTAGAGCTAAAGTTTTGATCATTTTACAATTTCTTGACATCTTTACTATGATGGGAATAGAGTGAGAGCCAGTCATGGATTCTGTCCTTTCCTGGCAGAATGCTTGTCTGTGAAGATGCTGGTGTGTGGTGAAGGACAAAACAATGTCTGGAGAAAACCATTTTGGGGGGGATCAGTTTGAGCAGAAGTACCTTGCACTCAGGATCTCAAACTCATATTGGCTGTAGCTGACCTGGGAGCCTCTCATTCTGGCATGGTTATGAGAATTCGTATTTTTTCTTAAAGATTTATTTATTTATATATCTTATATAAATCTGTCTGTATGTATGTCTAGATGCCAGAAGAGGGCATTGGATTCATCATTGATGGTTGTGGGCCTCTGTATGGTTGCTGGGAGCTGAACTTAAAACCTCTGGATGAGCAGTCACTGTTCTTACCCAGCGAGCCTTCTTTCCAATCCTGAAGATTTACTTATTTTTATGGGTATGGGTATTTTTCCTCCATGTATGTTCGTGCACGATGTTGTTACAGTGCCAGAAGAAGCAAAAAGGACGCTGTTGGATCCCCCTGGAACTGGAGTTATAGATGGTTGTTAGCCACCATGTGGGTGCTGGAAATCAAACCTACATCCTCTGGAAGAGCTGCCAGTGCTCATCATCTGAACAATTGCTTAATTGCCAAGGGCCTTCTGCACATCTCAAAACACCAATTGAGATAAGTTCAAAATGGCCGGCGATGGAAGTGGATCTCCTCTGTGTTTCTTTTGGATGATCCCACTTCATTTTAGACTGCCCTGATGTGGTTCCAATGTAGACTTTAGAGCAAGGATACTGGGCTTCAGGTTATACTACCAGTGAAGTAGCTTAACTACTTACACATTAATAATACCAATGCCTACTTTTCAAGACTTCGCAAGGGCTAAAAGTCTTCATATATGTAAACTGCCTAGAACAGTGTCAGGCACATGGTAACATAGTCCAAACAATCAATGCCAGTTTTGAAAATGTTCCTCCTTTCCCTTTGTCCCAGGGCTGTTGTACAGCAATTTCTTCTAAGATAAAACATTCCATCATGGTAGAAAGTTTATGTTCCAAAGGGAGGCAAGTCAAGATTCAGGAAAGAAACAACACAAACAAACTTCAGGAAGTCCCTAAAACTGACCAGATTCCTGAGGTTCCTTGTTGCCCAGGCATGTATAAGCAATAAGTTCCGCTGGGCTCCTAGACCAGCTGAGCTGCTTAGAAGAGCTACTTTCCAATATTAAGCTGTCAATAAGTCATGTGCTGAGCTGTGAGCCATGCTAGGGTGGACTTTTGGTGAAGCAGCTATCTTTGAGCCTGTTCTACTTCTGTAGGTAACCCCTTACCCATATTCCCATAAGTAATACCAATAAAATTCACTGGTTCATCAAGCTGGGCTCTCTGGTGGTATCCTTTTTCGGTCTATTATTGGTTCCTTATTTGGGGTGAGTGGATATTTATCCATGTCTCCCTGGAAATAGTGGCATCTTTGGTAAACCTGTTTCTGAAAGCCAGAATATTATTGAGTATTTGAAGACATGGATGACTTTCACTCTGTCATGAAAAAAATCTCTACTATATGAGTGATACCATCATACTATGGATGTATAATTTATATAACCTGAAGACAGAGATCCCAAAGGTCATGTTATTAGAATGGTATATATTCAAATTTGGAGACGCTTTGCTTCAAAGGTTATCAGAAAAGAAAGGTCATTCTCTCTGTGTGTGTGTCTCTCTCTCTGTCTCTCTCTCTGTCTCTCTCTCTGTTTCTCTCTCTCTGTCTCTCTCTGTCTCTCTCTGTCTCTCTCTGTCTCTCTCTCTCTCTCTCTGTCTGTCTTTATCTCTCTGTCTCTTTGCCTCTCTCCCACCCTCAGCCTAGGGTAGCTTTATTAGTGTAAGGAGACTTCCCTGTTTCTACAACTCCATTGTGGCAGCCATTAGACAATTCACAGAATTTGTCACTTTCTCAACCAAGTTTCTGATTTCTATTTTGAACTGTTGTCTATGAATATCTATTGTAAAAAGAAAAAAAAGTCTCCCTCCCTCATAAGATAATTTTGTAAGAGGTAGAAAAGAATTAGAACAGGACGAAATCAGAGCTATTCTGAGAACTAGAGTTTGCTCTAAGAGAACAGGTGTGTAAGAGTGGATGGGTGTGGATCCCAACAGGGGTCCTGTGACCACACTGACTATCACCCCAACTCCCTGCCTTTGGTATTTCTGATCATCATATTCAAATCTAATATCCATTAACCAACCTCCCTCCCTCCCTCCCTCCCTCCCTCTCTCCCTCTCTCCCCCTCTCTGTTTACATAGCTTGATATATAGCCCAGGCCAAACTTGAACTGGTAACCTCCTGCTTCACCCAAGCACATCTGATTTACCTTCCTTTCTCTGTAAAAACAAATCCACAAAGCCATTCTACAGTTGCTCTTATTGACCTAAAAGTAGAAAAGCAACTCTAACAAAAAGCTTTTGCATCATAGAAGTATTTTCCTATGGATGATTCATGTCACAGGCTCTAGGGACAGTTGTCATACTTGGCACAGGTGATCAAGGCAGGGGTAGGAGTCATGGTGGCGACAGGGCAACCCAACTCTCTTGATCTCTAGGCTTGTTTCATGGCAAGAGATCTGATGGGAGGTTTGCTTGATATAGACTCACAAACACTGAGGCCAGTGAGAGATGCTGGACTGTAGCTGGGTGGCTGGGGACTTTTAAGGGTAGGGACTCATTCCTCCAATTCCATGTCAGCTGGGGGAGGGGGTGGTTTTGGAAAAAGTGAAGGTAATATGTTTGCTCTGTGCTGACAGGCTAACTGAACAGGAATTGCTTTATGCATGGTGCACACACTATACATGTTTGATCATAAACATACATGCATGCTTAAAGATAATTCCTACACATTTTTAAATCCATCTTCTCTGGTGCATAATTTTCCACTTATTTCTCTAAGACTATTGTCACCCCGTTTGCCCAAAATATTGCATTGTCTGAAGGAAAATGGAAGTCATCCTATTGGAAAACAGAAAGAGAACACAAACTTAATTTGCTTTTGAGTTCACCCTCATGGTAGTGAAAATGAAACAAAAATCAAAATTAAATCAAGATTTTAGGATTATGGTAGAAGTGTGGAATTAAATGCTCTATAGTATCCTTCTTCAGCAACCAGATCATTTGAAAATTCTTGTGACCAAAAGAACTTGGTTGCCCCAACACTAAGTTCAGAGCAGACTCACTGACTCCAGACAGAAAGCAATTATGTGGGGATATTGTATTGCTATTGCCTGCAATTTAGATAAAGCAAGCAGAGAGCTGGTGGATAATGCATGCACTCACACACACACACACACACACACACACACACACACACACACACACACACACCCTTTCTCCACAAAACTAGTCTAACACCATACTTAGGCTTGTCTTTTGTTTCCGGAACAAAGTAAAAACCTTCCCTCTTAAAACACTCTGGGTCACAAAACAAACAAACAACAAGCAAACAAAAAACCCTCACAACTTGCTGTTTTAGGAACAAGTAGAAACTACCTTCTCAGGGGACACATAGAGTTTAGCTCATATACTTAGCACCTCACTAGCATTTCAAACATTTAAAGCAATCTCTGCCCAACAGTATTGCCAGGCAGGGAAAGGGTCAAGGAAATGGTTTTCTCTGTTTTGTTTCTTCCTCTTAACTTAAAGATGGTAAAAAACAAAAGCTATGATCTTCACTTAGACAATTGCTTCTCGTCTTATGCCCAGCTCCATCACCCAGGCTGGTTGCCCTGCATCTCCTTACATTGGCACATAGCAGCCTCTGAACCTTAAACTGTCATAGTGGACTATACGATGTGACTTTCCTCACATGGTCAGTGATGGGGCCACAGCAATGTGACATTGTCATTTGATAAGCCAGGGTCAGGAGTCACTTGATTGCTTTGATTAGATGTCAAAGAGTTAAATACCTAATTTTTTTAGAAGTAAATTACCCAGCATGTATGGTCCTGTTGAACATCCTATCTGAGGCCAGAGGGTATCTGTAAGGCCTATGGATGTGGATGGTCAGGGGCTATTTACCTGCTGTGCTATAACTCTGTGAAAAAGCTTTGGTGAGAATTAGAGACTGATTTCAAGGGGCTCATGCATCGTGATCACAGAATCAAGCAAAGAATCAGAGGATATGATGTTATGTGAATTAATGAAAGTTTTTTTTCTTTCAAATATTGATATTGTCTATACTCTAGGGAGAAAGTAGGACCTTAATAAAGGGAAGAGTGTTTTCTTAAAGTCCAATTCATTGAAAAGATTAAGTTAGCATTGTAGAGATCTTATATGTATAGATCTACATAAGTATTGGATGCACATATTTATGTGCACATATGCACATATTTATATACATACATGTGATATGTACTACACACACCACACACATAATGTTTTAGAGATGACTCAAGGGATAAGATGTGCTTCACGTCACTGTTTGGAATACAGTGAGCCAGGTAAGTAGGCAGAAGAGGTTTTGCCAAAGTCATCATGAAGGAGATGAAATGCCTGAGCCAAAGGAGAGGGAGGAGAATCCCTTATCCTCCCTCTGGTCTCCATCTCCACTCTTCTCCCAATCTATCCATGAGTGAGAATAGGTGGAGGCAGCAGGAGAGTAGGTGGAGGACTTTTAGAAAATGGATTCTATTTACAACCTTAACATTTCTCACGTGAGCAGGTTGTTTAAAAGATTTAATCCCGGATGATACGGAGCCAAAGCAAAGCATTTTCCAGGTCCTTCCTGTTACCAATCTGCTCACACTCAACATTCCAAATTTGGTGATGCAGATAGTGGGCATTCAGCACATTCAATGCAAAAGTAAACATTGGGTAATAACCAACCCAAACATGCCTGGTCCCTATAGGAGGCAAGTAATTCTAGGTGACTAATTCTTTGCCATTAGACTGTTTCCTCATTCACACTGTTTGACTGTGTTCTGTGCCTAACCAAGTTATGACTAAGAACAAACAAAAACAAGAATCAGTTTTAATCCATCTGGCACAAGGAGTTGTCTTATTGAGCAGAAGAGATGTGACTTTGTGTTTCCTATCTAATTGTTAACATTCTGTCTTAGCACTGAGGCATAGCGATGTTCCAATAGCTGGCTTGACTTCCTCTTTAAACTGTGGCTTCCACCATTACTTTACTCCTAGCAATTCAAGCCAGAGAATTCTTACTTCCACACTGCTTTCTAAGATACGTGCCCTTCTGTATTTTATATCACATTCTTGGTTTTAGGTCACCATATTAATTGGCATGACTCAGAGAGTCAAGTCCACAAAGCATTTAACCAGTGAGAAGTATAAGCTCACATAACTCTGGTAAAATGAACTAGGCTCCCAAGTCTGGGATTTCAGTGGGACCTTCTGTCTCACATGACCTTCCAAGACTGACCTTGCATACATCTTACTGAAAAGGTATGTTTCTGAATTTCTTTCCTAGATCTACCCATCAAATATATTTTCCCCACAGGAATACCCAGTACTATTGAAGTGGATAATTAACATTCAAGGTGCCGAGACCACGTCCACATGATGAAAAGTGTTTTGGAAGGGAATAAATGAGTGCATTACTAATGAACGATTTTTTTCCCTTTACAAAAAGTCACTGAATTACTCTATCCAGGCAGCCTACTGTCCGATAATGCATTGATAAATGGGGGAATAGACAATCACATTAAGAATGCCAGAACATCATTTGCGATTCTCAAAGTTGGTATTCAGAATCAACAAGCAATGGGCAATGGACTTCCTCTCAGAATTAGAGGTGCTAACTCACTTGGGACTATAGCTACACCCTCCATTGAGGGATGAGGTGTAGCTCCAAAGTACAATACTTGCCTAGCACAGGCAGGGCCTTGGGCTTCATCCCAGTTTTGCCAGACAGGAAAAAAAAAATGGAACAGATAGTTTCTACTCTCAAGGGCTGTTACTTCAGGGAAGTAGTTTCTAAATCGTATTGGCTGGGACTCACAATGAGAAATATGTTTCACATTGTAATGCAAATTCCTGTGTACAGTTGAGACAAAGGTCTCTAAAGTGCTTACTTTACTATTGAAACTGTAGGCTGGTACTTTTTCATTCCATTGCATTGTATTTCACTGAAACAAAAAAAATTGCTAGTTGCAAACCATGAAATTAGTATTGCTAAAGGGGAGCCATGACACCCAGCTTGCAAAACAGTGATTTACCAGTTAGACCTGATCTGTATTAGTGTGTACGTCTGTGTACATGTGTGTGTGTGCGTGTGTGTGTGTGTGCGTGTGCGTGTGTGTGTGTGTGTGTGTACAGGTGTGCTCACCTGTTCAGTTCAGAGGTCATCATTGGTTGTCTTCTTTCAGCACTTCTTCAGCTTATTTTGGGGGGACTGGTCCTGTACCAAACCTGGAGCTTTACTCTTCTGGTTAGAATGACTGCCTGGTGAACTCCCTGGATCTGCCAGTCACCCATCAACCTCACCTCCACCCCATGCCTACCAGCCAGCACCGGGAGTTCAAACTCATGCCACCATGACTAGATGTTAAGAGTGATCCAAACTCAGGTCCTTTACCTTGCACAGAAAGTATGGACTCATTGAGTCATCTCCTTTACCCAACTCCCCTCATCTGAATTTTTATAAGTATAGCTCATAGATGAAGACATGTTCATTAAAATGTGTCCTGGTGGGGTGAGTAGGCTAAGAACTCCCTTAAGGACTAAGAATGATAGACAATGCAGAATGTGGTAGCACATGTTAATAAAAAGATGATGAAAATATAACAGAAAATAGTAGAATAAAAAAGAAGGTGCCTCGGAAAGGCCACAGTTATGTTGATCAAAGAAGTCAAGCACACAATAGAGGTTAGGTCTCAGTGCTGGATTCTCCCCTTCCTGGCTCTGTAAACACAAGTGTGCTCGCCCCAGATCAGAGGCCTGGTTCCATGGTCTCTAATGTTGGCAAGCTAGAGTCTGACTAGCCAGAGTATGGTAAGAATTTTTAATAACAGTGTTTATAAAGAACACAGCAGGGCCTGGTGTGAAGCAAGCATTCAGGAAGTACGTCAAGAAATACTCTTTTGAAAGTCAGATGGTCATATTTGTGAATAGCAGTTTTCTTTCACCTAGAATCTGGCTTTAGCAGTCTAGCATCCTGGAAGGAGCCTCATGCCTTCAAAACATTTCATCAGGCAAGGTCATACCTCCTGTTAACTAGCAGGCAAGGGCAACAACTCACCTTCCTTCCTTCCTGACTGTAAACCAGTTGATGGTTAGTGTGCCAGTGAGGAAAGATAGTCCCTGGCCGTGGCTCACAGAGGTCAGTGTAGAGGTCCCAAGGCTGCTTTGAATCCTGCCTTCTTATTGGTACCACTTTTTAAAGCCAAGTTTTGGGAGCTCCATCTTCAGGAAGAATGGGAGTAAACAGCAGACTATGCTAGGTGCCAAGTTTGGAACTGTCTGGAACTGACAGACTGAAGCCATGTTTTCATGAGCCTAAGGGAGAATGTGCCACAGGAACCTTTGGGTAAGAGGTTTGGGTGATGTGGCTCTAATAGGTGTTTAGCATCTCTGAGCTTGCTCAGGATAGGTCTTTCTCTTTTTTTCTTCCTGCCCAAGTATCTTCTCTTTTTTTCATTCAGAGTTAGAAGTATATAATGTTTCCTTATATTCATCTCAAATTTTTGGCAAAATTAATTTTCAAAAGTTGTATATATTTGAGATAAAAGCATGATGTTTTTAGGATTTAGTGTGTGTGTGTGTGTGTGTATGTGTGAGAGTGTGTGTGTGTGTGTGTGAGTGTGAGTGTGTGTGTGAGTGTGTGTATGTGTGAGAGTGTGTGTGTGTGAGTGTGTGTGTGTGTGTGTGAGTGTGTGTGTGTGTGTATGTGAGTGTGTGTGTTTGTGTGTGTGTGTGTGTCGTGCCTGCATTTATACATGTGTATTGTATGTGTTACTGGTACCCAAGGAGCATAGAAGAGGACACAGATTCCCCAGAACTGTGTTTACAGATGGTTGGGAACTGATCCCCTGGTCCCCTGCAAGAGCAACAAGCCCTCTTAGCACTGAGCTGTCTCTCTAGGCCCAGAACATGAAGGTTTTATTTGCATACATGTGGCAAAATGATTACTGCGATCAAACCAATTAACATATCTATCAGTTCAAATAGTTCCCCGCTTGATATGTAGTGAGGACATTTTTGATTGATCTTCCTAGCAAAGTCCAAGGAGATGATGCAATATTATTACCTACGGTCCCAGGCTATGTGCTGGTTTTTCGGAAATCATCTTAGAGGCAACCCAATATCAATTAAGTATGACTCATTACTATCTGCATTTGTCACATTGATTCACTTAGAAAACAATATTTTAAAAATCCAGTAGCCGGGCAGTGGTGGCGCCCGCCTTTAATCCCAGCACTTGAGAGGCAGAGGCAGGTGGATTTCTGAGTTTGAGGCCAGCCTGGTCTACAGAGTGAGTTCCAGGACAGCCAGGACTACACAGAGAAACCCTGTCTCGAAAAAACAAACAAACAAACAAACAAAAAACAAAACAAATCCTGTAGGGGAAGATTTAGTAATCTGAAATTTTCATTCCTGTGTTAAATCATTCTCTTTATTATTTAAATTGTGTAATACATAGAAAAAGTATAGTGTATACTTTTTTTTTGTTTTAAAAGAAATGAACCCTTTGACTGTTAGGCTGACATTTCCCCATTTCTTTACCCAGCAGTTCCTGGTAAGCTGACTTTTCCATTCTTCTTTTCTATGAGCCCACCTTTTGGCGATTCTGCATATTAGAGACATTTAGTATTTGTCTCTCTCTGGCTGGCTTATTTCTTTTAGTACAATATCTACAACGTTTGTCTATGTTATAAATAAAAAGCTTTCCTGCACAAACCAGCAACTGCTAGCATGTATTGAACACCGTTCTATCAGCCACACACTATAATTTCTTATATATATGTCTATATATATATATATAGACATATATATAGACATATATATATGTCTAAGTTCATGGTCTCTTAATACATCTTAAAGGACTGTGCTTAGATATGCACATATTATATTGTCACCTCTTAAACTCTAAGTACCTATTGCATAATGCTAAGGGCATTCATATTCACAAACATTTTACATTTTAATTTTACCTAGTGAGACAATATAATAATGTATAGAGATCACTTGAATTGGCACAGAAGTATTTAGTTATAATTGAAATATAAAGAATAAGGGCATTCTTTATCGACTTTAAAATAACATTCAAAACTTTTTAAAATAATTTTCAAAATATGGATTTAAAAAATGGTAAAAGCAGTAAAGGATGATAATTTCTGGAACACTCCATTCAAATGTCCTACTTCATGGCCACAAGATGAGCAACTGGAGGAAGGGCTATTTGGGCTGACGACAGGATGCTGCCAATGAGGGTTGTGCTCTTTACTGAAGCCTGGGAGTCTCCCCTCAGGATGAGGTGTCTCTGCAGAGGGTGGGGTATCTTTGCTGAGGGCAGGGAGTCTCTTTCAGATATTTTTGAGGCATCTCAAGTGTATTTAGGGTGTTTGTTGGGAATTTGGAGTTTGAATTCCCACTCCTGCAGATTCTGATTCAGAAAGCTCGAGGTGAAGCTCAAGGATTACTTACAAGTCCCACAGATCATTCTAACTTTAACTCGAGATGTTGGTCTAGGAGACTTTCTACAGATCTGGATGCTTTTGCCTTCACAGATCTTGTTTAATTTTTCATTGTTACTAATTTTTTTATACAATATATAAAACTCCCAGACAGTACCTATCTCCTTACCTATCCAATTTCATTACTCTCTCTTTTTCTCTGTGTCCCTGGTGCCTGTCTGTTATGGAAAGTCTTTGTTCTGGATATAATTAACACCAAGGAACAAGTCTGAAGCAAGCTTCTGTGGGAATGGACTGTCGGATCCAGAGGACTTCAGTAAAATGATATTTTACACACCCATAGTGTGTCATACCTAAAGTCTCCAAGGAAAACAAGAAGATTTCTGTCATTTCTGTGTCTAAGACAAATGATCTCACATCTGTAAAATATGTCAGCATCTACAGAGCTTTATGTAGGCATCATTGCTGCCTTTATCATTCTTGTTTTATGAGCAGTGAGCTTAAGAAAATGAAGAGGCTGGTGTGCTGTTATGCAGGGAGACCTGAGATGGGCAGTGATGGCTGTAGGCATTCCCTGGTTGGAATTCTGAAGGTTCCATTCACTCAGCTTCTAGGGGACTAAGTTGGTAACCAATGTCCTGGGTTCTGGTCCAACATAAAACTGTACCCTGCAGTCAATCTCTGGGCATCAAGCCACGCCAACCTTTGAGTCCTATACTGACAACTTCCCTGAAACTCATTTCCTCTCCGTCCATCGCCTTCCTGCACAAATCAGCAACCCCTCCTGTGCACTACTTGGAAACATTCCTGCAAAGAACTAGAACACTACCCTTCCCAGTATGTATTAGAAAGAGATGAGAAAAAGATGAGGAAAGGGTAGGCGTCAAAGTCTTCATTCCCAATTGCACAAGCCAACTAACTCTCTGTGCACCTGTGGCCATGTATAAGGTAATGATAGTCACCAAGCATGTATGGGTAATCACTCCTAGAACCCAATAATTGTGGGTAACTGTTTTTATGAAGAGATATTATATGATGGTAGAACCACCAAATTCATGCTGCATATTTAAGGCTTAACTCTACTTGGACATTAAAGGCGATATTAGATATCTCCCATAGGTATTCCAAAGCTGTCATAGGCCGAAATACTTCTAATTCCTGGAAGAAGTGTATGAGAAGGAATAAGGAGGATATCTTGGGAACAGCAACAATGTTAGGACAAAGAAACCATGAATACTGTTTGGACACAACTCAGCAAAGTGTCAGACACACCGTAATCCTGCTTCTGAAGAAACAAGAGATCTAGTTAGTGACTACTCTTAGGGCTATTTTCTAGCCCAAGAAACAGATCTCATTAAAAAGCATCATGCAAATATGTATCGTCTCTCCCTTAAAGTCTCACATCTTTTCTTCTAATAGAGGTTACCGGATGGTAAGATGGGTGGAAGAAGCAAGAATCCTGGATAAAGGATGCCAAACTACAGTGAGCCGATATCAGTGAGAGCCTGCACTCAGTTCAGACAGATGACTATGGCTCCCAACAGCCTACTGCACATCTTATGAAGAACTGGAGAGGTGCAGAGACCCTCATCGTGAAGGAGTGGTGAAGAGAAGGACATGTCAATTCTCTGCTTTGTCCTTGCATAGTGCATCCAAGCACTGGGTCACTACTCTGGACTTTTAAAAAATATGTCCTCTGATCTTTGCTCTCCAGGGGTAGCAGGAGTATCTGTGTACACGCGCGTATGCACATACACACATGCACACAAACAAAAATTTAAAAATCATAATAAAAATACTCAATGTGTCCTGCCAACTGTGCTATGTACTGCAGATGTGCCAGAAGAGTGAGCTGATGCATTCTCTGCAGAGAATATGGACAGACAAGAAATTACCATACACCCAATGGTCTTAGATCCAAAGGTCAGCATCTCTAGGCTTTGTCTTGGACACAATCAATGTGTGCTAAGGGCCTCACCCAGATGACGTCATTGTCTGTCTTTTCAATGTCTCCTGTTAATATAGAATTCATCTTGCACAATCTAGCCCCCCTTCTCTCTTTCTTTCTCTGGCCTTATTTGATCGGGGGTGGGGTGGGGGTTCATGTCCTGGCATAATTCCAGTCTTGTGGAATAAGGCCAGCCGTGACGGAAGGCTGTGGTAGCAGTCTACACAGGCTACCTCCAAACCTACTGAAGGTGACATTGAACTTCATCTTCTTCTGTTCTACATTCCTGGTGCCAGATCACTGGTATACACCAGCACGCCTGCTTTTATGTGGTATGAGGATCAAACCCACTGTGTATGCTAAGCAAGCGCTTTAACAACTAAGACCCTTTACCAGCCTCTAATGCTTTAACTCCAAACTTTGACTAACGTGTAGGTGTGGTGGGTGGCTAAGCTTCCATATCTTACTGGCCATCCTCTTGGATTTGGACTCTCCTTTCTGAAAAGGAGGACAGGGGATGAAGAAGAATTAAGTTATCTTAAGTGCTGGGGAGAACTTCAAAGGCCAATAAGGAGTTGAGTACAAAATGCTAAAGAGTCTGGATGATCAAATAATTGTTCTTTTTCTCAAATTTTCAAATGAAATTTATTATTCTAAAAAGGATATTGAAAACATGCTAACTTATCCAGTTATGTTTGATGACAGGGGAATGCTCCAGAGGCCAGAGGGCTTTTTTTCCCCCTTGACGTAAAGGCACAACTGTGCTCTTTGGAAAGAGCTGAGTCATGGGAGCATCTGGGAGCTTGCTTTCTTCTTCTTCTTCTTCTTCTTCTTCTTCTTCTTCTTCTTCTTCTTCTTCTTCTTCTTCTTCTTCTTCTTCTGTGTGTATATGTGTGTGTGTGTGTGTGTGTGTGTGTGTATTAATGAGAAGCTTGGCCCTTACTACAAGGTTAATTTACTTGGGATGAACCATAGCTGGTTCGACTTCCTATCACACTCCCCAGAAACTTCTGCAGTCTACCATCCTCCAGGCAAAACTCATTTACATTTTTTATCTCCCTATAGTCTGGTATGAATTCCAGCGGTCATGTTCAGGCATAGCTTAACATAAGAGTCACCTCGGTGAGCAACGGCTTAATTTTCAGTGACATTTTGAATCTGCAGATCTGGGCTGGTGGAGACTTCTCTACTGTGACACATTCATTCTAGTGAGTAAAATTTAGTGCTTGAGATACTGATTTGAAAATTCAAAGTGGTTTTTATTCCATGAGGTTCAGGCAAGGAGGGTGGCTTCTTCCGTTCTCCTTGGAAATATGCCAAAAAGAGGCAGCAAGAACTATGAATATTCCCTTGTCGGAGATGATTTGTAATGCGTGGGGTAGAGGTAACGCCATGTGGGAAGCTGGTGGACCTGCCCTGAGAGCCCAACACTGCCTCTCATTCACCATAAGATTAACCTCTCCAGTGCCGGGGGAGAGGCAGGCGTATACTATATTGCTTGCCCCCCACCATCTTATGTGAAGATTAGTGCCAAAGTGATGGTTATTATCAGTGTACTGTAGGCAAACTCACCAGGGATAGATTTGGCCCGATTCACCTGGGGTTATTCTAATTTCTGTGTTGAGAACTGAGGTGGCCCCTTAAAGACCCATATATTCAGTACGTGCTTACACAGTCCTTACTGGTTCACAGGCCAGGGTCACTGGGTGAAACGCATTGGAAAACAAGACTTCACAAGTAAAATAAACCCCTGAGAGAAAGAGAGGCTAGATCTAAAATGAAAGAGGCACATATTTAAGTACTTAATGAAGTAAATATTTGACTACCTAATGGGTACTGGATCTGGTGAGTGATACAGAGAGCAATGGTTTGATAAGCTATGCTCTGGGGCTAGAAGCAGAGTTTCTTTGGAAGTAACTTATTCACAAGTCTGTGGATCTGAGTTCAATGCCAGCACCCATGTAAAATAGTGAGGCTTTGTGATACACTTGTAATCTCTGGGAAGCAGCGACAAGAGGATCCCTGGAGCTTATTGCCTGGCCAGCCAGCCCCTGAAACTTGGCAAGTTTCAGGTCAGTGAGAGACGCTGTATCAACAAGCCTTAGTAATTAGAACTTCAGGGACAACACCTAAGGTTTTCTTATATACAGATATACAAACGCACACGTACACAATCTCTCTTACACACACACAGAGTTAAAGTCTCTACTCATATTTGGAAGAGTAAGTGTGCCTCTTCTCAGAGGGTCAAGAACCTCAATCTTTGCTGGAAACCACAGTGTGAAGGCACTACCTTTCAAACAGTTTTATGGTACTTTTGTAATTCTTACTTTACAGGCCTCAGGAGGAGGCTTAGTGGACTCTGGGAACTTTTCTACAGCAGTAGTACAAAAGGTGGCAGGTGTTAGGGTCAACTGTCACATAGGCTTAGTGTGAAATCCCACTCTTCCCCTAATTCCAGGTGGCTTCTGCAGTATGAGGAAGTTAGAAAGGTGTTGAGGACTGTGGTCTGGAAAAGTTGACCAGGTGCTTACGTACTTTACCTGAGTGACTAACTTCGGAGCAAAGGGCTCATGAATGACAAAGTGGGCAAAAGGTCACAGATGCAGGAAGTTGTGGAGCAGACCACTTAAGGCCAGAGGTTTCAGCACCAAGACACTGATATCAGTGAACACACGCTGCTCTGCTAGGCTTAAAACCAAGAGGAACTGGAGCGTTTGTTCTGACGTGGCCCTTGGGGAAGGAAGTTGCTAGTGTGACTCTTGCTGCTTCCTTGTGGGATCTGGACAGAACCTTGCTATTTCTATACATGTTGTGTATGTTTGTGGCAAATTTTTCCATCATTAGGGGTCTTCCTCTTGGTCACAACAACAGGAATCATAACCTTAACACTTGTGAAAAATGCACAAATGTTGCCTTTCTGGTTAGGTATAAATAGAAATGGTTCTCTTTTACAGGTTTCCCTGGCTTGATCCAAACACTGCCCCCCTCCCAAGTCTATGTAGAATAGCTGGACACTCTTCCTTCCCTCTTAGAGGGCAGATTAGCACCACCTGTCTTGGCTAACATTCACGGGATTTAGCAGGAAAACTAGTATTAGGGAGGGAAACCCCCCTGAATGTGGTATTTTAGGATTATTTCTTTGGTTGCGAAACCGCTACCTTTGTATTCAAAGGTGATGAGACATTTTTCTGGCTAGAAGCAGAGTTGTCCCAGTGAGGTGTCAAGTTCAAAGGAGCCCCTGAAAAGATCTAAGCCCGATTTGAGCCAAAGCCTTAAGAGGAAGGTGAATGATGGGTGGCAAGGCTTGCTTACATTTTCGACTTACTGTTACAGTGGGGGGAGGATTGTGGTCATCCCCTTGCTGAGCCATCCCACCCCTTCTTCTGTGGAAGGTATTAATGTAGGCCCTCCTTCCAGCTGGCTCTTTGCCAGCTAGCTGGAGCCGTTCAATGGCTTCCTCTGTGAGGCAGTGTCAGGGAAGTTGCAAGTGTCTCCAGGTTCAAAGGGCTTCGAGGTGGGTGTGCTGGATTTGGCGTTCAGAATGGAGGGCATCGTGGGCTGCTTGTTTAACCTTTTGCTGTTTGTGGTTTTCCTTTTTCTGAACCGGTGATAGTGGAGTGCTTCCCCAGGCGTGTTGAGAAGATTACCGAGTTACTGTTTGGTGAAGGGCTTTGAGATGCTCAGATGAAAGGTCTTCCACGACAGTCACACACACATTGTTCTTCCCTGGTGCCTTTCTTCCAGGAAGCTCAAACTGCTTGATAAAAACTACTTCATTGATCCTCACAGCGTTCCTTTAGTGATTATTATCCTCTGTTCTCATATCAGAAATCTGGAACACGGGAAGCCAAGTGTCATGGCTACAGTGACCTAGCAGGTCACTGGTAAAATCAACAGTGGGATTCAGGCCCCGTCCATCCCTCCATCGATTCATTCATTGGCCAAATATTTGTCCACAGTTATAAGCTAGACACTGGAACTATTGAGCAGGAAGAATATTTTGGGAAATTAAATAACTTGCATTCTCAGTCATTGAAGAGATGGAGTCCGAGTCCTTGAATGAGTAGATTAACAACAGTATAACATAGACTATTCTATCACAAAGGACAGTGATAAGAGCCAGTATGAGTTCAATGTCGTCAAAAAAGGGGAAATAACAAACAAAAATCCCCACCAGATAAGTAAATCAGGTTGACAAAGGATGTCATATGAATGGGCATCTTTTTGAAAGATAAGTTTACCAGCTCACCAGTAGGAAAAAACACGCTGAAGAGAAGCGTCTCAAACAGGAGCATGAGGGGCTGGGGGAAATCTGGGGCCAGAGATGCACCTGGCATGGTGAGAGCAAAGTGAGCTTTAGAGAAGCCACCTAAGCAATATGAGCTTTATGCATGAGGTAACTGAGCAGCATCAGAGGTTGCTCAGGAGAAGGAATGGGGTCATCTTCCTTTACAAGAAGTGTCTCTTATCGGAAGTTGGACTGTTTTACGGTTGCAACTTCCCTGGGGCCAAATGGCGTCCTTAAAACAGCAAGTGGAAGATCCCACACAGAAGCAATTTGTAAATGGTCAGCTGCATCCTTTCTGAATAGTGTGAGGCAGTCTTATGCCTTTCTACTGTATCCCACAAAGGACTCGTATCATTTCTTTGCCTGGAGTATCTACCGACCCATGAGTCACTTAGAGGCCATGTTGGTTATCAGATCAGCTATCAGGATATTACCTCACTTGTGTTCGAGTAATCCTTATTTTATTTAATATACTACTCAAACACAGAGTAGTAGCCTTGACAATTTTCATACGTCAAACAGAACCATACAGTGCTTCCGTCAAGTTTCATTACTAGAAGGATAAATTGAGTGAAATGCGTTGCCAGACATACAGACCTTCACTGTAGTATTTTAGCTGTTATTGTTCATCTCTCGTCGTGCCTGCTTCAGAAAATAACATTTGCCACAGCACACACAGTACACAGAGTCCATGACTCTCCTTGACTTCAGACATCAAGTAGAGGTCAGGCCTTGTAGTATACTCCCCATAAATACAGTCTTCTGGTGGCTGATTATTACAAGTCTGTTCATAGAAGAATCTGTTCAGAAATCAGAGAAACAGCTCCCTGACAGAGTCTAACCAGTCATTGGGACATTCTCCTCTGTATGATTTACTCTATGTGTGTGTGTGTGTGTGTGTGTGTGTGTGTGTGTGTGTGTGTGTGTGTGTGTGTTGTTGCTGTTGTTGTTGTTGTTGTTGTTGTTGTTGTTATTGTTGTTGGGGATTAGATCCCAGAATCTTCAACATGTTAGGCAAATAAATGTTCTTCTAGTGAGCTTCACCTTAGCTCTCTTTTCTATTTCCTATTTTGAAACAGAGTCTAAGTTTCTCAGGCTGGCCTTGAGTTCACTCTGTAGCCCACACAGGTCTTGAACTTTCAATCCTCCTGCCTCTGCCTCCCATGTAGCTGGAATTACAGGCCTGTGCTAGAGGTTCAGTTCTCCTAAGTGGTTTTAGGACTCAGAGCCACAGTGTTGTTTTGATATTCTACAGGGAAATGTCAAGAAAACAGCTGCATTAATGCTCTTTCATGGCTACGATGTTCCCTCATTTGAAGAAGCGTAGAAGTGTTTTGTTAAAATCAAATGATTATAACACAGCTTTTCAATGATGGTGCACGAGGGACTGCTACTCTTCTGCTTTGAAATCCACCAGGCACGGAGGTCGGGCCTCCTTCAATGACTCATCATAATAGAAAGTAAGCCTCTGTTCTGCTGTTCGTTCCGTATCTCTTCAAATTAGATACAAGAGAAGGATCTTCAATAAAAAATGAGTGTGGACATTTTTAATTTCCCATGATTGAACATTCTGTGATCAGACATATTTATTTTTATTTTTGCTCATGCTTATGACCATGAAGTCAATTTTAAGAATGTGTCTCTGATCACTGGTTTTTCTTTTTCTTTTTTGTTTTTTCCTTGTCAAAATCTTTTTAAAATGTCTGTCAGGAAAAGCTGGAAAAGTCATTTTGCTGTGTTAGAGGCTATAAAATGTTTTTTTCGGGTGTGAATGGTCCTAGGCTATTTGTGGAGTAAAAGAGAAAGGTACAGCTGGAGTAGGAACCATGGCTTTTCTGGACCGCTCTTGACTTTTGCCATTCAGAGAAGGAATGAGCTAAGAAAGGCACTAATTCAAAATAGTCTACAAAAATTTCAATCCTGATATGTGACCATTTAAGGAGTCAATCTATGTATCTATGTATCTATGTATCTATGTATCTATGTATCTATGTATCTATGTATCTATGTATCTATGTATCTATGTATCTATGTATCTATGTATCTATGTATCTATCTATCTATCTATCTATCTATCTATCTATCTATCTATCTATGTATCTATGTATCTATGTATCGATCTATCTATGTATCTATCTATCTATCTATTTTATTCTAACTCACGAATAGCTCATGGCACATCTGAGCGACTGTGCAGAGTGCATTGTTGAGGGCACAGAGATGAGGTTTCCCTTCCTAGCAGCATACACGTCAGCAATTGCTTGCTGAAACTGAGAAAGAAAATTCAAGTGGTGGTGACTGAAAGCTTTCCCAAACTCTGACTCTTCCTATCCTTTAACACTTCATTGACCAAAGCAGGTCACATATTCATGCCCAAATTTAAAGAGACAAGAATTACAATCCTCATGGATGTCCCCAAGATGGGTATCAGCAAAGACTTTAAAGTATAATGCTCATCGATGGTTAATATTTTTTCTTTGAAAAGGAAAAAACCCACACTATTACCACTTCTAAAACAGGTCTCTTAATATTGAAAATCAAGTAGTCTATTATCTGCGGTGTTACTGGAGGACATACTGGTGGTGTTAATATGATATGCCCTGTGATATGAGATTATTAGTTGGCTGGTGTTCCTTTTTCTAACTGTATATTCTAAAATCTTCACGTGTACTATGGCATCCATCTATATTTATTTCTTTATTTATTGTGCATATGTGTGCATGTGTCTGGAGGTCAGAAGACAATTTGAAGGGGTCAGTTCTCTCCCGCCGTCATGCACAATCTAGGTTTACAACTCAGATCATCCGCCGTGGTGACCAGTGCCTCTATCTATTAAGTCATCCTGCCTACTCCAACAATTTTAACATCACGCATATTCATAAAAAGAGCTAGAAAATCTGAATTTAGTCTTCTACAAAGAGAAGGAGGGGAAATCCAATTTTTAATCCCTTAGGAAAAAAATCTTTATGATTTTTCCATAGTTGGACTTCCAGTATATTTTCCCAATTGTATATTAAGAAAAAGCAAAATATCAAATGTCATTTCGGAAAGCTTCTTGTAAATTTGGGCAAGAACTTGGTCAGGGTGGGGTGAAGTTCCTTGTGTTTGATGGTGTAAGTGCTCTACACAGAATTCCATTGTACACATGAGTTCAGTGAACCAATGATTAGAAACCCTATCTTCCTGTGAAGACTATGTTCTAACTCACTGTTTCTTGAGACTCACCAGTGAACTATTATTTGAATGGTAGTTAGATGTACTAAACCTATGAAATGGTTGATGGGTTAAAAAAAAAAAAAAAAAAAAAAAACCCTTAAGATTTAGCCCATTTATTTTGTCTTTAAGTTCAACTCTACATATCTCGTCATTCTTTTTAGTATATTTCACTCCTTTTCTTTTTTGGCAAGTGTGTCTAAGAGCATTCAGCACATCTACCTGCTAGATGCCTTACATCGGTGTCTGCAATAGTCCCTCTTGGGTCATTGTCACATTTCTGGCCATTCTTGCACACTCACTTAAATTATATGGAATCAATGACATATATATGTTTTGATACAGAGGCAAAGTTATTCCCCACGATATATGATAGTCGTTTGAGGTTATTAGATTTTTCATACATATATGAATTTTAGGTGGTTCCCAGCTAAGGTCTTGCTGTGAGGACTCTGTGGGAGGTCAGTGTGTTCTGTCTTGGCACATCTGAGCACCAAAGAATTGTTCTTTGTTTCCTTTCTCTCTTGGAAGCTGAAAACAGGCAAAAGATTATGATAAGAATTACTAGACAACTGAAGGCTACTTTATTTATTTTCTTTTTCTTTTGCATGTATGAGTGTTTTGCCTACATGTCTGTATGTCCACCATGTATATGCCTGCTATCCACAAAAGCCAAAAGAGGGTGTTGGAAACCCTCATACTGGAGTTATACAGGGTTGTAAGCTGCCACATGGGTGCTGGGAACAGAAATGTTTCCTCTGTAAGAACAGCAAGTGTACTTAATGGCTGATCAGTCCCTCCAGCTTTATAGAAGTTGCTTTTTATTAGGCAGTCACCAGTCATTATAGAAAAGGTATAGTCCTTAGGTTGGTCTCAAAGCATAGGCTTTGTACCAAACACTTCCTATAGTTCACCTGTCAGCAGTTCCTAAGCAACTCTAAGGGCAAAGCCAGAAGCCTTAAAATACAAGACAGCTAGCTTACAATTCCTCAAAACTATAGATTATCCAAAGGTGGCCAAGGTTGTTGCCCTTGGAGCAGGAATAGAAGTGATGGAGAGTGGATGATCGCAAGCAGTCAAAAGCAGCCACAAATCTCCTCGAGTCTATAGCCTGCAAGAGCTGCCTTTGGATCTTATTTTACTAACAGCTTTGGCAAAGTCAGTTTTTAGATGTCACAGTTGGAGGTCAGGCGGAGAAAGAGATGTTGAAAACCAGAAAAGGCTAAACAGTCAGGGCCTCGAAATCATTTCGCTGTGTTTGCTTATTAAACACACCATTTGCTTTTGTGAACTAGGGTACATGTAAGAAGAGGGTTCTGAGGGGAGACGTCTGTCTTTCTTTCCTGACAAGCTACCTTTTGTTTCACTTCCAGACAGTGTATGTATTAGCGTGTCAACAATGTCATGGAGCGGTCCTTCTTAATAGTTACCTGGGTTGGGCTGGCTAAGCTGTTATACTGAGCTGGGTCATATGTAAATTTTCACTCTTTTTTTTTTTTTTTTTTTTTTTTTAAGGCTAAACGCATTTACATAACGTGCAATGTTTGTGTTGGTGTCTAAATTAGATCCTGACTCTGGGCTGCCCTCTTTTCCTTCCTCTAGGCTCCCAGGTGGCTACAACACAGCAAACTTTGAGATTTCAGACTCCCAGCGCTCATCTTCCCAATGATCCATCACAGGAAGGTGATTTTCATGCAATAATTTTCTGTGAGGAGTTTTAACCTCTTTTGGCGATTTTCTATTATTTCTTTGTCCTTACTGGTGGTTACACCAGCTCCCAGCTTAATATCATTTGCACATTTCATTAATATGTGGCTTACTCCCTCTTCGAGATCCTTAATAAAGATGTTAAATTAGATTGTATCTGACATTGACCCCTGGGGCATAGCAATGCTTTAACGATATCCCGTTTCCCTGTCTATTGAGTTCTCGCAGAATGCACGAGACGCAGCTTCGACCTGGGATAAATCTTCAATTTGAATTCTCAGGCAGAAGTCAAGTCATGTGGTTTGGGATAACTTGACATTGCCAGAGCACACTTGTACTCGCTATGAAGTCATATTTTAGCAATTAAGTTCAAGTTTGCCAGAATGATATGTCAGATTGCCAATCTGCTGACAATTACAGGAGATCGTCTCTCTGTCCGGCTTAATGTGCTTCCATCAGACTGAGAAGGGGCTTGTTGTATAAAACGAAATTCAGCTTTTTTTATTTCAAGCCTAGAATTACCTTTTACCAGCTTTTAAGCAACATGCGTCTTCTGCGTTTCAGTGCGGATTCTTTTTTAAAGAAACAGTTAAATCAATATACCAAGGGAGACAAACTCCGAGGAAATGTACCAGGTGCCCAGTGAGAATCTGGATGCACAACCAGTGTTCAACTTTACAAAATTTACAAGTTCTCCTTCCAAATTGGAAACATTTATTACTTTTTCTTTTTTTTTTAAACAGAGAGGGTATAATACCATATGACACTATTGGCATGAAATTTAGTTCTTTCCTGGTATTTGGTGAAATCAGAGGAATTTACACATTTAATTCAGAAACAAATTTCTCTCAAATATAACCAACTCCTCTTGTTATGTACCTGAGATAGATTTTATTTTATTTTATTTTATTTTAAGCTTTGGGGAGTTATTTTTTCTTCTTTGTCTGCTTCTAGGCACACTTATTACAATGTTTCTGAAAGAAGGGAGTTATTGGAGACTCAACAAAACCAGGATTTGGAAGTGGACTTGCAAATGTTGTTTTAAAGAATGATATGCTCAGCTGAAAGCGCCTTCCCAACCATTGGAGGTTATCCTGCTCTGTGGTGATTTTTTTTTCAGACATGTAGTAACTGATGCCTGTGTCTTGGGAAGAAGTTTTTACCCTATTGTTGTACTGTGTTGGGAGAGCTGGATTCTAGAACATTCAAATAGATCTCTCAGTGAACCTTGCTTGCCTCCTGTGTGCCTCCTCTTCACCCCACCACAATGAGGAATGATGGACTTTGTCTACATTGAGAAATGTGTGACTCCCGCAGGCAACCAAACCAAAGAGATGAACAGATCTGTGTAATGGAACACTCCAGTACTGATTGGTTGCGGTAAAGGCTCCTCTATGCCTGTCTTCTATTTTGAAAGGATCAATGGGCATAAAAGCATTAAGTTATACTCTTGGTGTCAGAGATTTTGTAATCTAGTTTCAAGGTAAAGAAGTCTGTGGAAGGAGTTGACATAATATGCGTGTAGGTGAAGTAGAGAGAGACTGGATAGGCACACATGCCTGCTTTCTAGGGACTTAACTTTGATCTGGAGCAGATCTCCCTCTTGGTGACCCCTTTGCTGGCTTCTAATTCTAAATAGTTGTCTGGCATCCTTTCTCTTGGCCTCTTTGTTCCTTTATTCAATAATTGCATCTTAAAACCTAAGAGACCTTGGGGACTCCCTCAGGTGGTGGATCTTTCATCTTTTCCTCTGTGTTGTGAGATACACTGGGCCTACCACACTTCCGGGGTAATCCAGCTTTTGTATACTCAGAGCAGCTCGTTTACAAATGTGACTGGAGGCATCGTGGTTTCCGTCTGCAGCTGGTATCTCTGGATGGTTGATTTAGCCACAGCATTGTTGACTATGCCTGTATTCAAGATAGAAAATGCCAGCTGTGCTGCAATCCACACAGAGGTCAATATACAGTCCTTCTTTCCAGTAATCCCAACTAGAAAGGAGAGCTGTCCCTGCTGTGTTGACCTCACCCTTCCTTTTTAGGAAGATCAAAGGTGAAGTTCAATGTTGCCCTTAGCACCCGGAAGTGGAGCCAAGACCCAAGGAAAGAACGCCCAGTGGCGATCTCATACCTACAATGTGGGCAAACAGTGACTGGAGCTCAAGCAAAGCTGCAGAGCCTCTGGTCTGCTCCAGAGTGAAGCTTTCCTTGTGGAGTGAGGTTTGTTTGCTTGTCAAAACGGAACAGAATGTTGTTGTAAGCCACATTTCTCTTCGATCTCATGCTTGTTTAAACATCTTCGGTTTTAGACAACCTTCCTGGGATAATCATCTTGCAAGGAGTAAAAAGTTATTTTATACGAGCAATATGATGAGTTTGTAATAGATGCTGAAATCCCATTTTAGAATGGGTAACGTTACTGTTATTTTATGCCATTCTGTTCTTTGAGTCACAGACCTACAAAGTTTTGCAAACAACAACAACAACAAAACAAAAAACAGAAACAAACAAGTAAAAAAAACAATAACAACAAAAAACTCAAATAATGAAGGAGGAGGAAGAGGAGGAGGAGGAGGAGGAGGAGGAGGAGGAGGAGGAGGAGGAGGAGGAGGAGAAGGAGGAGGAGGAGGAGGAGGTCCTTAGGTAGCCAAGAGGCAGACATGGAAGCATCTGAAAACATGCTTTGTCGTATGCTCTAGAGAACAACCTCTTAAGCTAACATCTTTTACATTGGATTTAACTAAAGCCAAAAGAAAAGGATTAAAATGACATTGGACAAGGTACAGCAGGAATGAAAGTCACAGATCTGTGGTGAAAATACAGAAAACATTACTCTACGCATACATAGACACACCGTGAGTTTGGACTCACGTGAATACGCGCACAGCACACGCACACGCGCACACACACACACACACACACACACACACACTGACTATTCTCTTGCACAGTATTTTCCTATGTGTGAATGGATCACAAGAGCGAGAATGCACTTAAGGTAGCATCAAGATGAGGACAAATTCACTCCTGGTCACCTAGAAAATGCTTTAGGAATCATGGTAATGTGGTGTTCTCCCTAACTTGGCCATTTGGTTGTCTTTTTAATCTTAGTGCTTTCCTGTTCTATTACTGTGAATCCTCATCAGTCACAAGTGCCCAAAACGAAAGACTTATTAACAAAAATGAAACTTAGGTGACACTTTCATCTGCTGTCATTTGGAGTCTAATGATCACATGCTCTCTCCAACTCTGCATTTTTACATTTAAGACTAAATTAAAACTTATTTGGTGCCAATTAGCTTCAAACTTTAAAATTTCTTTAAAAAAATAAGGTTCCACGATATCATAATTCTACAACACTGTAAGATTTCTTTAAATGTATGAATGAGAACAAGTTTTATGAAACCGGAGTTTTCTCACTGGGAGCTTTTATTGTAATTCTCTCTCATTGGAAATTGGATTAAAACTATCGGATCCTGTCATAGCTCTGTGAGTATAGACACATAAGGTTATCTGGCTAGTTTAGAAATGGAAGGCAGAGGCATTTAGAGCTGAGTGTGTGGAGACGCCAGGCTCTGAGAACTGACAACATAGTCTAGGACTGCTCTAGAGAAAAGCCTTGCATTTTGCAGACAAGAATTCTTCCTTAACCAGTGGTCAGTCTGTACAACAAGCAATTTAGAACAATGTCAGAGGTAAACAGAGGAGATAAGGAAGAGGGGGCCCACACATTTTTTTTGACCTTCTATAAAGTTCAAATCCTGCATCATCTGTAATGAGCTTCAGAAAGCACAGCGAGGCAAGTGTGCTATATTTCTTCATACTTCTTGTTTCAAAAAGGACAGGCAATCTATTGGAAAAGTGTTTATTTTGTAGCAATGAATAAAAAATTAAATAAAAATAAAAAGAGGAACACAATCATCACATTTAAATGACATCTGCCTCAGAACTCTTAATAGCCACATCATGTATAGAAAACTGTCTGAAATTAGGTTCTGCTTTGTTAATATTGCACCAAAACCTCCTGTTAGTGCCTTTGAAAAATCATTCATCTTAAAATATTTTGCTGAAATCTGGGAGAAAAATTTCTTAAACCTTGGCAAAATTTTATGGATAAAGCCCTTTCTGAGTTGCAGTCGTTAGAAAGGCACCGTTAGCTTCATGCTAATCCCGCTAAACTACAACACAAGATGCTGAGGGCACTAAATGAAATTCATCCAGCGAAGAACAATAATGTCCTCGGAGCAGTTTTCTGAGGATGTTTGCTTATTTCCAGCAACGGCTCTCCAGATGCATCTAGCTCCTTTTGCTCAACGATTCCCTTTGGAAATCAACCATATTATCTTCTAATACATACCCGAGCATCTGAGACCTCACCCCAGAGCACAAGAGGGGCATCTTCTGAGACTATGGGACCGAATCACATCCTTAAGGCTTCAAGTCATTCTGCAAGGAGGTGAGGGAGGGCGAGATTCGCACAGACCACCAATGGAAAGAAACAGTGACTCAGAACTGCGTGCCCTCTCAGTGTAATCTCAAAATATCTCCAGAATGAGCAAAGAAGGCAATTTGTCTCTATTAAGAAGTTTAGGGATCATGTTTATTTAAAGTTATAATCTGCATAGTAATGAACAAATTGTAAGATGTTACGTAAGGGAAGGGAGCATTTTTTGTTTAGGACATGAGAAGTGTGTTTACACAAAGATTTAAAATACAGAAGCACACTTGGTTCTAAATAATTGCAATTTATGAAGACCCGAGTCTTCACACTGAGGAGTGGGGTCGAGGGTTCCAGGCTAAGAGGCGAAGCATTCTCTGTAGCAGTCCACACACATTAGGACTCATTCTGCCTGGTAGATTGACAGAAAACAGCCCTGTGGGACTTACAGTAATTGATTTTATATGGTATGAATAGATGCATAGTTGCTAAGCCAGCTCCATCATGGTTCCGTCCTTATCGTTGGCCTTCTGTTTAACGGCACTCCGGTGACAAACAGCCCAGTCTACTCACCACTGAGTTATTAACACGTCAAATCATATTTTAAGGAAACTGTGAGGGTTTTTTGGGGGGGAGGGGTAGTCTTTAAGAACAGTTTCCTTCTATTATCTTTGAGTTTTGTTATGAAAGAGAAAAAGCTTTTTTAAAAAGAGAAAGATTATTTTAAAATCTTTGTAATCCACCCAAATTTATTCTGTATAATGAAATTTCACAAAAGTTTCTTCATCAGTACTCTTACTCAAAGTAGCATTTCTGTAAGGACAGTGACTCTGTCTTCCAGTGGCCCCCTGCCTTGGCAGAGAAGGTGAAACCCGTTAATAGTCCTTTTGGAATCCTTTGGGAGCAGTGCAGGAAATAAAGACAGAAACATAGGCTTCTGGCTGAGTCTCTGTAACAGATTCAAGGTAGGGATGTACCACCCTCACTTCAGGGCCTTGGTCTCCTACAAGGAAACTCGGGCCTGATAAGCCGGTTGGAACTCAGTTCAATCGACTCATTTGGCTGACCTTGATACATAGTTCATGATATTTCTCCCTTTCCTTCTGTCTCTCGTTGTTCCCCTTTTCTACGAGAGACACTTTTTTCCTTTTAAGAGAAGAATGTACGGCTGGAGAGATGATTCAGCAGTTAAGAGTGCTCGATGCTCACGTTTGGTTCTCTGCACCCATGCGGTAGCTGACAGCAACTGTAACTCTAGTTCCAGAGATTTTGACGCCCTCCTTTGGCCTACGCAGGAATTGCATGCACACGGCGAACATAGATATATGTAGGGGAAACACTCATATACATAAATAATTAAATAAAATATAACTGAAATTAAAGAAAGATGTGAACATTGTATTCGTGTATGGAATTCTCAATAATAATTTTCAGAAGCTAAAAATTCAATCCTAGGGGCTATTAAATTAATATTAGGTTAGCAATCTTTCTTGTGCCTTAAATAATTACTTACATGTTCATACATTTTCACAAAGGTTTTCTTACTATCCTTTACTATTTACAGTGAAAAGGTCAGGTGGATTTATCTTTTACTGTTCTTAAGAAACCAGTGGTTTCAACCAGTTTATTTTTTCTTTCTTTCCCCTTACTCTTATGCTTTCTCTCAAAGGCCTCTAAATAATGTATCGCCAAGGAGTGACTACTGACGTGCACCTGCAGCTTCTCACAGAACCCCAAAGACAATCTACTACTGAGGGTTTTAGAAAGAGGAGGAAGCTTGGAAAGGCCCAGTGACAGCATGCCCTTTAATCCTAGCATTCAGGAGGCAGAGGCAGTCAGAGCTCCATGAGTTCAAGGCCACCCTGGTCTCCATAGTGAGATCCTGCCTAGAAAGATCCTGTATCAAATAAGTAAGTAAGTAAATGAGAAAAAGACAGTAGCTCAACTTTTCTCTCTGGAGGTCTGCTGGATTTAGAAGGAATTTTAGGAGACACCCACTTGGCTGTTGGGCAGATTGCATTGTAACACTGGCTGAAGGAAGCTCCCTGGGGATATGTGACAAAAATTTCCCCCTAAAGTCAGCAGGTTCAAGGAAGCTAGCTAGCCCTTCATCCTCATCTTTGCTGACAGGGCTGGGTGGACAAGGCCCTGGCTTCTTCACACTTTCAAAGCAGACAAGTGAGTACTTAGGAGCAATGGAGCCAGGATAGAGGGGCATACTTTACCATAGCACAGTCCAGGCATGGAAGGATCTATTTCTGCGCGCTCCCTGTTTCATCCCAGACACTAAGCCTCTCTTCAGTGTTTCTGTCTTCTCTTCCTTCTCCTTCCTCATCCTCTCCCTCCTCTTTCCCTTCTGCTCTCCCCTCCTTGTTTTCCTTCTTCCCATTCCCTTTTCTTTCTTGTTTTTTCTTTCTACTCCTTCTCGTCCTCCACACCTCCTGTCATCTTTCCTTTCAGAGCCAGGAAGGCTTGCAGGCCAGACAGACGTTTGCATCCCAGTAAGGATTTCATCGGTGAATGCTCTGGTCCATGCCTCTCTCCTGCCACCCTGTTGATTTCCTCACTCTGTAAGGTGTGGTGTCAACACAGGACTCCCGTTTCCTACCTCACCTCCTTCCGATTTTTTTTTTTTTTTTATTTAACCACATCCAATGAGCTGGTGGGAAATTACAAATAATCTGTGCTTGTCCAAAGCCAGGCAAGAAAGTTAACAAGCCAGTAAGACATCTCTATTACAAGTGGAAGCCAAATGTTCGAGCTGTGATACTCAGGCAAGGTCATAAATATCTTTTAAATGATTGTGGGAAGAAACTGTGGCTAGACAATGCATCTAAAACAAAAATAATTAAAATTCCTTTTTTGTGATAAAATTCACATAAAACCCGGGTTTATTTTGTTCCTAGAGGAAGCATAGGGGAACTGAAAGTGTTAGCCAGACACTGAATTCCTGAGAGCACTGGACAAGCAACTTTGTTTAAAAGACTTTCATGGACAGCATTTGTCTCCATCAGAGCAAGCTGCCTTCTGTGTTTCAGCCTCTGCTTCTCAAGCCCAGATGGGTATCAGGAAGTGGGGCTCAGCTCTGGACCTGCTGTGCAAGGGAGATTCATGGTCTACCTCATTTAAAACAACTGGATTTTTGCATTTGGCATGTAGGAAACCTAATTACACTCTACACGCTGGTAAATTCTCTTCAGTCTTCCAAACATAGGGTGGGGTGGGGTGGGGGAACAGTGGCAGAAACTGAAAGGCCAAGAAAGAGAAAAGAGTGTCCCTAAGACCTAATGAGTCCAAACTAAACACCTCTCCACAGAAATGTCAGACATTTCTCTTAGCACAAAACAGGGCTTAAAGAATTCACCGCTTTTGTCTCTGGCCTAATTCCTTGAGCAGAGAGGGGGATTTTCCTCTGGGAGTGTTATTTCACAAAGAAAGAAACAGCAAATAAACAAAAGACTCTCAAAGAGAGAGAGAGAGTATAAATAAAATTCATGACTCCTTAAAGAGTTTACCCTGAAAGAATGTGGAGGGTTATTACCACGAAAGCGGAGGCTTCAGGATAGTTAGTGTGTGCACGGATGTGTAGATATCAAAAGAGCCAGCCTTTATTTCATGTTGCTCAGAAGAAAAGTGCACCTGCAAACTTTCAATGTGCAAAAGAATCACCAAAATTCATTGTCTTGACCTTTTTTTTTTCATTGAAGTTTTCTTGGATCTGAACTTTTAAGACATTCGTTCAACGTTTTTATTATTATTAAAAAGCTGCAGGTGATGTGTGTTATCATTTGGTTAAAACGAATGATCCTGAAAGAGGTCTAAGAAAAAATTCTCTCTCTCTGTCTCTCTGTCCCTGTCTCTGTCTGTCTCTGTCTGTCTGTCTGTCTGTCTGTCTGTCTGTCTCTCTCTCTCTCTCTCTCTCTCTCTCTCTCTCTCTCTCTGTGTGTGTGTGTGTGTGTGTGTGTGTTTGTGACGGGGGTGTAATTTTTCTGCATTTAGCAGACATTTTTTTAAAAAAAAAGAATGTTTTCTCTGGCCAAAAAAAAAAAAAAAAAAGTTTTTTTGTTGAACAAAAGAAAAAGTTATATTCTACTAGGAAAAGAAGTTCTAGTTAAAAGAAAAGGCGGGGGCTGTACAAATGAAGAACTATCTGGTTTCCTTGTAAAAGTTACCCAGTACAGCACTGTAGTTAATAGAAATCAGGTTGAGGAAGGGCCGGGTGAATCTGGAACAAAGACAAGATTTTGGTATTAGTGCAGCAGGCAGACAGAAATAAATTGTTATTAAGATAAAGAAGCAGAGGTGGAGGAAACCACGTGATTATAAATTATAGACCAACTATTCACCTTTTCAAGCGGCCGTGTGTTTATTAGACATCAGGATCTACTTTGAGTGTGACTTAAAACAGCGCTGATAATGCTAAAAGCCCCAGCACAGGGGCGATCTAGACAAGTGAAGTTTAAACGCAGAGCTGGGGTAAAAAGTGTGGTCTTCCAGAAGGCTTAAATTCTGTGCCTGGGAGATGGGATGGGTGAGGATTTCAGCACTCGCAGAGTTTAGATTGAGTCTTATCCTGACGGCCTCGTCTCGGTGAAATATCTGAAACATTTGGCCCCACGAGATTAAAAGAACAGCGCTTATATTTAGCATCTGCTGCGCCCAACTCCAACTTTGCTACTAATAAAATTCAGCTCTATGGAAAAGAATTTGAATTCCAGCTGGGCAGTTTTCAAAATAAGATGAAAAGTTAAGCAGGCAATTGGTGTGTATTTAAGGCTCAAAACACCTTTCCCCCTAAGAAGACTTGAAGGAGTTAATCCCTTCTCAAGATAATCCACTAAAGAGCACCCTTCATTATGATGTTAAAAGCAAGGATCAGTGCCGGGGAGTGGGACAATGGGGCAGGGGCTTTTCAGTCCCCACCGCATTCTTCCCAGGTTAGAAACAGAAACTGCTAGGACTCCAGCTGAAGAACCGAGGACTTTGCTCTGAGCCACATACTCAGATGGAAGGGAGGGAGAAAATCTTCCATATTAACAAAATTCCTCATTAGTTCATTTTTCTGGGAGACTAATCTTTTTGATTAAAAAGAAAAAGAAAGAAAGAGGACGGATTCTATAACTCAGTAGTTACAGGGTGATGTGGAATCACTTTTGATTTCGTAGAAAAGGGAACTTTTGATTAAAGAATATTGAATTATTCTTCCCTCGCCATAAATGAACCTGAAACCTGCCAGGAACTTTTAGCAACACTGTGTACAAAGGTGGACATGTTATGTTAATGGCCAGGCTTTATTTCTCAGACTTTTAACCTTTTTCCATGAGAGACCAGGCTACTGTTTTGTTTGTAATCAAGTTCATCTAAAATATCTGATTTTAAAATATTATTTCTTTAAAAATCTTGTTCTAGAATAGTTATATTGATCAGATAAGTCACCATTTGAAAGACTCTTGCAAAATGTTTATAAGGTATATATCTGTTTATAAGATATATATATGCACCCTGAATATAAGTCCATATCTTATGTAAATTGGATGACAAATGTTGAGAATAATTTTTATTTATTGTTTGTTTTGTTTTTTGAGACATGGTTTCACTATGAATGTAGGCTCCTGGCTTGGGACTCACTCAGTAGAGCAGGCGGTCATCTTAAACAGCTCTGCTGGCTTCTACCTTTTTAGTGCTGGGATCAAAAGCTGTGGCATCACACCCAGCCAGGAGTACATTTTAAAATAAAAAGTATAAATACATTTTTTTAAAAAAAGTCATGTTTATTTTTAAGAGGCTTCAGCCTGGACCCTTAAAGAAGCTCAGCAGCTGAAGCAGCTTGCTGTGGGGGCCTGAGAACCTGAGTTTTATGCCAAGAACCACTTAAAGGTGGAAGGAGAGAAATGATCCCATAAGGATTGTCCTTGGACCTCTACTCGTCTGTCATGACTGGCGTCTCCAAACCTTGTAACCCCCAGCACACACACACACACACACACACACACACACACACACACACACAGAGAGAGAGAGAGAGAGAGAGAGAGAGAGAGAGAGAGAGAGAGAGAGAGAGGCACACTCTTTTTTTTTTAAAAAAGCAACTTTATCCTCTCACTGGCTTTGAGTCAAGTGAGACACATTTGCTTTGAGGGATATCTCTTGAAAGAAACCCGGCCCAGTGTTTGTCTTACACGCTCTCCATCCCTTTCCTGTGAATTCAAAGTTCTGAGCTATGACTTCAGCTTTCAAACAGTTGCAGCTACGGGTAGTCTTGGGTGACTGTAGGGGTTTCTTGGTCACGTGTTAGGGTAATGGCAAACTGTCAGAACTAGACGGACTGTTTAGAAGGAAAAGAAGCATAGACTCATGTGATTTGATGTGGAGGGGCTGAAAGAGCCATCTGGACATTGGTATGACAAATAATTTGAAAGAGTCAAAGAGTCAGTAACATACACACAAGTTCCTGGAACCTGGTCAAAGATCTGGGATTATACGGAGAGAGCTTGAAGCCAGCCGTGTAAGCAGGGGTTTATTAACTTTTCATTTCCAGGAGACACCCATGGAAGGGGAGAGAACTTTGAAGTCAGATATTACATCCTTACCCAGGATGTGGCTTGGTTTCTGTTTGTTTACTTGTATGACTCACCGAGGCCCAGTTGTCAAACCAAAAGTTTACCAACATGGTTAATCTCACACGCCAGCTTGCTCTTTCCTTGGGCTTCATTTGCCAAAGCGACGGTTGCAGGTGGACCACCCCAACTTGTGTTCAGGGGACCCAAACTCGTCTCCTCACTCCTCACTGAGTCATTTCTCCAGCCCTGCTTAATTCTTTTAAAGGGAAGCTATAGATTAATGCTATGAGATTGTTATAAAAAAAAGTTTGGTCTCTGTCTGAGGGCAATTCATTGGTTGGGCAACTCATGTATGATTTTGCTCAAGAAAAGTAGTAAGTGATTCCTGTCTTTATTTCATCTGCTTTACTTTCATGCTGTTGGCGAGAGACTGAAGCACTGTGAAGTAATACAAGTACTTGTCCTTGAAGTTTGGGTCCTGAAGCCTGTGAAGGGTCTGGAGAGCCACCCAGCTGGAGCACACCTGCCTAGCATTTGGGAGGCCCGGGTTCACTCCCCAGCGCTGCTTTAGGAAAGGAAGATGTCTGTTAGTTTACTTTTTCCCTCATTCCTCCGGGTTTAGGAAGAATCCAGACTCTTTATTTTCACTCTGGGAAAATTTAAGGAACTTCAAAGAGAGGCCTTCTGGTAACTCCGGGGATAAAACTTGCCTCTGCTCTGGATTCCATTCATTCATTATTATGTTTACTGAGCCGCATTTATCATGAACACAAAGCAGGGTTTATATACAATTTGCTTTCTGTTTATTGTTGCCTCATTTAATCCTCCTGAAATTTGTGTAAAATATTATTACTAGCTTTTATCCTAATAGATGAAGAGAGATTTAAAAATATGCCCAAGGAGCTGGTGGGGAGACGGGCAAAGCCAGAAGTTGGACCTCCAGGCTGCTTCTCTGGGGATCCGACAGAATGAGGTGTTCCTGCCCTAGATTCTTCCAGAACCAGATGGGTCCAGGAGTTGCTCCAGGGCAGGGCCATCTAGGCTCTTCTGGCCACTTTATGAATGGAGCCTCCTGACTTCTAACCATTGTTCTGCCCCACTGGCTTTGAAGTTAGAACTGAGAGCTACTTTTCCTAGTTGACTGACCATCTAAGGCTGGAAAAGTCTCAGATCTCTACATACTACGTGTGTGTATGTGTGTGTGTGTGTACATGTGTGTGTGTATGTGTGTATGTCATAGAATGAAGTGTCCTATAGGTATGTGGCCTTGGCTTCTGCCTTCAGAAAAGTATGTGTCAGAAGAGTGCCTTGGTTTAAGACCTTGTGTTTTCTGACACACAGGTCAAAGGCTGAAGATGAGTATTCTTTAGTTATAGATTACCTGCATTGGATGAGTGTCTAATAACTACTAATTGAATTTAATCCTTTTGACAAAATTTAAAAAACAACAACTATGAGTCACAAGATTTTCTTAGGTTACAAAGCAATCTTCCGTTCACAGATTAATCAATAATAATTTGCAGATTCATTATTGGCCCCTTCCAGTCCATACTCCTGGCTGCTCCGTTATTTTAAACCTTTCCTTGGCTCATAAATACTTCTCTCTTAATCAAATGGAGCAAAGCTTTCCTTCCTGTATTACCAAGTTCTATTTTACTTGACAATTTGGTTTCTGTGTAAGACCTTGTACTGGCTGGTTTTGTGTCAACTTGACAGAAGCTGGAGTTATCACAGAGAAAGGAGTTTCAGTTGAGAAAATGCCTCCATGAGATCCAGCGGTAAGGCATTTTCTCAATTAGTGATCCAGGGGGGAGGGCCCCTTGTGGGTGGTACCCTCTGTGGGCTGGTAGTCTTGGGTTCTATAAGAAAGCAGGCTGAGCAAGCCACGAGAAGCAAACCAGTAAGTTACATCCCTCCATGGCCTGTGCATCAGCTCCTGCTTCCTGACCTGCTTGAGTTCCAGTCCTGACTTCCTTTGGTGATAAACAGCAGCATGGAAGAGTAAGCTGAATAAACCCTTTCCTCCCCAACTTGCTTCTTGGTCATGATGTTTGTGCAGGAATAGAAACCCTGACTAAGACAGATCTGGAAGTCATTTATTCATTCATTCATTCCCCTTATCAGCATAAGAATTTTGAGTTGGACCAGTAATCTAATCTACTGATTGTCCCAATTCAAAGGCAATTTGCAGTAAGGAGGCCAATACGTGGATCCACAACAATGAGAACTGAAATTGTGGGCAAAAAAGGGAAAAACACAATGCAGATAGTGAAAACCAGTTATTGATATTGGTAGGCACCAGGCACCTGCTACTTGCTTTGTTTTGGTCATCAGACCTCTTCCTTACAGGCATATTGTATACATACTTTTTAAATATGCCCTTGAAATATGGATGGTAGGGTTATTTTCCCCAGAGCTCTATTTATTTATATGCCATATATAAAAATATGTGCTACAATTTATATGCCATAATATATTGTTATATCCCATCTATATTGTTATTCAAAATTAGAACTGAAACACAACAATCTCTATATTATAAAGCTATTTTTTTATTTTATAAGAAATGTATATAACTCATATGATTTGGCTGAGAGTATGTACACAGGCCTGGGTACCGACTGGAATCTTTTAGATGCAATGTGATTCTAAATATTAAAAGTGGCAAGGATGGCTTAATAAATTTTTAACATCAAGAGAAGTTGAATATTTTTTGACAATTTTTGAAGCACATGAATCAGATAAATTTTTTAAAAAACGTTCTTTAATAACCTTTACGGAAGCCCACTAGATTATACTCTGGTTTAAAATATAATTAATAAGAAAAAGAAGGAACTTTAAAAGGGGCATCCTGCAAAGGTGCACAATGCTTCTCCCAGAAGACGTGGATTTTTAAATGAAAATCTCATGGTCCGGCATAGAATATTTTCCTATGAGTTTTCCTTTGAGTTACTAGTCATGTGAGTCCCAGAAGCCTCCACTCCCAAACAATTAAGGATATTGCCATTGCTCTTAGTTAACCACCAGAAGAAGATGGTAAAACCATAACGCTGTAGACACAATGCACATAGTTGGGAGACAGAGAAATCAAGCTGAAATTTCTTCACTAGGTTTTAAAATCTTATTGAGGTCATTGGAGGAGAAAAGCCATCAATATTATTCATTACCCAGCACAGAAGCCTGCACATTACAGTGTCAACATGCCAGGAAGACAGGTCGCTGGAGTAATAGTGGCACAAAGGTTAGGAGCGTAACCAACCATTTTTAGATTGGATTTGAGGCCCACTCGCAGGAAGATATTTATGACTGGTACTGTAAACCTGGTCACAGACCAAGGGCTTAGAGATCATAGGTCCTTAAGTGAGGGTAGGGGTGTATTACTGTCTTCTTGCTTGTATTTTTTGTCAAGCTGCCTTCCAAATATTTATTTATACACATAGTTTAGCTCAGCCCTCAATCTTGTTTAGAGAAGCTTCTCTCTGCAGTGTTCAGCAGTTAATGTAGAGAGACTCATTACTGCTCACCAGTAACAGTGAGACTAGGTGAACACTAAATGCTCAGCCTTTGATGGAACATCTATACCTCCCTCAAGGTCTGGGAAACAAAAGAAGGTATAGAAAAACTTTAAGACCTGGAAGATTTGGAGGAACACACTGAAATGCTGCCTCCGGGACATGACATGGTTCTTGCACATATGAACTTATAGCAGCTGTGGTTACCTGTAGAAGATCTAGCCAGCAGGACAGAATTCATCCTAAGGAACTAATCTAATTAAGATATGAGAATTTTCTATTCAACAACTGTTGTTTATCCTTTCTACATTGGGAAGAATAATTAAATAATAGTGTTGGTATTCCTATCTAGTGAGAACTCACAGAAGCCACTCAAGAGAATAAGGAATCACTATGTGTTACTGAATATATTTTACATATTATTGAATCTGAGAAATATAGTCAAAATAATTAGTTCATAAAATTATACTTATTTCATATTTGTAATATGTACATAGATGATTACTTTTAAATACGAAATATGGAATGTCTTATATAGGGATGCTCATTAAGATGGTATTTGCTTCTTTCAGTGAAAAAAATCAGAGAAGAGGGGAAAAAAAACTAGATCTGGTTTATGTATCTTCTGCAATGACCACATCTCTGGATGAAATTTTCAAGGCTTTTGCTTTCGTTTGGTTATTTTAAAATAGGGTCTCCCTATTTGGTAGGCCTGGAATTCACCGTGTGAAACACACTAGCATGGAAAGAGTTCTCAAGACTTCTGCAACACTCCCATTGCCTTCACAGCTAGGGGCAAAGATCACCTTCTAAGAAGATTTAAGGTGTAGAGCGATACCATCTTTAGGTCCATCCATCTGCCTTCAAGAGCCATTGGGTGACTTGTTTCTGCAGGGTTCCAATAATTCTCTTCTGCATTTTGATAGCTTTCACGTTATAGAGCAGGGTAGCAGACCAGAGTACCATCCCTCACCCAGGCCTCAGGTGCAGGGTCTCATAAGACATTGGAGTCTATTTTCATTTGCAGAAGGCTTAAGTTACTCCAACTTAAGTGGCCTGGTGGCACCAACCTATCTTATACAGGCAATAAGCATGGCCTTCTGTGCTTTACCCTCCTTTCCACATGGAGAAAACTAAATGTGTTCTTCTAGAACTCAACTAGAGTTGAACCTGTAACTAACTCAGGAATTTACCGGAAATAACATTTTAAGTATGCTTCTAGGGTAAGACTAAAGGCATATTTTTCTTTGAAATGAATTTACTATGCATGGATGACTACCATGGCAGCACACACTATCTGACAAACCACATTTGAGTATCCTCTAAAAACTACCAGTCAGCAAGGTATCACTTTGGACTTGATAATCCATTATTCAAAAATGTCCACGCAATACACATATTCTCCTGAGCAGCTTCTCGTCTTTTTGTCAGTCCTTACTCTTTATTTTCAGAAGAACTTCATGTGACCTATGCCAAGTCCAATTTTATCCTTAAGATGATTTGTTTATTTGCCAACACAGTAACAATAAGTGAAGACTCACATGAAACAGACACAGTCAGAAATGAAACTATAAAACATCTGCCCACACAAGTCTCACTTTGTGTCTACCCTCTGAAACACAGGCCGAGCCATTTATTCTATAAGGTAACCAAACTGGACCATGCTGTGTTCCCACCCCAAGAACAAATATCTCTTGTCTCAGCCGCCACTTGATGTGTTACTTAGTCCTGAGACAGGGCCTACATATGGAAGCTCAGATTCTTCAGCAGGAAGAGGTCACTGAGGCTCCTGGGAAAATCACTTTTATTAGGACACCTGACACATTCCTCCCGATGTCTGTTTAACCTTGGACAAACTTCCAGAAGACCATTCCTGTAAAATGAAGGCTTTCCCTGGCCACTTCACAGGTTAGTGACAAGAATTTTCTAGAAGATATCTACAGAAAAGCGCTGAGTGATTTTACTGCTGCCCAACTGGGAAGCTTACATATGCATTTTTTCTTAATTATTTACTCGTGGGCCCTAAAAAATTAATACATTTATTTTGAAAAGTTCAAATTAGCATATAACATATTTTTAAAACAACAAAAATAAGTTTACTGGTTATGTAGACTATTTTGTAAACTTTAGGGATAACACAGGAGATTTTCTATTAATTATTAATACCAGTCATTACTCATAGTATTTTTTAGTCTAGAAGGGAAAGCGAAAAGACTGAAGTTTATCATAAAAAATTGTCCACTTGGCTTGTGTAGAGAAGTTGCTTCAGGGCCTTGGCAGGTTATCTTGTCCTGTGTGTATACATCACTGAACCACATTTGGGTATCAAAGGTTCAGTAGCTGTTTGTCTTCCGAATGTTACCGCAAAACTCAGTGACTCTTTTCTTTACAGAAATTGCCTGGAATGTGCGACTTCTTCACTGTTGCAAAATCCGCAATGCTTCTTAATCAACAACTTTCGAGGCATCTCAGCTCATACCAATTATCTCCCAGTCTTCGCATTTTCTCTTTGATACCCAGCATCCGTATCACCTCAACTTTCAGTCCTCAAGTCTGATAAAACTAATAAACCCTTAACGCCAGAGGTGGCACATTAAGCGAGTAAATGGTTTTCTTCTTAATTGGATATGAGCACTGTTATCACTAATAACCCCAGGATACTTCTAATTGGACTCTCTCTCTCTCTCTCTTTCCCTCCCTCCCTCCTTCCCTCCCTGCGTCCCTCCCTCCTTCTCTTCTTCCCTTCTCTCTTAGTTTTGAAACACTAGTCTCATTGACCAGCCTTAACTCTTCCACCGCCCCCATCCCTAGTTCAAACCTTCAAATGCAGTATAGAATTATTGGAAATTTTGGCAGGCTTTTGGGATTAGGTCCTGAGGCTCAGACAGAAGGTAAACGATTGTGTAAAAGTCCATGCTCCTGTCTAAACATTTCAGATAAAATGAAATTATAAAGCTTTGATATTGGCATCGCCATGAAGTCTCAAGTGTACCTAAGTGGGCTGCCTATTTCGTCCAAGGCTACTAAAGTCTCAATTGTAGTCACGTAAAAAAGAGAAGGCTTTGTTGAAATATTTATGGAGACTTTAGTGCAAGTTTCATCTCCAAGCAGTATTCAAAGATTGCCACACACATTAACACTCAATCTCTGTCATCTTGATTTTATAAATGTGGGTGAACATACAGAAGTATAGGAACCTTCTTGTTGTCATTTTGTTGAGGAGCTAGAAGACACGACCATAGGTAGCTATGATTTGGTTGCTGGCAATGATACAAGGCAAACACATTTGAATTGTTTTTTTCCCACAGATATGAGCATGGAAAACCAACTCTGCTGCTTCTTGAAATAAGCCTTTTCCACTCAGGAAGAGTATACTTGTAATAACAAAAATAATAAAATAGGTAAGGACTTTCCAGAGACAAACAAAACAAGAAAAGAGAGGAAGCAAAATCATCCCGATTCTTTAAATGTGTTTCCTTAATTAGAATAAAATTGAAAGCCACGAATGTTTTAATTGTTAAAAATGTTACTGGAGCCATTTGTTGGCAGACAAAATTTCATATTTTAGTAGATATACTATATTTTCTGAGGTCATTTATATTTTATTAGCTTAACATAGACAATTAAAATTATTAGTATGTAATTAAACACCTTTATGCAGATAACATTAAATAATCATGGGGGTGAAAAAAAAAACCCAACACCATTTCTACAATTATAAAATGGCCATTGTAAAGCCCATTGTTTAATTTATATTTACATTATGGTAAGTAACTGATTAACACCTGGAATGCAGATGTAGGTGGATCAAAGGACTTTCATAGATGGCTCTCATGGCAGCTGTGGTGATATCATGCAGTTCTTTACTGCTCACTTCAAAATGTGTCTATTGTCCTTACTAGAAGACAGCCAAATTTTAAGTCATTTGACTTTTGTGCATGAACATATACAATGTAGGTTGTCTCTCTCCATCGTTCCATAGTATACACAGTAAGACAAATACAGGTACGTGCACTTATAGGTTATATATGTGCAAGAGAACACATACATTATTGACAACTTACACACACACACACACACACACACACACACACACACACACACACACACACACACATACACACACACAAATGACAGTCAAGATGACCATGGCCGTGATGAAACCTTCCTAGCTGGAAAGAATTTTGAGCTCTTTTGGGTCTTGCTCATAGTTACCTTCAGTTTGAAAGGCTTGCATTACATGATTTCAACCAGAGGATTTGGAGCAAGGTAGCATTCCAAGGACCCATACTATCTCTTTTGTTTTGTTACAAGGTGGCAGAGGTCCTGGCTCTCCTTCTCCACCTTGGTGGACTCATTTTCCAGACAGTGGGGACTCAGTAAGCAGCAGTAGTTTGTTGGCAAAGCATGAGTGAACACAGGTTCCTCCCTGAATAAGTTCACAACCAGGTATAAGAACTTAATCAATCCTCACACATAAGAAAGTAACCTAAATACTGTGTGGAATATGGAGTTACATGTTATCAATGCCAGTCATACCTAGAACTTAGACCTCAAATCCTGTCAGTAAGAAAATAACAAAGAAAAGAAACCAAACCAAAACAAGCCCTATAGCTGCATGTAGACTCACTCGAAAGAAATACAGTCATATGTGTTACATACATTCTACTGTACTCAAATATTACATGCATAAGACATAGTCAAGATAGTCAGTCACAAAGAGGACATAACATCAATAATGATAGCAGTTCTATTTGGATTTTTCCAGAGAGCCCATTTACCTACTCTTAAGAGCACAGACAGTGCTTATGTTATTTATGCTGCTCAGATGGGTGAGCAAAGATCTCCCATAGGACAGAAGGATGCAGGACTCAAAAGCACTTGTAACATTGAGAAGTGGCTCTTGCACATCATTGCAAGTTTCTTCCAGTTCTTTGCATGTTTTCTTCCAGCTCTTTACCTATATCTTTATATACCTTTCCAGTTACAGTTTCATTTGGTTACAGTGACAAGCACCAAGACCAAAAGCAACTTGGAGAAAAGGCTTATTTCATCTTACAACTCCCAGCACAATCCACCTCTTAGGGTAAATCAAGGCAGGAACATAAGACAGGACTTTGAAGCAGAAACCACAGGTAATGCTTCTTGCTAGCTCCTTCTCTGACTCATTCACTCTTATGTGCTTAGCTAACCTTGTCTTATAGAGCCCTGCCTAGGGATGGTGCTGCCCTCAGTGGGCAGAGTCCTTCTTCATCAGTTAAAATGATCAAGAAATCTCTCACAGATTTGTTTACAGACCAACCTAATGACTCAAATGAGACTTATTAACAGTGATAACTGTTTGGCTGCTTAAAAGGAATATAACAAGAATCTCAGATTGGGCACTCCATCACAGAAATGTCTGGTTGAGAATATATTCTTGATCAGCCTTTGGGGGCTATCAAATGATTAGAGATAATAGTGTCTGCCAATTAGAGATAAAAGAAATGCAAATGTCGATATACCAATGTAAAGAAAACTCAAGTAGAAGAAACTGCTGAGATAAAAGATGAGAGGCCAGAGATTTAGAGGTGGGAACCGTAGGGAAAGCATGGCTTCCGTGTCTTAGGTGTAGCACTTAGGTCTGTAGGTGACAGGGGATGTCCCGGTAAGATTTACCTATCAACTTGACACATCTCAAAATCACCTGGAGGAAACAAAATGTTAATTGTATCTTTTAAAAACAGTAACGTTTTGCTATGCTGCCTCAGAATTAGAATTTAGTTTTCCCAGACACATCTTTCACTGAAACAGAAACTTCTTTTTGAAAAAAAGAGTTCTTCAGAGTGTCAGCAGAAGACAAACAGCCCAGGAGGCTTGTTGAGGGCGTATCTGTCCCCGTCTTTCTCATCTCACTTAAGGCCAGAAGAATGAGGATGTTTCCTTGATGCAGCTGTCCTTCCCCCGGGCTCCACCAGACTGAGCTGACTTTCAACTGAGGACAGGTGGGTTTCGTCACCCGGAACACGTATGAGGCCCTGGCTGGTCTATGCGCTTTAGGACAAGGAGAGAAGCAACAGCAGAGCAAGCCCCTGGGGGATACAGGAAGGCCATGGTGGTTAGTATGTGGGTCAGCAGGCTTCCTACCTGGACGCCAGGGGAAATGGGGAAGCAAGGCAAAGTTGAATCCAGTTTGAATTTACATCACAGGATCCTAAGAACTCTTTCCTACTTCTTTGTCACCGTGTCTGTCAACGGCACCACACGGCTCCTTCCCTGGAGCTAGGTCTAACCCTTCCGTTCCCCTCCAGCTGGCCAGTAGGATCTTTAAGGGAGTTTGCCACTGATTGAAAAAATATATATCAAGAAAATCCACTTCATATTTGGTCTTCAATCAGGCAGCTCCACTTCTCCTTCACAGTGTCTTAGAAATAAAGACTGAAGGTCCACAGGAAAACACTTCCAGTTTTATGTTTTTACTGCTTAAGACTTTTATACTTATTATTTATATATTTATGTATATACAGACAATATCAGTGTCTGAGTATTGGTCTGCACTTCATTTGTAAGTTACTGCCTGATGTGGGGGGTTTTGGAAAGCAGCAGCATGAGGACAAATTTTTAGTAGTTATATGTTCAGATTTATCTTTTTGTCTCCTCCTTGCTTACACCCAAGAATTATGTTGCAGACGTGCAGGTTGGGTGACATTCCATTGCATTTGTGGTTTTACTGTGTGTCCTTCATAGCCTTGAGAACATCGCTCTTTATAGATTTTGTGTGTGTGTGTGTGTGTGTGTGTTGTATGTGTGTGTGGTATGTGAATGTGAGTGTCTGTGTGAGTGTGTGTGTGATGTGATGTGTGTGTGTGTGGTATGTGAATGTGAGTGTGTGTGTGAGTGTGTGTGTGAGTGTGTGTGTGTGTGAGTGTGTGTGTGTGTGTGTGAGTGTGTGGTATGTGAATGTGAGTGTCTGTGTGAGTGTGTGTGTGTGTGTGTGTGTGTGTGTGTGTGTGTGTGTGTAAGCCCATGGATGTGAAGAGACCAGAGAACGGCACAATGTGCTCTGACCTATCACTTTGTGCACTGTTCTTTTGAGACAGGTCTCTCACTGAACTTGAAACTAGACAGGGAGCCAGCAAGCCCCAGAGGTCCTCCTGACTCCAACTTCTACACGGCCGGGATTGCAGGCTCATGTTATCACACCTTGCATTTTTCTTCTTAACATGGGAGCTAGATATTCTAATCATCTCTCTTTTTTTTTTTTTGGTTTTCCGAGACAGGGTTTCTCTGTGTAGCCCTGGCTGTCCTGGAATTCACCCTGTAGACCAGGCTGGCCTCGAACTCAGAAATCCGCCTGTCTCTGCCTCCCAAGTGCTAGGATTAAAGGCGCACGCCACCACTGCCCGGCTTCTAATCATATCTTAATGCATGTGTGGCAAACACACTTACCCACTGAGCCATCCTCCCTGCCCCCATAATATTTTTTAGCAGAAAGCAGCTTACTAAGTTGGATTTGGTTTCAACCTTGTTTAGTCTGGTCATTGGCGGTACTGGGCCTTTCTATTCCATTGCAATTTCTGGCATATCTCTGCTATACCAAATACTGGCTGAGTCTATTTCTTAGCAAGTCCATTCTACCTAGGCTGGCTGAGCTATGAAAGATTTGGAAATGGCCAGAGTCCTTGCCTTCATCTCTCACAGGGGCGTACATTTCCCTTCCTAAAGTCCAGTTCCATTTCTGAAGGTCAAAAAGCATTCTGTCATATAAACCCAGACCACTTTTAGAAAGCAGGGCTGCAGGAGCTCAAGAGATTCTTTCTTTTTGGTTTTCAAGACAGGGTCTCTCTATGTAGCATTGGTTGTATTGGATCTTGCTCTGTCGACCAGGCTGGCCTTAAACTCACAGAGACCCACTCGCCTCTGTCTTCTGAAAGCTGGGATTAAAGGTGTGCACCACCACTACTTGACTGACTTCAAGAGACTCATAGGAAGAAGCTGGTCACTGAAATCAATGCACGCCACTAGCGACTGTCAGTTATAACTGTCAGGAATACAAACATTTTCATTTACAATTGTTTACATTTTCATTTATTTGAGGATGAGGCGTCTCATGCCACAGTACACAGGTGGAGGTCAGAGGACAACTTGTTAAGTTGATTCTTTCTTTCCAGCTTGTGGGTCCAGGGTACTGAACTTAGGCTCAGTGGCAAGCAGTCCTTTATCCTCAGAGCCATCTTGTCACCACCAGGGATATTTTGAAATTACTTTTGTTTAATCCTCACAAAGGTAATTAATATAACTGCCTCAGTTAGGCAAATTTTTCTATATATTGAAAAGTGGCTGTGGCCCGGTCTACAGTTGGATGTGGGAATGTTGTCTTCAATTGATAGAGTGTTTGTAATTTTTAAATATGAATACCACATCTTAAAAATGTGGGGTATGTATAAATGAATCTATATTATACATACTAATTTACATACACACATTCCTATGATATCAAGGTATTCCTGAGCTGGTTGTAACCGTTGGGCTCTGTGAACACTCTCTGAATTCTATTTTCTACTCAGGATCTGGAGAAGAGCCCAGAGTTTGGCTAGTTACCAAACAGGCCACCAGGCTCTTCATGCCATTGCTCTATAAAGTCCTAGATTAAGGGAGCCTAATGGCACAGAATAAGCTCAACAATGATTCTCGGGGCCTCAGTTGGGCACCCCAAGAGTTCACTAAAACACTCACTAGAGACTCACACACTGTATGACTGAGATCCACCCATAGCCCCCAAATCCAAGAGTGATGTGGGAAATAGGGGTCATAGGATTTTCCTTTCTCCTCTACTTCTCGGGAGGACTCATCCCAACTTCAAGGACCAATTGTTTATGCAGACTTGAGAAACTTCCCCATCTCTATGTTTACTGCATAGGAATGGGAATGAGCCTAGGACGGACATTCTCGCTTTGGCAAGGATGGGTGTCTTCTGGACCCTTTGGCAGACATTCACCTCGACCTTTGATTGGCATGAGAGAGATGATGGATACACACCTGTGAAGCCTGGCTGATCAAGCCTTTGCAGCTGTTTGTCTTACACTGATGCTCTAAATATTTCTTTTTCTGAGGGTTCTAGGTTTCTGAAGAGATGGCTTTGCAGTCAAGAGCATGCGTTGCTCTTGCAGAGGACTCCAGTTTGGTTCCCAGTACTCACTCCATGCAGCTAACCACAACTAATAACTCCAGCTCCAGAGAGTCTAAACCCTTCTCCCAGCCCCATGTGCACAGAAGCCCACCCGATCCCCGAGACATGTATATATACACATACTAAAAAATAAATTATGAAAATGGGCAATTTTGTTCAATAAGGAAAGAATTTGGAGATTTTAAATTCAAACCCTCAAGTTTTATGTATCCAATATTTTTTCTCAATTCCCTGCAATAAGTGTGTGTGTGTGTGTGTGTGTGTGTGTGTGTGTGTGTGTGTGTGTGTGTGATTTCCTATTCATGAACAAATTCTAGAAAAATAATAAGCCTAGAAGTGTCAAAGCAGGCTTTATTTTGCAGGCTTAAAACTATATATGATCTATACTTCTCAGCAGGAATTCTGGGATGCCACACCAGCTATCATTAAAGTGCCAGTGTGATGCACCTACTGTTTCCCTGGCAGTATGGCTACATGCCTAGCCTAGGGAAATGCCATCACAAAGGACAGGGCTCTCTGCTGAGCCTGCAGTTCAGGGCATCAGTACTAAGATCTCTCTTTGTGCCAAGAAGACTGGCTGGTTTTAAGGGGGCACATTTGTTTATACCATAGATAAAAAGAAATTCACAAATACCTGGTTCACGGGTCCCGTGCCTCAGTTCATCTCCCTTCTGAAGACCCAGTTTGACGAGGGAGGTAGAGGGTTTGATTATATGCTATTTAGGGAAAGAGCATTGCTTTCTCCTTTCTACATCACTGTGTACTGCTTGTACACACTCATAGGTTAATTATGACATTTTCATGCATGTAATACATTGTATATCTATAATATTCATGCTTCTTCTCCCTCCCTTGCCTATCTTCCCCTTTTTGCTAATGTCCCTCAAATAGTCTTTTACATTCAGGTCTTCAAAAGCAAAACTTAACTGCACCTAAGAAGAAACACGGGATGTCTGTTTGTCTTTCTGAATCTGTCTTTAAATTTGTTTAACATGACGAGCTTCAGTTCTATCCATTTTCCTGAAATGATATAATTCTCTTCTCCTTTCTGGTTGAATAAACCAGAAAATACTCCGTTGTCTATCTACAGCCTGTGGTCATTTATCTATGCATCCTCCTTCACAAGGCAGCGAAGCTTATTTTCTCCAACTTCATGCTCAATCTCCTTACTATGCAGCAGAGTCGCAGTGTTTTATTAAGTTAGGAGAGGACCAGTGCCATAAAGCCAAAGACAGGCAAATGTACCTGAATGAATGTCACATAGCCACTTCCCCTTCCGTATCTCCTCTTCCCTAACAGTCTTTCCTTTCCTTTATATTTCTGTTTCTGGAGAAACTGGAGCCCTTGTGTTCAGCTAAGCATACACATTCCTTTGAAGGGAGTGGCTCTCGCCACACAGACTTGCAGGTTGAATGGTTGTTGACACTGTTACCTTGGCACCTACACTGGAGCACCTGCCAGTGTGGCTGTGTCAGACACAGACATGGAATTGCCCGCTCTCCCATAACTCCTCAGAGTACTCCTTAGGCTGGAGCATGTCCCCGATTTATTTTGTAAATCAGAGGCACCTGAAGTTACTACCCTTGAGATTCTATGATCCCCTTTGTTGTAGACTATCCACTGTCTTTATTAGGTTCCTTGTGTGGCTTAGTTGAGGAAGAACCAGGGTTTCTTAAGCTTTTTAAAATGTGAGAATTAACCTTAGCATTTACGTTGATGGGTGCTCTGAAGGGCTGTGAGGACCCAGTTTTGCTGGCTCCTTCGATGAAGGACAGCATTTTGAAAAAGAATTCTAGAGTCATAGCTGGGGGCTTGCTGTCAAAACCCCTATTTCTGGTCAAGTAAAGAAGCAGCTGTTGAAATTTAAGGCTGTATCTAGATTCTCAGTTTTGTATCTTTTTGTCTTTGACCCAGATAAAGTGGGAGTAGATGCCCATCTTGTAGCCTTGGCTGCAGTAAACATACTACTGTTTTGATTTAGTTTTGATATTTTTTTAAGACCTGGTATGATGTTATCTCAAGCTGTTCTTGAACCTAGCTTTATCTTTAGACTCTTGACCCTCTTGCCTCTACTTCCCAAGCACTGGCATTACTGGAGGGTGCTACTATATCTGGCTAAGTGTATAGATTATTTTTTCTGATACAAATCTTAGATCTTAGCAAAAAGTTCATTTTATCTTGAATTGACTAGACTACAAGACTTTGCCAACCTGGACAGGCAGAGAGACAGCTTATGGACAGCCTCTCCTGTTTCTACTGAGCCGATTTCCTGATGACTAAATGGCTCTTAACATAGGTACATCAAAGCAAACACATCAGGGCATGAGACTCTGCTGTGGGTCTTGGATACCTGTTATCATGGCTTGAATATTTCTTAAAACAGGGTATTGAGTCTAGGACTCTACTTGATTACTACTGAACTAAAACCATACTACATTCCAGAGATGTTTTGGAAACAACAGATTTTGATATTCACTGGTGGCTTCCATCCTTTCAACAAACGTGTATTTAGGGAGCAGGTGGTGTCTGGGAGCTTATACTGAAAACTGGTGTTTAGTGGTGAAGCTGATAATTCCCTCACTTGTTTACAAGACTGAACAGAGGGAAGAGATTTCTCTTGAACATGTCTCCTGCCACAAAGTCCAAGAAGCATACAAGCCTGGGAAAGTTCATGACATGGATACTTAAGTTAGGTCACTCCTAAGTGATGGCACCTTTCTTTGTCTGGGACAGAAATGCACCACTGTTGAATGTAGTGGGTATGTGAGAAAGACTGATCCTAGGCAGGAAATATAGGACCTGGACTGATGGCTCAGTCAGTAAAGTGTTGGCCTTGTATACATGAGGATTTGTGTTCAATCCCCCAGAGCCCATTTTAAAACAACACGTACCCAGGCATCTCTTGTAAGGGATGGGCAGATCACTTGAGTTTTGCCCAAAAGTCTAACCCTCTTGGTGAGCTATAAGCCAGTGAGAGATCCCTTTTCACAAAACATTGACAAATGAAAGTTGGACCATTGAAGTTGACCTCTGGTCTGTGTATGTACATACAAACAAGTTGATATACTCCTTCAAAAACATGAAAATGCATAAATCCCTATCCAAAGAATAACACTGAGTATATGTAGAGAGAGACCATGGGAAATATAATCTGATTTAAGCCTGGGGTGAAATGCCTTCTACAGAGAATAGTAAACTTTAATCAGCTAGAACATATATTATAGGTTTCACAACTCTTTTTCAAAATTCTAGACTCTGTGATTCTTCATAGAACAATTTCAGAGAATATTCAATATTCTATGGCTGAACTGTGTCAACCTTGTTAAGAGTGAATCAGATTTGGCCTCAAGACACAGTGTTTCATGTTCATGTCTGGAAAAGTGAAGCCCTAATTCTAACTGTTGGGAGTGAGTTAACAAGGTCGTCCTGTTCTCAAATGTGTATCCAGTAGCCAAAGACCCAGGAAGACCACAGCAGCTCTTTCTTACCATCTCTCAGTCAGTTGCCTTCTGAAGACCTTTAGTCTTTGAAGGTGCAAAGTCAAGTGGAAGGGGAGGGGGTCTGAGGCTGTGTCCTCAGCCTGCATCTGGAAGCATTACTTTTCTGGGTTTTAAAATACATACAACTGTCAGGGAACTGGAAAAAGAATTAGATAGCCTAAAAATAATACCAGCTTTTATAAGCTCACTTTGCTTGAGAATTATTTCCTGAGGCAACAAGCTTTTCCAAAATAAATTTGCAAAAATATAGCTCTATAAAAACTGGACCTTGGAGAGGCTTAAGAATTTGGGCCATATCAGCTCTGTCATTCTAAATTTTAAAATATTTAGTCTTACTTCAAGATAAATAAGAACAATTGAATTTAAGGGACCAAGAAAAACAAACATAAAACTTCATGAAAAAATAACTGGGTAGTTTTTTTATTGCCAGAAATGTCTTTATTATTAATAAGTCCTAAGTTAGACAGTGGCCACATATCATATTTATTTCTGGCTATGGCCACACTGTGTAGCCTGCTGTACGTGAGGTTCAGCATTCAGGCCAGTTGGGCCCAGTGGGTAGATCTGAGTTCTGGGAGAATAAGGATGAAGTAAGAAGGTAACATTTTACAATACTATTAGGGACGATTTAGATGAGAAACTAGTCAGCACTCCTCAGAGGGACAGAATCAATAGAACGCATCCATAACTTTTAAAAGGGATTTCTTAGGTCGGCTTACAAAATAAGAGTCTATGTTGTCCCACAAAGGCCATGATTATAGGCTGGGGAGCCATGGAAATCAGTAGTTCTTTAGGCTAAGAAGATGGAAGCCTCTAAACAAGAGGGCTCAGTGAAGTAGCTCCAGCCTAAGGCTGAAGGTCATGATGCTTCTCAGAGAGTCATTGGTCTTGAGTATAAAAACCTGGAGCCCCATGTTCCCTTGTGAGGACATCAGTAAAAGGCATGCCCAAAATGAAGAGCTGTGCACTGTGTGGAGGCATTGCCTCCCCCTCCTCAGCCATCCTGTTACATTCAGAGTGAGTTTGCTGACCACATGCCAGTCAACTCTGGAAGTACCTTCCCAGACATACACAGGTGGGTGCTTTGCCAGTTCCTAGTCTGTATTTCAAGTTGACATCCAAGATTAACCATCACAGATGCAAGAACTCTACCTCTTTCAGAGTTGGTTTTTTCCCCTCTTGTAAATCTTCCCCATATGGCACCAGTCTTCAGAAGCTTAGGGACCCAAAGGCAGGAAACCACAGGGAATCATGGGAGAGCAGAGATCATGGGGAAACTCACTTGACTTGGCCATTGATGAAGGTGAGTGCTGCTGACCCAGAACCAAGGAGTGCCTCAGATGAGCCATGATTTGGGGAACCGATTTTGGCTTCTTTCGAGTACCTGATAGGCTGTTGAATGACTGATTAAGTTCTGGCAAAAGACTTTGTTCTGGTTCCTTCCTGTTCCTAGGATGAAGCATCCAGATCAAAAACAACTTAAGGGAGAAAGGGTTTATTTCAGCTTTCAAGCCACAGTCTATCCTTGGGAGAAGTCAATGCAGGAATCCAGACAGGAACTTGATGTAAAAACTGTACAGGAATGCTATTTGCTGCTATCATGGTTAGTTCGAGCACACGTTCCCGCAGAGCTAGCTTATGAAAACTGTGCTACCTGCCTCAGAAATGGTTGTTCTCATAATAGTGTGGGTCTTTCTGTGTCAATCAACAGTGAAGATAATATCCCACAGACATGGTCACAGGGCAATCCGATCTGGACAATCCCTCAACTGAGAGTCCCTTTTCAGGCAACTCGAGGCTGTGTCAACAGTTAAAGCTAACTAGGACAGTCTTGAATTCCAATCTCTCCACAATCATACATGCTACTGTAGTTTGACATGTACCTTTTATGTTTGTAAGTTAGATCCGTGTGAAGCTTAATGATGTACTTCTATTATCACTTTGTAGCGTCAAGACCATCACCACCATGAAAGTGTTCCTTATTATTCTAAGATTTATATAGCATGTAGTTTCCCAAAGAACTTGTGCTAAAAGTCACAGGTGCTATATGTAGGCATATATTCTTTACCATCTACTTTAATAAGGGTTCAGTTTCCCCTCTAGTCTACCACCCACCAGAGGTAGTAGAAAATAAAGGTTATTAGGACACAGGGGAAGTGGACCTGTTTAGAAATAGTTCTTTGGGGCCATTCTAATCTTCGTTGTTCTCAGTACAATCCATTAGCAAACACCAAACATGTCAGCAGCTACAGTCCAGTCAATTCAGAAGACACCACACATGAATGAGCAGTTCAATCCAGAGAAAACTTTGAGGCGTGCCAAGTGACCTGAGTCCAGGAAAGTGGCAAGAAGCTGCAGGAACTTCAGGAGAAGTTCTTTGGTGAGTTTCTCTCCTTGGCGTCCCTGCAAGCGAAGCTCAGTAACACAACGTAAGGTGAACCGATCAATGTGTGTTGTCGGTGAAAACTAGTGAGGCGGAGCAAAATGAACCAATCCTCTAGCTCACGTTGTCTGGGGGGCGGGGGGAGTCACATCCTTCCACCTGTGTGCCCCAGCAAAACATCATTATAACCTGAGTCTTCAAAGAAACCAGATGTTTCCACTTTAGCTATAGATTTGTGTCTTATGAGGCCCTATTAAATCTGGGACAGTTTTTCCAAATCAAAAAAAGACAGACAGACGGACAGACAAACAAACAAACAAAATCACAAAACAAATTTCAATAAGCCTTAAAACACAGAGTTTCACTCTGCAGTCACTTCAAAGACCTGGGACCAAATTTTTCTACAAAACGTCATGTTTAAAAGCATGCTTTAAAGACATATTTCCTTTAAGTGCAAGTCAACTTTCCAGAATCTAGGGATTTTCACATTAATATTTATTTCTTATAAAAGCATTAGAAGTGCAAAGGGAACCATAGTGTAGTAGATTAAATGACTATTAAATAACATTTTAATTATCAGGCATCTTTCTTTTTCTTTCTTTCTTTCTTTTTTTTTTTTATAAACTCTCAGTTTCTAATAATTTCCTGTTGTCTCATGGTACTTTTGAGTTATAATAATAAAACTGAAGTGCCGGTTTTCCCTACTGATCATCAAATCTCAAGTTAAAATAGTCAGCTATAAAATAAAAGTTTCAAAATAGCCTGGCTCATTTTATGCCTTAGCATATGACCTACCTAGGGAATGTTGCTGTGAACTTGAGAAGTTGTGCCACACCTTAACTGAATGGAATGTTTTGCCAACGTCTGTTAAGTCTAGAATGGCATACAATATTGCTTAAGTCTCTATTTTCTTATTAACCTTCTAATTAATCTGTTATTAAAAGTAAGACATAGAAATTTCTATTATTATTTGACTTGCCCATCTTTTTCCTAAATTATGTTAATTGGTTCATATCATTTGGATCTCTGCTTTGGGTACTTATTTATAATTCATATATATTCCTGAGATCAGGAAACAAATTGCTTCCTCTCATGGAAGACTCTTTAATATAAAAATTTTGGGTGTGTGAGTGGTGTTTATGAATGTGTGAATGCTTGGGATCTATGTGGGCACAGGTGGATGCAAATCTATGAACACATGCACATGGGTATGGAAGACGTCAACTCTTGAACTCAGAGCTGGCCAATTTAGCTAGCTATCCAGGCTGCGTCTGGGATCTCTTGTCTCTGTTTCATGTATGCTGGAATTACAAGGCCTCCTTGCCCACATAGCATTTGGCATTTAGGATCTTAACCTGAGTCCCCACACTTGCATAGCAAGCACTTTATCCGTTGAGCCAGCTCTCCACTTTCCTGTATCTGTTTTGAGAATGTATTTCCTTTGCTATTGGTGTAGGTGGAGATATACTACATTCTTTTAGTTGCTGTTTTTATGGTGAATCTTTCTTACTTATCTATCCTGTTTACGATGTTGAGTCTGAAGTATGCCCCTGAGCTAGTCATGTTGGCACATGCTTGTAACTCGGCCCTTAGGAGTCTGAAGTGAGAACGGTATAAGTTTGAAGTGAGCCTAAGCTACATATCACATTCTATATCAGTAATAATAACATATTAATTTTGCAAATAAACTTGCCTATTGAGCAGCTTTTAAAAAACACTTAGCCTGGGTTACAGTCAAAGTGGTAATGCATTAAAAAAAAACTCTTTCCCATGTGTGTTACAACACCTTTGACAATAGGCAAAAGTGGAGACAATCTAAGTACCCATTCTCTGATGACTGGATGAAGAAATGTGATACAAAATCAGATTTGAGCCTCATTCCATAGAAGAGAGGCCATGTCAGATACTGTATACTTGGTCAAAAGCCTGTAGCTAGGGAGGCCCTAGCCCTGCATGGGGAGGCTAGTGACGCTGTTTACTAAATGGACACAATGTGCTTCTCAAACTGTCTTCTTAATAACTATGTTTATGCCCACAGATGACTGCTGCTGACAGCTTTGGTTAGAGAAGCTTCTTTGTGCATAGCCAGTAGTAACTATTGTGACTTATACCTAGTAAGGGGAACAAAGGACTACGGAGTGGCCAGCCATATGGGATAAGAAAACCCGAGGGAAGATGAGACAGAAAGAATGTAAGGGTCGAGGAAGGCCTGGAGTGAGCTAAATGTTGTCCTTCTGCGCATTGCTGTTACATTTTGATTTCATAGGAATTAGGGCTTCTGGTACAAGATCAGGCTGCTCAGCATTCCGCTGTGGAGGAAGACAGGCTCATAAGATCCCATATGCCCCTGAAGACCAACAGATGACAGTAATTAGGGGTTGGAGCTCTCTAGGCCCACATCATCCCATTAGAAACGGGTAGCTGGGCCCCCCTTATTTACTCACTCCTGGACCCTGTGCCCATGCACAGCACTCTTTGGCTGATTTCATCCTTTTTCATTGTGATAACTCATAACACCATTAGTATTTTTGGGGCCCTGTGCATCTTTCTAGGACCTTAGTGAACCTGTAGAACTTTATGAATGATAGGAAATTTGATTCTCCATTTCTGTGGGAAGGCTAAGAGGAGGAAGTAAAGACGAGAGACAGGAGAGATGGGTGAAAGAAAGGAGGGTTGAGTCAGAGAGAAGAACGCCATCTCTAACCTTTAGCACCTCATTTCTCCAAGAGACTGCTGAGGATGTGAATTATCACTGGCTCTTTCTAGTCTCCAACCTCTCTCTCTTTTTACCTCCTTCAGATAGTTTATATTGCATTTATGAAAAGCCTTTAACTGTAATTATGTGACTTTTTTGCTAGAGCAGTAACATTTAATTTTTGAAAATTACATTTATTTCTTTAGAGAAGTCAGTGGGATTAGAGTAAAGCCCAAACAAAATAAAGTGTAGAGAATACATTTTGTATCTATCAACAAACTCATTGAAAAATATAGTCATTTTAAGTAGATTTTCTAGAAATGTGGATGTCATTCTGACAGGTCATTTTAACCAGCACATGATTTCTGAAATTCTGTTCGAATATGAGATTCAAAACCTGAATTTAGTTTAAGTCTTCTAGCTTGATACTTTTTCTAAGAACTTCTGTGAAGAAAAAAATTTCTTTTGTGAAATAAGAGAAGAAATCCCATCAGTCTAGGGAAGTAAGGCTAAAGGCTGGCAATACTGCTCAGAAGAGATCATTCTCAATCCAGTGAGGCTGTTTTTATTGAAAACTCTACCTTTTGCCACCCCTACATCCCACATTCTAAGGACCAGAAGAACAATCAGCTATTGTGTAAATGCTAACTACTTTAGATGCTTGCAATCCACTGATCTATTTGGAAACAAAAAGGAACTTTCTTCATTTGTTATTCGCAAACACCATGAAGATTATATTTAATGTTGCAAGGTCAAAATATTTTCCAAAAACAAGGAGCCTGCTCACATCCTTTATCCCTGTGCCTGGTATCTACACAGTGCGATGTGCAAGAGAAAGAAATGTGATTGCTCCTTATAACAACAATGCCACAATTACAAATAACCAAAAGTGTGGCTTAAAATGTCAAAAAATTCATTGGAAATTTTATATATACAAGTATATATATATATATATATATATATATATATATATATATATATCTCAGTATATCATGGGACATACTGTCTCTGAACACAAGAAGAGACCTAGGAGGAAATATAATCTTTAATAACCTCCAAGGCAGTACAGAGGTGCCTAATAATAAACGTAAGGAGCAGATGACCTGACAGAGACGAGGGTGAGCCTATTTGAAAGGGCATAATACAGACTTACAGAAATGAATTTGTTTCACAAATGAGAAGACTATATTTCCTAAAGAAATCAATTATCCTTCGACTAATCTAAAATCTTAATTAAAACTTTAACACTGTTGGTATTTTGACTCTGTTCTGAACGAGTTAATTTGTCTTAGAGGAGTCAGAGTCCAAAATAGCAAGGTGATTTTGAAAAAGAAGAATAGGGAGAGGCACATGCCCACCTAGAGATGGAGATACCATAGAGCAACCATATGCAAAGAGGACTTTGTCGTAGAGGGCTGGTAGGATAAGACCTCGGAAGCAAACATACACAGAGAGATGCTGACCTGGGCAAAATGTAGCCTTTTAAACTGGAGGGTGAAAAGGCCACCTTCCATTTAAAAGAAGAAATAGGTTTCTTTGTACATATATAAAAATATGGAGCTGGGGAAATGACTCAGTTTCCTTCACTACCATGGTGACCAAAGCTGGATCCCCAAAACCCACATGAAGTTACTGGGTGAAGTGATGAGCACTTGAAAGCCCAGGGATCATCAGACAGTCTCATCAAATTGGTGTGGTCCAGGCCAGTGAGAGTCCCTGTCTTCAAGCAGATGGATGGCATTCTTGAGGATGACTTCTGAAGTTGTCGCCTGGCCTCCACACATATAAGCACACATGTACATCTGACACAAATAAACACATACAGATACACCTTCATAAAATATGTTCAGATACTAACATCTGAAAACAAAATGCTAAAATAATTTCACATAAAGCAAAGATGCTGATATTGTCATAAGAAATCTTTTTTCATATGTCAAAGTGCAAGTCATGTATTACTATATTTGAATAAATCAAATTAAAGCTCTCTTATTAATCCCCCTTTGTTTACATATACCCTAAAGTATTTTAAACCCCTACTTTCCAAGATAATATATTTTGGTACTTAAAGACATACCAAGCCTATATATATATAACGTCACAGAACTTGAAGACAACTTGGCCATTATAAAATTGAGCAAGTTCTGAGTGACTTACTGAGGAAGAAGAGCCACAAAACACAGAGCAATTCTCCCTTTGTAATTGGGAGATGCAGACTAAAACAGTGACAATTTACTTTCTACTTAGCAAGTCAGGAAAAACATTCGATGGTGTCAAACGTTAGAAGTAAGAGAGTTTTCATGTATGGTGGAAAGCCTCACAACTTAGTATCATGAATGAGGACCCCCATTCTGAAGAATGGTTGGAAAAATACATAACAAGAATGGGCGTGTTCATCCAGTTGCACGGAGATCCCACTGCCTCACACAAACTCAGAGAAAATTTCAGTATGGGTGTCAAAGATGAGTGATGATAAATAACTGCAGACATAAACATGTGTCCATAGATGAACGAACGAGGGTGACATATTCTCACCAATATTATTATATAGCAGTTAAAATTAGTCAAGTAGATGTCCAAAGTATATACTGGTCCCCTCTATTCTGTGCTCTTTCCAGTCTTCCTTTAGAGAGTAATTTTTATCTTTATTTTCACTTCTGCTTTTATGTCAAAGACCCAGTGTGAAAACACAATAGAACATGGCGTCTCCTGACTTTAATCATTCTAAGAGCGTCTGCATTTGTGCCTGGTACTCACTTTGCTCTACAAAGATATAAGCTGGATGGGGCAGAATTCTTTGCTCACAACTGTATCCTGATCTAGGAGAACATCTGGTACTCAGGAGAAACTGAATCTCTATCTATCTATCTATCTATCTATCTATCTATCTATCTATCTATCTATCTATCTATCTATCTTATCTACCATCTATCAATCTCCCAAACTAAACATATCTCTATATCTATCTGTCTGTTCTCTCTCTCTCTCTCTCTCTCTCTCTCTCTCTCTCTCTCTCTCTCTCTCTCTCTCTCACACACACACACACACACACACACACACACACACACACACAGAGAGACACGCACACACGCCATAGTTAGTCACCTGAGCACAGGGAAAGTCCATGAGCCTCCCTGGGTGATATCCCTGTACATTTCATCCTAACATATTTCTGTAGGAGCCAGAAGCCATGGCTCCTCTTTCCTTCACCCAGCCCTAGATGAGCAGGAGGAATGAGCAGTGTGTGGACAGCCTGTGAATCCTTCAGCCTCCTTTCTCCCTCAAAGCTTGCCCTCTAGGGTGCCTTCATGAGGCTGCTGTGGGCATGGACTAGCAGCCTGTCCAGGTCTAAGAGTGTGCCAAGATTCAGAGATAGGGGCTGTCTAATGGCATCATAGATGAGCAATGGAAAAGCCTGTCCTCATCCCTGTGAACTTGCCTGCTTCTCTGTGAACTTTTTGCAATGTCATCTATGCTGGAAATTATCATTGAAAGCCACAGTCTATCACAATGTGTACATCCTGAGGGTTGGAAAAGGAGGGTCATTAAGTTCCTCAGACAACAAGGCAATGTTCAATTGCTGCTCTTCTAGGAGGGGGTGGCATTTAGCTCACTGCGGGGTGCTGGAACAGAGAGTTGAAGAGCTCAGAGCCTTTAGTAACTCTCCTCTGACCTAGGGTTCACCCTGTTGTCTCCTGGGTAGGTGGAAAATTTGAAGTCCCCATTTCCTTATGTTAAAGAGCTGTTTTTTGCTTGAATTAACCATGCTAGAGGAAAAAGAAGATGGAATAAGGGCTCAACTAGACTTGGATCTCAACTTGTCCTCCCAGACAGTGCTTTAATTGTTCTCGGTCTCCCCTTCTACACACACACACATACACACACACACACACACACACACACACACACACACACACACACACACACACCTGCATATGCCACAGTATATAGGTAGAGGTCAAAGAGTTGCTTCCAGGAACTGTTTCTTATCTACAATTGCACTCGAGTTTTTCACCTTGGCCACAAGTGTCTTCAACTAATGCCTCACACGGATAGGCACTCTCCATTTACTTTTTTTGAGATTGGGTCTCTCACTAAATCTGGAACTCACTGGTTAGATTGGCTGGCTAGAGCGCTCCAGGGATCTGACCTCTCCTAGCTCAGCATAATTGATTTCTCCCACCTCGAAAGCCCAGAACTGTAAAATGCCTTGTCTTCAACTAGGAGGCTGAATGGGGTGGCAGTCAGAGAAAAGCAGCCACGCACCCTCAGCTAGCCCCTTATGCAACTGGGTAACTTCCTTCAGCCATGTGTGTGAGCCAGTTTACTATGGAAAAGGACTCAGCATGACACAAGGCATGAAGAGAGACTGGGGATAGCAAACAGCCTCAAGAGGGAGAGGTATATACACAGGTAAGAGTTTACGTCTGCATTTGGGGAGAAAGTCACCACAGCTGTTCTTCAGACCAGTTTTGTTCTCCTAGTAAACTCCAACCAATCTACAGAGTCCTGATTCCGAAGGTTTGCCAAAAAACGTAAATGCAGGAAACCAAAGGCCCTTCTTTAGATAAAGGAGTCTTACGATAACTAGAAGTTGCGTGCAGAGTAAGAAAGAAGTAACCTACCATCATACCTCCTGTATCAGCTACTTTTCTTGGTTGGTGGGAAAGGCTCACAGAGTGAAGGGGCTGTATCACGGCAGGACAGTCATGCTGGCAGGAGCAGGAGATGACTTGTCCCACAGAAACCACAGCTGGGAGGCAGAGAGCAATGCATGCTGGTTCTCAGCTCTCTTCTGCTTCTTTATCAAGTCCACTGTCTAAGGTTATGACATAGGGTCATCTGTATTTTGGGTGGGTCTTCTCACTTCAACTAACCCAGTCTATAAACTTCCCAGTAGAAGGTAAGATTCGCCTCTTAGTTGATTCGAGGTTCTGTCAAGCTGACTAGTAATAGGTACCATGCTTCCCAAGTTTCAGTCTCTATATACAAAATAATTACACTTATGCAGAACTATCTCTTCTTGGTCTTGTGACAACTAGTACAGTAGGGTAAAGAGAACCCCCAGGAGCTTTGGGCTCCTCAGATGTGCTGACACTCACACCCCACAGGGTTCTGAATGCCACTACTTCACAGAAGAACTCAGTTGAACTTTTCTGAGTTGTCATGATCCTGGTCTTCAGCAGATGCAGGGAACCCTCTACCTTCTTTCACATATTAGGGAAACAAAGACAAAGAGGGGTTAATATTGGCTTTGAAAAGATCTTAACAAGAGAGAAATAATCTCGATAATATAAATAAAAGACCTGGGACAGAGGAGGCATCAAATAAATAACAAGCATCGTTATCCTGATCCTAATTGCTTTTCTATCAGGCAAAGATTGAGGGGCTGTCTCCCTCTTCTCTCTGTTTACAGAAAAGAACCTAAGTAATGTAAACATGACAGCAGACCTCTAAGGTCAGATTTCCGTGAGTTTCTCAGTGTACTTCAGAAGATGGTATGTAGCTTCAGTTGATATTTCTGGGTATAGACTCATCAAGGACTATACACACACACACACACACACACACACACACACACACACACACACACAAGTAGACCTTGGGTGTCATTCTCCTGCAGCCCTTTTGTTCGGAGTCTCATCATGGGATGTTGGTCTCATCCACTAAGCTAACTTGGCTAATCAGCAAGCCTGAGGGGAATGCTTGTATCTGCCTCAACAGCACTGGGTTTACAAGTGCTTATCACAGTTCTTAGCCTTTGCATTGGCTCTGGGGTGGAATTTAGGTCCTTAACTTGAAGGGCAAGCACTTTAGTGAGGATTCCTCTCTCCAGCCCCATTTTCATCTCTTTTACATGTGGGATATCCCCCTTCTCTTTGGATAGACCCAAACTCCTCATCTAGCATGATGAACTTGAGCATTTTTAAAGTTCTGCATGACTCTCACCATTCCTGTCAAGTATCTGAGAACATTTTTGGTTATCACAGCTAAGTGGGGCATGACTGACCATGTGTGCTAAGTCCAGGCCCAGAGTACTGCCATGTACTTGACAACACAGAGGACAGACTACATAACAAAGAGTCTTCCAGCCCAGACGATTGTCAAGGTAAAGAACGCTGAGTTCAAGTGACTTGTGAATTCCAGTCCATCTTGGACATTACGGAACACAAAAGTGAGCACGCTCAACCGTTAATCTGAGACTGTATCTATAAACAGCACAAAGAGACCCATAATTTCGATCTTGAGTTTGTTTTCTTTTGGACTTTGGTATATCACACATAAGTGTAATTTTCCTTCACTCCCTTTCCCTCTCCACCAACTATATCCTTAAAAACCCAGATGTGAACAGCTGGCTTCTGTGTTCTTCATTTCTCCTTCTGGTACTTTATCCCCAGCCCCTGCTCGACAAGCCTTCCTGACTGACTATGATTATTTATAATCTCAGTTCAACCCTAGGTCTTTGACAAAAACCTACCATACACTTTTAAACCATCAATTATATTATGCATCAAACTGTGGGTGAAATGATGGATAAGAATCCGGCACATACCGCAGCTCACTAGACAGAACTGATTCTAGTCTATGTAATTTGATGAAAAACACTAAGCAAGGTACAATCCCCTTAATTGGTACTTATTTAACTGGCCCATGTTTACTGTAAATATGCTTTACTGTACAAGATGTTCTTCTCTTGATGAGAGAACATTTTAATGTTGAAAGAATGGTTTATACATGTAAGATGAGCAAAAAATACATAAACTTTTCCAAAGATGCTCACACCACACAAATAATAAATACAATATCTTTTGAATGAAGCAGTAAATGGAATTATAAATCATCTATATTAATTTAATATGTCTTAAAGTTTCCATTCTAGGGGCCCAGAGAGAGAACTCCATAGTTAAAAACATTGGCCACTTTGCCTGAGATTCTGAGGGGCAAGTATCAGATAACCTGCATATCAGACACTTACAATACAATTTAAACAGTAGCAAAATTACAATTATGAAGTAGCCACAAAAATAATGTTGTGGTTGGGAGTCACCACCATATGAAGAACTGTATTAAAGAATTGCAGCACTGAGACTTGAGAACACCATTCTAGGGGGTATTTAAATTTACCAACATGGTGCAAATCAATACATCAGTTAGGGCTCTTTTAATCCGTCAACACAGACTGGTGGCTCAAACAACAGGACTCTGCAGTGAATGGTGGTACAGGCCAGGAATCTAAACAACTCCAGAGGCTGAAGCAGGAAGATATCAAATTCAAGTCCTGCCTGACAACTTAGACTTTTTATTAAAATGCATATCAGTGTTGGAGCTCTTGTCTAGCTTGTTTGGCTAAGCTCAGCCCCTGATACTGAAAAATCAAACTCTCAAATTGACTTAGCATATATCTAGAGTCTGGATGTATATATTCGAGGATTCTTTCTTTCTTCTTATTTATTCTCTCTCTCTCTCTCTCTCTCTCTCTCTCTTTCTCTCTCTCTCTCTCTCTCTCTTTCTCTCTCTCTCTCTCTCTCTCTCTCTGTGTGTGTGTGTGTGTGCGTGTGCATGTGTTTGCTCTTACACACATGGTGGCATGCAAGTGCCATGGTCTGCATGTAGCCAGGGGACCACCCATGCAAGTCAGTTCTCCCCTTCCATTATGTGGGTACTAGGGCTTGAACTTCCATAGTCAGGCTTGACAGTAGGCACCCACTGAGCCATCTCAGTGGCCCTCCAAAATTAGCGGTTGTGTGGTTGTGTAGTGTAGATTCCCTCTGAGGGCTGTTGGGGGTAGGCAGTCTGTGTCTTTGGCCTGCTGGTGAAGCTCTTTCAGGCTTAACTGTTTGCAAATTTCCCCCTTTTATATGGATATCAGTGATTTTGGATTAGAACTCACTATAATGAATTCACTTTATATTATCTCTAGATGAAACCTATCCAAGTTGAACTGGGGGCTCTGCACTGTCAGCTATGAATCTTGTGGAGACGAGAGAGTCAACTCATTAGCAATTGTTAATTTAAAAATCTCCCATAAAGAGTTAATAATCTAGGGCTAAAGAGATGACTCAGTCAATAAAGGGTTTCAGTGCAATTATGACAATCTGACTTTTATCCCCAGAACCTACGAATAAAAGCTAGACATGGGGTGTATGTACCCATAATTCCCTAGTGCTAGAGAGGTGGAGATGGTTGGATGCCTGAGGGTTGTTGGACTCATACACAATGGTTGGACTCATTCATAATTGTGAGCTCCAGGTCATTGAGAAAACCTCTCTCAGAACTGGAGGCTGACCCTGTGGCCTCCACTAGTATGCACACACACACATAGGAACACCCAAATACACACGTGCACACACACAAAGACAATAATCTAATTAAATTGTATTGAAGGAATCATTTTACAATGCTCTGTATAAAGACATTTGTGGAGATGATACAGTTCGCAAATATGAATCGCAGGCCTTTGGTGTCCTAGACAGTGTATTAGAATAGTTTGTCACAGCCCAGGTGTGCTGAAGCATGTCTTTAATTCCAAAAGCAGAAGCAGTAGGCCCTCTGTGAGTTTGAGACCAGCCTGGTCTACAAAGCTAGTCCAGATCAAGGCTCTGTTACATAGAATTCTGTCTTGAAAAAGAAAAAGAAAAAAAAAATACCTTGTCTTCCTTGTCTCAGACACATATCAAAGACCTTCTTAGACCTTCTTAAGGAAATCACCTGGACTCCAGACAGACTCATTTTTCTTTTGAACAGCTCACCCTACTTGGCTAACCTTTCACCTCCCTGACCCCCTCAGTATCTCCTGGAGTAAATCAGGAGCATACTTCAGGTGACAAAAATTAGGTGAAAAGAAGCAAAAATATTTACACTTTCTAAAAGCAGAAATCAATTTGTCCTGGGCCTTGGCTTTCTTGGAGGTATGTCTGCTTCACTGGTTAGAGCATGAAAGAGATTATGGGATTCGGCTTTTGTTGATCTTTATGTGGATTGTATTCAGGAATTAAGCAGGCTGGAGGTGGGTCTTAGGAAGCCCAAGGATCACCCAGGCTGGGAGCTGAGCCAGGTGAGGGCTTGGCAGGTTCCCCGGTGTAGAAGAGGCTAGAGAGCTGCTGTCTGCCGGCCTCAAGTAGGAAATTTAAATATCTGTTTGTCTGTCTGGAAGAATGACAGACAGGGGCGAGCTGGCTTCCAGCTCATATACTGCCACTAACCTTTCCAAGTCACTTTAGGCACCTTCTTTAATCTTCTAGGCTGTGGTTTTGGCTGCAGACTCAAGAGTATTCACCAGGGTGCGGGGTAAGGTCCTCTACACCAATAAAATCTTTGGAGAGAGAGTGTTCCAAATATTAAACTTGATTTTCCCGTGGTTAACGACCCTAGGACAACTGTGGTTCTTCACTAAGTCCTTGAGATGTTAGCTATCTCTGTTAGTCGTGTTGGGGGGCAGGGAAGTGTCCCTGCTTCTAAACCAGGAGGGGGAGAGTTCTCTAAGATGCCTACAGCTGACCTTCTGACCCGGCTCGGCAGCTGCTCTCCCCGCCCCCACTCTGCCCTTCTAAGTCTCCACTGGAATTTTCATCAGCTTTGCAGCGGACTGCCCGAACAGCCAGGGCTTTTGGACTATGAACTCCCAAGTTGGTGAGCAAATGCCTGGGTACCCAGGGTTTGCCTCTTCTGGGCACTTTTCCCTGACTCTTCAGCCAAGGAGTGACGGAGAGAAGTGGAGGTCTGGACTGTTTAGCAGTGGCTTCTTTATCTGCTTCACCCAACGCCGACCAGGGCAGCTCTAGAGTTATCAGAGTGTCATTAACAGGGACAGCTGCTGGTAAACAGAAGGATGTGGACGCCAGCGCTCCAGTCAACAGGAATTTAGCTTTAATCTGCTCCTTACTTAAAGAAACACCGCGCTCCTCTCTGTGCAGGGCCAGCGTGTATTTATCTCCCTTAACTTTCAGATAGAAGACTGGCATGGGCTCAGGAAACCCCGCCGGTTACAAAATTAATAAGGTGTTAGGGACATGCACCTTAGGTCGATTGGAGGAGACGCTTGCCCCAGAGAGGAGGGAAGGAGATCTCACGCAGGAGTTGTCTGCCTAGCTGGAAACCGATCCTACATATTTATAAAGGTGAACTTGGCTCGCGGCCAAACGCCTGCATTTAAGTGATTAACAAATGCTTCTCTTTAAGCGGACGCCTCTTGTTCTAAATATATTTGACAAGAATGCGAAGAGTCATCTGGTGGGCAGAGAGGGCGCAGCTCAGGCCTTCTCTTGCTAGGCTGGCAGGCCCGCCCGAGCCGTGCTCCTGCACGCTCGGTGCCAGCCGAGTTCACGTCGCTGGTGGGCAGGCTGCCAGAGCCAGCGGCTCCCCGCTGTTTAACGACAACGGATTTACGGCTTCCCTCCATATTGGTGTTATTTTGTATAAACAAGGTTAACACTCCTTTTAAATTAAATGCATCACCTGGTGACTGAATGGGTGACCTTGCCAGCTTCACCTGCCCTGCCCTAGACCGGGTTCTAGCTCTTCTGTCTACCTGTAGCTCCTTGGAATCGACTCTGCTTCCTTTTAAACAGACAGAGCTCCTTGGGGGCGGGGGAGACTGGCAGGTCACTAGCCCTGGGTCCCCGGCCTGGTGGAACCAGATAGGACTGGAAGTCTGAGATACGCCCCAATCCTTCCAAGGAGTACGGCCCAGATCAGACTGTGACGCAATGACTGCGTGCCTGCAGAGCCCCGGGTTCGATCCTTTAGAGCTACAAGGCAGCCCCCAAACTAGAGCTCTCCAGAGGAGGTCGCGTGGTGAAAGAGATCTTTGTGTTGCACTGTGGCTGTGGTACTGATCTTGTAGAGGGCTCAGCCTCTTCCCCACCCTCTAGGAATGCGAACACCTGGAAAAATTCTCCTGGCTTTACTTGGAAGAAATTTAATGGTGTAAACAAACGCAGCAGGAAGTCCCCTTTGATACAGAAGGCAGTGGGATGACATGCTGAGCAAGGGGGCTCTGCCTGCCAAGGTCCATTCTGAAAACATTTCAAGAATAGCTTGGAGTTGTCTAGGAAAATTTAGGTGGACTGCTTGGCAGTAGAAATCTCTAGAAACTCCATCTAGTAACTTCCAGCAAAACACACTTCAGTTGCTCATTTAATTGGCAGCATGGCGTCAACCTCCCCTTGGCCTTTTTTTTATTTGTCAGTGTCACAACAGGGCAAAATTACTCCCGGGGTCTTTGCTATGCCATGTAGCACGAGGTATTCTGGACTAGCTGTTAGCCCTATTGCTAAGCAAACATGGAAGTAGGACCCGGAGAGGGACGTGACCTCCTCAAGGGTTTAATCCCCAGGCCCTGAATTCCAACCACATCATGCAGGCCATTCCTCTGTGGAAGTCTGTGGGCCAACTGTGCAGCATGCTAGCAATTCTAGTACTTTGGAGCCCAGAGGCAGGAGGATCAGGACTTAGAAACCAGCTTTTGTTACACTAAGTTAGAGATCAATCTGTATACAAAGAGACTAAGACTGTTTAAAAAAAAAGAAAGAAAGAAAGAAAGAAAAAAAGAAAAGAAAACCAACCAAACAAAACAAAGTAATAGGTACCAGGAATTTGTCTTCCATAGCAGCTTACTCTGGTATGAGAATGTCTTTACAAAGAAGCAGAGTAAATAATTTTAGCAAGTGATAGAGTCTTTTTAAAAATTAAATTTATTTAGTGTGCGTTTATGTGTGTGTGCATGAGTGTGTTGTGGTGTAAATATGTAGAGATTAGAGGCAACTTGCTGAAGTCTGTTCTTTCAGTCTACCGTGTGGTTCCAGTGGCTACCTGCTCTGTTTATCTGACTTGGTGGCAAGCACCTTTCCCAGCTGAGCCAGCTCACTGGCCCACAGTGATAGTTTTAATTGATAGAGTCCTAACCATTTTATATCCATTTTAATAAATTAGTTACAACTCCTCAGTGCTTAGGGTAAAATATTTTCTCTCTCGTCCAGTTTCCCTAAGGAAATCTTGTAGGAGGTCTCCCAAATATTCTACCATTGGTAAGCTCCATTGTCTATGTGTGGTAAGTGTGGCAGTCTAGAGACATTTACAGACTTGAAATGTGTAGGCTGGAAATCCGGAGTGCTCAGTTTTGGGGAAACTGAAGATGATTAGAACACAGGGAGAAGAAGAGGGGGGGGAAGGGGGAGAGGAGGAGGAGAAGGAAGAAGAGGAGGAGAGGAGGAAGAGGAGGAGGAGGAGGAAGAGGAAGAGGAGGAAGAGGAAGAGGAGGAGAGGAGGAAGAAGAGGAAGAAGAGGAGGAGGAGGAAGAAGAAGAGGAGAAGGAAGAGGAGGAGGAGGAGAAGAAAAGGAGGAGAGGAAGAAGAAGAGGAAGAGGAGGAGAAGGAAGAGGAGGAGGAAGAGGAAGAGGAGGAGAAGGGAAAGGAGGGGGAGGAAAGGAGGAGAGGAAGAGGAGGAGGAGAGGAGGACGAAGAGGAAGAAGAGGAGGAAGAAGAGGAAGAAGAGGAGAAAGAAGAGGAGGAGGAGGAAGAGGAGGAGGAGGAAGAAGAAGAGGAGAAGGAAGAGGAGGAGGAGGAGGAGGAAGAAGGAGGAGGAGGAGAAGGAGGAGGAGGAGGAGACAACCACCTAGGAGATGAATGCGTCCATCACCACTCACTGTGGGACAAGGGACCTCAAGTGGCAGGCACCTTGGACATGTAAACAGATTTGCCAGGATTTCATCTGAGCTAAGTGGAATGAGAGAGGATAGAATCTTCACCTTGGTTTACACAGAGATTGTTGTTACCTAGTCTTGTCCTGAATACATTGTGTTAACATTGTAACAACCATTTGAAGTAAGAGCTGTTTATCAAAACCATTTGACATGGGGAAACTGAGGCATGGTGGAATTAAGTAACTTGGCTGAGATTTCACAAGGAAGAAATTTGAACTCAAGCAGTCTAGCTTAAGTATGTGCTGCTATGCTGACCCTCCAGAATTCAGTGTCTATTGTCCTGGGATTGCCACATACTTTCTTCTCGGTCAACATCCTGCATTAAAGATGCTAACTATCTCAACGAAGCATAAACTTTTAAAAAACGATTCCTTGCCAGAGATTAACTACAACCATCTCCCCGTCTTCTCCACTAACCCTGAGAGATAGTATCCCCTCATCTGATAGGTGAGCTACAATGATCCATTTATGTCCATCCTCAACAGCTCCGCCCACTTTCTCTTCATCATAACAAACACACTTATTGAAGCAAAATCCTCAGAGGCATCTGATTTTTTAGGGCAGTAACAATTGAAAGTATTCTCTTCTTCTGAAACTCAGTTCCCAGTATTTTTGTTTGGGGCTGTGCTAGAAAATGCATAGCAAATAAGATAGACTCACAGGTAAATGGACACGTATATAGGCAAAGACTGGACAGAGATGGTAAAGGGGGAAACTGACCAATGAGCCATTTGCAACTCGTGCCAAAGTAGGTCTTCCCAAGAGCAGAGAGGTTTCTGTGACCCCCGGTACCAACTCTCAGAAGATCAGGAAAGTTACCTTACGCTATAACGTTTCTTAGTCTCTTCTCTACTGTTAACTCTCAACTTCCCCTTCTTCCTGGGACCACACACATGGTCCCATTACTCTCCAGAAACATGACTTCTCATTGAATACTTCTGTAAATCTAAACCAAAGTAGGAAAATGAAAGGTTTTTGTCTGGTCACAGCTGTTTTTTTTCCCCCTTGGCTATAAGTTTCCTGATTCTATATTAATATATAATATTCTTTGACATACTGCTATAATATATCTTGTATTATGATACAATAATTTAATATACACCATATATGAAAGTATAAATTATAAAATAAAGTATATAATTATTATTGAAGAAAATAAGTCATGAAAAACAGCATCACTGCAAATATTTTTGAGTCTATTTTTTAGTTTTTTTTTTTTAAACAAACATCCATAAATTTTAAGAGGAAAAGAAGTGCGTATATGTTGTTCCCAAGAGTTTTTCAGTTTTGCAGCGACAATAACTTTGAATAAGGCAAGTAGAGGGTGAATTTATTTTAGCTCATGGTCTCTGAGTGTGCAGTTCCTCACTGTGGGAGGGAATGGTAGAGCCTGGTAGAGAATGCAGAGGACAGTAACTTCCTCTTTCTCCTTGTCTTCTGCCTGGACCTCCAGTTAGTGGCAGTGTGGCCCACATGTAAAGCAGGTGTCATCCCCATGGTCACTCTTGTCTGGAAAGAGACTCTCAGACACACTTGGCAATGCATTTTACCAGTCCCCTGGGTGCTGAGTGCTCCTCAAGCCCATACATTTGGCAATCCATTTAACTACTAGAGTGAGTTAAGATCATTGTCATGCTGCTCTATTTGCTTTGACTTGTAGAGACAGGGTCTCACTACGTAGTTCAAGTTGGCCTAGACCTTGCTAAGTAGTCTAGACTGATTCAAAACGTATGCTTCCCTTGTTTTATTTACCCACTATGGTAGCACCTGGCACACAGATTTGAATGACACATTTTTACTTTATAAATATTTTCCACTATCAAATACTGTTTAAAATTTAAAGTAGGGGGGGGATACCTTGGAATAAGGGGATTATCAGGAGCAGGAGGGAAACAAAAAATGATGGGGAGGAGAGTGAAGTACGTGTGTAAAAGTACCACAATGAAATCCATTATAACATATAATTAACGTGTGCTAGTAAAAAGTTACAAAATAAATGTTAATCTTTAATGACATTGTGACTTTATTGTAATTTATAACTAAATTATAAAATTTTATAGTTTCGCATATTATAGATTAATAATTCTTCTATTTTTGGACATGGGAGCTATTTCTAAGTGTTGGCATTATAAGCAGCCTTACTTAGACATTTTATTTTTGAAAAGAATGTACTTATTATTGTATGTACATAGGATGTGTTTGTGAGTACAGACATGTGCGTGTGGAAGTCAGGGACAACTTTTGGGAGCTGACTTTCTCCTTCCACACTTAAATGGACTCAGGAGATGGGCTGCAGTTCACTTGACTTGGACAAGTTCCTGCAACTGCTGAGCCCTTGTGTTGGTCATTGCACAGAAAGTTCTGGAGTTTGTGATTATTTCTTCTTTAGTTACTTTTTAATTAATGTTCCTTTGAATGACTTACTTTTATTTTATGTGTCTTTGTGTGGAGTCTGCAAGTATGTCTGTGTACCACATGTACTCCTAGTGCCTGCATAAACCAGAGGAAGGAATCCAATGTCCTAGAATTGGAGTCACAGATGCTTGTGTGCTGAGAACTACACCTGGGTCCTCTGGAAGAACAGCCAATGCTGTTAACTGCTGAGCCATCCCTCTAGTCCCATTAGTGGATATTTTTTTTTAGAAGGCAAGTTATTGAATCAAACACATTTATTTTTGTTGCTTCCGGAATACTGCACATCTATAGCATAAGTGGGTTAGGAGGTCAAAGCCAGACTGGAAAGCCTAACTATTGAAATGTTGTTATTCTAATTAATTTGTCTAAAATTTGCATGCTTATAAAATATACTTGTGTTGGGTGGCTTTGTTTCTGAATCTTCCTTTCTTGCTGTTTAGACTTTAAGAACAAAAGGCTCCAAGAAGCCATCACAAACTCTCCATGGAACTGCCCTAAGGGAACTGCTTGTTCCTGTTTGTCAAGTATTCAGTCCCAGGCTTCAAGCATTCAGGTTAGGAGAGCAGGAGATTACCATAGCAAACTTTCACTAGAATTGATAAATCTTACAAAATAAAGGTGACACGCACCATTTGGCCAAGAAGAATCAAACCAGTTTCTAAGTCAGTCCCCGACCCATTTCTTGTCTTCTGCCTGAATAGATTTACCTAGGAATCTGCACAGGCATTTGATCTTAGGTTTGATGGTGTTTAATGTAACTTCCTCCAGCATGAGAATAGAAGGACTGTCCATGGGTTTTCCAAAGTTCCGAGGCAGCCTTCTACCTGCTTATGCTATAGAATGGAGGTCTTTTTCTCTAACATAGGCATTACTGCAAACCGGCCTCTCAGCCTTCCTGTTGAGTTTTCTTCGTAAAGTACACTGCTTGCTGGCCGACTGCCTGTGCCTCAGTACCTGAGCACCACTGGGTTATCTCTGAATTCTATGTGGACCTCTTCAAAGTCAGTGCCTGCTGCATCTCTTCAGTTCTGGACCTATTCCTGTATGGTTGGACAAAAGTAACATTGGAGTGGAAACTGTTTCTTTTTGGTGAGAATATATTTGAACAGATTTTTGCTTTAATGATGTAAAACATAGCCTGATTTTCTCTCGAAATGTGGGGAATCAAGGGGGAGAAGCAAACAAAACTTTTAGGAGTTGGAAAAGCATTATAGACAACTCAGATTTGTTCCCTCCTGGGAATATGGAACATTAGTGTGCCCAACGATGCTGTCTAGTCTGCTAGAGAGCATATCTGGGTTTATTCTGAACTATGCCGCCATTGATAAAGTTGAGGTTCTTTTTGTTCAAATATTAAAGCTTTTGTTCCACCCCCAAGATGTTTTCTGCCCCGGTGCCATATAGGCTATTGATCCCCAAGAATTGATTCATCTCCTTCAGTGTGGCCTCAAAGGCACTTCCTATGGTGGCAGAGGGGTAGTAGGGTAAGACCACAGCCTGCTACAGTTTGGACCTCAAGAGTCCCCAAAGTCCCATGTGATGGAAACTGTGCCCCAGCCTGTGGGCCCATGGGGACGATGGCAGAGCCTTTAAGGGTAGGGGTTAGGTGGAGGAAGGTAGGTCATTTGTGGGTATGCCTGTGAGTGGCACACTGGCCTTCTAGCGCCTTCCCTCACCTCTCACAAGGAGGGCAGCTTCGTTTTATCACATGCTCCCTACCATCATTCTCTCCCGCATAACAGTCCCTAAAACCACGGAAACAACTGAGCACCATCTCAGTGAAACCATTCATACTGTTAGTCAATCTGTGGCTCAGCAGCCAAGAGCCATTGCTGCTCTTGCAGAGAACCAGGGCTCAGTTCTAAGCACCCACACTGAGGGCTTCCCCTAACCCCTATCTCTATAAACTCTAGCTTCAGCACCCCTCTTCTAGCTTCCATAGACACTTGCAGACACATGGTACACATACAGAGAAACAAGCACATGTGCATAATTAAACTGTTAAAAGTTGTAAATGAAAAATAAGTTGTTCTACTTCATTCAGCCTATTATCTTAGGTAGCCTGTCAAAGGCGTATGGCTGCCTAACACAGCAAATGGGAGAAAGCTACCAGGAAACTGGGAACAGGTTGATTCTGTTCTGCTTTTCCTGTGTTATTTAGGGGTATATGTTGCAAACAACAGACTCCACTCTGACCAGTTTAAGGAGGGGGGGGGGAGGGAGAGAGGGAGAGAGAAAGAGAGAGAGGGAGATTTAACAAAGGATGTTTAATGGTAGCTCTCATTTAGTAGATTGGAGAAATAGATTTGAGGCTAAGCTTCCCGAAAGGCATGCCACAAACCTGAATGGAAGCAGGCAGTCACCATGATGCTCTAATGAATGGAAGACTTGGGGACTTTTCTGCAGTCACTGCTACTGCCTTCATGGATGGTTGCTAGGGCTGGTGTGGGAAACTCTGTCTTCTAGCTAAAGCTGGCGGCATGTGTCACCAACCACACAGACTGAGGACATGGAAAGTCCACTGGGCCTGGCACTCACAGGGAAGTGTCATGAGACAGGCAGCATCATGGGACATGCAGGAGAGGCTGGGAATTTGAGTTCTGCTTTTCTCCACGGCAGCTATGGGTTCGAGTGTATATTCCCCATCTTTGCTTCTGACACATATGTTAACTCAGAAGGAAAACACCTTTTCCATTCTGGGGAAAGTGGTTTCCTAACTTGGGCTGCTTAACGTGTCAAACCTGGGTGCATGATGTTCTCTAAGCAAATACAGGCAATCTCTTCTTCTACCTTTCTTTCTCAGCTGTGCTTCAGCTCCTTGTGTGTAAAACTCCAAAGTAATTTGTACCTTAGAGGCATGCAGCAAGAATTTAAAGAAGTGTATATGAAAACCCTTAGCAAGCTGCTTCTCTATATTACTGAGCATATATTACTAATACATAGTATCACTCATTGAAGATATGTCTAATAAGTCCAAAATGTACTAATCTAAGAAACAAACACGACCAAAAGCTAACATGCAATAAACAACAACAACAACAGCAACAATAATATATTAATAGGTACCACTGATAAAAAAACCGAGTCTTGGCAAAGATACTTCAGTTCATATAAGGGATTACGTGGCCTAAGTGGAACAACTGAGATGTTTGAGATTGATGCTCTCAACTGTTTCCAAAATAAACCCTTCCAGGAAGCTGGGTACCCTGCACCTACAGTTGGGGGGGTGAGAGACAGGTAGCTCACTCACTCTGTGCTCACCGCAGGAGGTGTGGAGCAGATCAATATGTGGGGAAGTGTTTCCCTTGCACTTTTATTATGTTTGACAGTGATGACAGCATAGTATTCACTGAACGAAATGACTAATGCACACCCTCTCCCACTCCAGCACACTGCTGCTATTTTTTGAAACCTCCGGAGTGAAAGGTAGTCATGCAGAAGGCATGCCGCTGGGAGTTCTGAATGGCCAGAGCCCAAACTGCCCACGGTTTCCAGCTTGTCGGAGCCACAGAGGAGAAACTACACTAAGTAAAGGGAACAATAGCGACTGATGCTTTATGTTTAGGAGCTGGTCGAATGAGCTGGAAAAGACCTGCCTGGTTACATAGCTGTATTTCTTCATCCTCAATTTGTGGCCAATTTTTTTTTTAATATCTTTTTATTCGAGCAACTTTTCCCAATCACATTTAGATGCCACCCAGTTCTGCCTGCTGTTCCCCGAGGCACAGATGTTTCCACTTGGATCCGAGGCCCCAGCAGGCAGCTTCCAGATGTTGTGAGGGGGCAGAGGAAGTTCTTTCATTTGTGGTGAAGTTGAGACGCGAAGATCCGCGGACTCATGCGATATTCATCTTCCCACGCAGGGAAACCGGAGCCAAGCCAGTTGTCCACCCTCAGTTACAAGTGGGGTCAGAGATCCGGGGTGAGGCAGTGGGGCCCCTTCGGCTGGAGTTTTATAACAATGGTGCTAAGTTCCAGAATATCTACCAGTTTCTGGTTAGCGCTTTGCAACCCTTTCTGTTTGCTTGAAGGGCATCTCAATGGAACAGAAAAAGGAAGCTACAGGCATGCGGGAGTAGCTCTCCTGTGTTTCTGGTCCACACTGCCATTAGCAGCAGCACAAACATTTCCCTCTTGGACATCTGCATCCCTTCCTAAATGTTCACGTTGGAGTCCCACCACCGTGCTGCTAAAGAGTACAAGGGGTTTTCACTTCGTTTAAGAACAAAGAGACTTCGGGAGCCGTTCTCCTTTGCTTCCTGTTTCCTTTCCTTTCACTTCCTGAGCCCACCTTGCTTGCTGTGCTCACACGCACACTCTATTTAGCATACCTATACTTATCAGATTGGGTGGGCAGTCATGGGGTTAGAGGGTGAGCTCTCTGCACCCACTTTTTGCTTTCTTCCACTCTAGACCTTTCGCATGGGCACCACCCATTCCCAAGGCTCACATTATTTGGAAAAACCTTTCTCTTGTCCGAGTGAAATTACCAGTGCTCTAATGAGTATCTAACTTCTTTTCCCATTTTGAACCCTCTGTATGACCATCTGACCTAACAAATATTATTTGTTTGCTCCCTCTTGTCTGTCATTTAACCAGTAGATTGCAAACTCGGTGTGCAGGGCACATGTCCTATTTCTCTCTCTCTCTCTCTCTCTCTCTCTCTCTCTCTCTCTCTCTCTCTCTCTCCCCCCCTCTCTGATCTAGAACCATTAGAAGCACAAGCTGCATGCTCACTTGATGAAAACAAAGGTGAACAGATGCAATTACCATTATTGCTTATGTTTTCTTATCATTTATAAAAGACATGCTTATACCGACAGACACTGAGGGGGCCACATACATTTCCTGATGCCACATCTCTTCTCTCAAAGGCTTAGGCAAGGAATGGTGTGAGCAAGCTGCTTGTCAAGTCTTCAGAGCAAACCCTCCTTCAGCAGAAAAGGCTGCTTGCTCTCTTGCTGTTTCTCTGGAAGAAGTAAGTTCAGCTAGCTGCCTCACACACACATATGGTCACTTGATTTTCAACAAAGGAGCTAAAAACTCAGTGGAAAAAAGACAGCATTCTCAACAAATGGTGCTGGTTCAACTGGCGGTCTACATGTAGAAGAATGCAAATTGATCCATTCCTATCTCCTTGTACAAAGCTCAAGTCCAAGTGGATCAAGGACCTCCACATAAAACCAGCTAC
>CM052703.1:119495547-119515926 GCA_028551405.1 Uromys caudimaculatus | reverse complement strand
TGTATGTATGATGTAGGAAAAAAGTGCTGGTATTCACTACTTACTAGGAATGAATCTCTCCCCTATCTATCTATCTATCTATCTATCTATCTATCTATCTATCTATCCATATCTCTATTGAGTCAGGGTTTCTCTGTGTAGATCTGGAGGCCACAGGCTCTGCTCCTATTCAGAGATCCACCTGCCTCTGCCCCCCCAAGTGCTGGAATTAAAGGCATGTGCCACCACTGCCAAGTGAATCTCTCCTGTTAAGCTACCCAGGAGTTGGGTGCTGGTAAACTTAGACAATTGGGATTCAGACTTTGGGTCTGATTTTCCTTGTGTCATAGCTCTAACTCCTATGTTGCCTACTGTAATGGCAGAAGCAGAAAAAGATACATTTTCTAAAGTCTATGCTATACCTTGGGTTTGTAATATTCCTGCATGGCTCAGGTGCTGAAGGCTTGATCCTCAGCCTTTGGTACCTACCTACTTGGAAGTGGTAGAATCATAAAAGTTGGGCCTTGTTGCAAGGATATTAGGTCATTGGTAGTTTGCCCTTGAAGGGGATTGTGGGATGTCATTTTCTTCTTCTATATTTCCTGTCCATGACATGGACTAACAATTACGCGACTCAGAACATAATACATATGTCTTCCTTCTCTCTCCCTCTCTCCCTCTCCCTCTCTCCCTCTCCCTCTCCCTTCCTCCTCCCCCCACCCTCTGTGATTTCCATGCCCACCTTTGTATTTGAATGTGTGTACTCATGGGCTTTGGAGCTTTCATTTGTATCACTAGAAATCCCTTTAAAATGGGTGAATTAGTTTAACAATTCCTATCTGAAGCCCGCCAGTTGACACTGTGGTTTGTGGTGAGTTTGTGGAGGTTTTCTGAGAAAACTCTAAGTGCTGAAAGCAAAACTTTTCACAGCCTGTGGTGCCTCAATGCACTAAGCATGATTTCCTTTTGTGGTCAGGCTTTGGATAATAAATACCCGGAAGGTAATTTCTTGAGGTGGACTGGAAGACATTGCTGACACCCTGCATGTAGCTGATTTCACAGCTTTTTCTAGAGGAGCTGAAACATTTAAAGTGTGTGTGTGTGTGTGTGTGTGTGTGTGTGTGTGTGTGTGTGTGTGTATCATCCTATAATTATCTGCTAATAGGTAAAATTTATCTAATCCCATTTTAAGTAATACTCGGAGCTCCGTTGAGAATGTGAACCAACAAGATATGCATAGTGACCTTTGTGCCAGCCTTGCCTTCTTTTCTTTACTTTTAAATTATCTTGTGTGTTTCCAACCTTCAGACAAGGAAATCCCATTTTATGACTCCCCAGATAACCCAAAGGCGCTATTGGAAGTTCAAGAAAGAAGCAGACACATAGACATGCACCCCTCTACAGAAACCCAACAGCATGCTCACATTAAACTGGGGGAACTGTTTTCCATTAATGTGTAATCAAGAAGCAGGCAGGCTGCTGACTTTGAAAAATAAAATAAGAAACCAGTTGCTCCCCTCTGTAGCCTTTCCCAATTAGCACACCCTCCCCCTCACCATGGCCCAACCTGTTTTGTCAAACTTAACCTCTCAAGGAGTCCCAGAAGCAGTAACAGATCAGGAGGGGTGGATTTTGGATAATGGGTTAAAATATTCCAAAAGCTTAAAGCTGCCATTGCAAGTGTCCTTTAACATGTTGTAGCAGAAAAGTTAAGTCACTTTGCACGGATTGCTGAACAACAGGTGGTAGGCAACCACGGGGCCTGTGCGCATTCCTCCGTGTGCAAACTCTTGGCCCCTGGTACTCTGGGATTTACACTGCCTCCCCCAGGCCCTGACTGACAAGCTAATCGGTGTGCTAGGAACCATAGAGCTATTGAGGCCACTGTAACAGAACACCGCTGTCCATGAGACAGCAATGAAATGCTTCAGCAGTGAAGACAGGGAGGCGTTGGACTGTTCAGCAACTGGAAGAGATTTGCTTGTAGGTACTGTGGCCAAATGAAAAGACTCTGAAGAGCAGGGCCTTGAAAAGCCAGTTATTAAAAAATAAAAAATAAAATAAAAAGCTTCCAAGCTGGACTCTGGCTGAGTGGAGAAAAATAGTCATAGTTTAGTTAGGCATATCTAAAAAGCTGAGGCAGGAGGAGGGGTTGCAGCTTTCAAAACTGTGTTAATCCCTGTAACCCTTAATTTCTTTCCTTCTACAGATCTTGTAGTTTAGTAACAAGTGCTCAAGAAGTTAATAATTTCAAACAGTTGAGCTTACCTCGGGCAACGTTTTTCCGCCTTAATTAAAATTTTATTTTAGTAGGAAAAAAAGTATTAGGATGACATTAATATCCATCCATTTTGATGGGATGTATGTATAGCATGAATATTTTATTATTACAACTATTATGAAGAAGCTCTGGGTCATCCCTCCAGTGCCAATCACTATTTCTTACGAACACCCTAAGGGCTTCTTTTTGCAGTATTTGAATGTGCACCACTCATGAGACACGGAGACCTAATGTTTATCGTCTTGCTAATATATGGAAAGGAGAGCCAAAAATCTTGTCTCAGCATTGGGGCAACAAGGTTACCATTCTGACAGAAACAGAACCCCTGCAACTCCATGCACTCAAGACCAGTCGTCTCAAATGTCATCTTAGTTACTACGGTTAAAAGGTTTAACACTGACAAACTAAAACAACTGTACTGGCTGGTTTTGTGTGTCAACGTGACACAAGCTGGAGTTAGCACAGAGAAAGGAGTTTCAGTTAAGAAAATGCCTCCATGAGATCCAGCTGTAAGGAATTTTCTCAATTAGTGATCAAGGTGGGAGGGCCCCTTGTGGGTAGTACCATCCCTGGGCTTGTAGTCTTGGGTTCTATAAGAGAGCCAGCTGAGCAAGCCAGGGGAAGCAAGCCAGTAAGAAACATCCCTCCACGGCCTCTGGATCAGCTCCTGCTTCCTGACCTGCTTGAGTTCCAGTCCTGACTTCCTGTGGTGATGAACAGCAACATGGAAGTGTAAGCTGAATAAACCCTTTCCTCCCCAACTTGCTTCTTGGTCATAATGTTTGTGCAGGAATAGAAACCCTGACAAAGACAATAACCAACCAACTGTGCCTTGCAAGGTCATCAAAACTGAGGTAGAAATACAGAAGGAAGGACTACTATTTGCTATGTTTATAAACCCTCATCTGCCATACAGGGGTGTGTGTGTGTGTGTGTGTGTGTGTGTGTGTGTGTGTGTGTGTGTTTACACATCACTTTCTCTGGAAGTATTGAAAGAGTTAAGCAGTTAGTCTCAGCAGTACATGAAATTTTAATGATCGAATACATCTTCAAAAATTATTTACAACCTAAAACTAGATAGAATATAACCATCAGGTTTCATCTTTATTCCTATCTTTCATTTCCATATCTAGAACTGATCACTCTGGCATTGAAGTTCTCCTTCAGATGAGTTAGAGTAATTTCAATCCCTATTGTATGTTAGAAGGACATTTACGATCTCTCCTTCCTACTGAATCTAGTAGTTGACTGAATAGCAGAGTCTGGTCAAGGTCTTGCTAATAGGAATAAAGGTCTGCAACAAGAGGCTCACTGAAGATGCATTTCCAAAGCTGGAGATATTACCTGTACTAACCACTTTGAGAATGGAGTCCTTCCGTCTATCTATGCTACATTTGTTCTGGAAAGTATGGTCTACATAGGGTCTTAGGAAAGGTAGAGCTGGATGAAGTATCAGACATAGATCCTCCTATGTGAGAACAATGTCCCCATGAGATCAGAACAGAATGGTGGTGTCAGGCCTTGATTGGAAGTGGGGCGCCAAATGTTGGAACAAGCCTGGCGAGGTGGAAAGAAGCCCCATGTGTCTGTCCCAGGCACTGAGGCTCTGGGTGGGACAGGAGACACAAGGGAGGTGGCCTCGAGTCTTCCCACACAGTCTGACGGGCAGGTGGGGGCTGTGAGAAGCCTTTGTGGGCCCTGCCTGTGGGTGGGGGAGGGAACCATTCTTGGAGAACACATGGCAGCCGTCTCTGTGGGTTCTCTAGCCCAGGTGTCGCAGATGGGCTAGATCCCTCGCTCCTGAAAGCGGGTCAAGATGGATAGACACTCCATAATTCTAAGATGTTTATTGTCATCGTGTGGAGTGGCGTGGATGGAATTGTAACCCCCCCTCCAATCTTTGGGATGCGTGAGGCAGATATAGTAACTGGGAAGGGGCGTGGCTAAGTCTCCAGGTGTCTCATTAACCTGGGGATATCTTGAGGCTGTGTGGCCACACCTCTACCTTTGGCAGGGTTTGGGCATGTGACCACACCTCTACCTGAGGAGGGGTTGGGGGCATGACCCTTTTTTACGTGACCAAATGTCACAGACCTCTGGAGAGATGTAGCCACGTGTTAGAAGCTGTATTCTAGGAGCTTAGGCAAACAGTTGTCATCCCTTGTAGGCCGAGGACAGCCCATTGGGCCTGCAAGGTTCAAACCTTAGCTCATCCAGAAACACAGACTTCCGATCATGACCAGACATGGTGGTACTTCAGATGGAAACCTTTTCGATGGTATGTGCTTTGAGGTATCTATGCATATGTGACACACATGTGTGTATGCATGCCTGAATGTATGTGTATATGTGTGCATATATGCCTATGTCTGGAGACAAATGAAAGCATTTCCATCTTAATTATGATCACTTAAGGTTTATCCACCAAATCTTAAAATACATTGAGAATCATTTCGTTTTCTAGTTAGGCATCTTATGGCTAAGTTTGCCATGAGACCTGACTCTGAGAAGTGACCAAAGAATGATAAAGGAAGGTCAGGATCTCACTTCAAACTTTCCTTTAAAAAAAACACAAGGGGATTTTGAAAGATTTCGAGATTCTGAGAAACTTCCTTCTCAGCTACTCTGTGATGCTGGGGTGATTATTACATCACTTTTAAAGGCTTTCAGCTTGATAGTTCCTAATATATAAAGAAGCCCTCTGTTTTGTAAACTTGCTTGTTCTTTCAAACTTTTAAAATTGCCTGCATTTCAGTTCTATATTGTTATTACAGCCCAAAGCTGCACACACTCCATTTATTTAAAAAGATGCTCTATTTAAAAAGTAACTGTTTTCTGGGCACTTAAAAACTTATTACCTACCTTCTACCCCTGCCCCGGAAGTTTATTTACTTGTTAGTTAATTGGATTGCTTTCATCATTAAAAGGAGCTGTTGTCATGGCACAAAGCTAACTTCTATAAATACTTACTTAAAATCAAAAGGTTTCCAGCAAAAGTTACTGAAAATGAGGAGGAATTAATTCAAATAATATCCTTTCTAGATTTGCTCACAGGGTTTAAAATCTGATCTTGACTCATCTTCCTCTGGAAATTTTGGTGTTGTAAAAGTATTTTTAAATGATTGCCATGTTCTAGAGTGGTAGCGGTTTGGTGAAGCAATGAAAGCATTTCTTCTTGGATTTTTTTTTTTAATTTTTTTATTTTTTGATACTTTATTTTCATTTCCAATGTTTTCCCCTTTCTAGGTCTCCTCTTTGGAAACCACCTATCCCCTCCCACCTCCCCCCAACCCCCCCCCCGCCCACTCCCATATTCCCACCTTGACATTCCCCTTTACTGGGGCCTCTCCTCCCCCTGATGGCCAACAAGGCCCTCCTCTGCCACATATGTGGTCCGAACCATGGGTCTCTCCATGTGTATTCTTTGGTTGGTGGTCCAGCCTCCAGGAGGACCGGGGGGGGGGGGTCAGGCCAGTTGACGCTGGTACTCCCTCCATGGGGCTGCAGACTCCCTTAGCTCCTTCATTCCCTTCTCCAACTCCTCCATCTAGGACCTCACTCTCAGTCCAGCTGTTACTGTAAAGTGAAACTTGGATATTCCAAACGTTTTGGCTAATATCCACTTATCAGTGAGTACATACCATGTTCGTTCTTTTGTGGCTGAGTTTTTTTGAGCACTTAAATAATCAATACAGTGGGTTTACTAAAATCACCCAATCCTGCTTCAGAGAATTTTGCCCTTTATGTTTCGAACTGAGGCAAGAGTATGCATCCATGAATAACTGACAGTTGACGATATGCCAGCTTCATTCAAGGTGGAAAAATTAAACATGGCACCAAATCCCAATTATTGAGTGCATACAAAAATGGTTTTCTATACATTAAAAATGATGCTGTCAAGCACATTATGCCCAATTTATGCTTTTCTATATTACTGGAAAACAAGGAAGGAGGGATTGAGTAACTTGGTTATGCAATCATTTCAACATCCTTCCTGCCAAACCTTTTGAAGTTCTACAGGCTTTCTATATGGCTAATACATCTGAGATCATGGCATGCAACTGGAAGACAGAGTGGGGGATGGGAGGAAATGAAGACCCACTCCAGCTATTCCCAGAGTAATAACAAAATCACTCCTAGTGGTTGGCAGAGAGAAGGACTCTGACTGGTCCTGTGGATGCTGTGGGACTGCTTAGGATCCCATTCCAGTCCAGGAAGGGAGCCTCTACTAGGGTCTGCTGTCCTGTATTACCCAAGAATAACTCCTCTCCCCAAGTCCTCTGTGTTTCCTTCATCAGCACGAAAACAGAAGAAAAGATATGAGTCCCCACCCTTCCACATGTTCTCCACTGGGTTCTTTCTTGTCTTTTGCTGTCACCAGTACAATCTGTAGAGCATCTGGTACAGTTTGTTTCCTCTGTCTGCTTTGCTGACTTTGGACACACAGTCATTCTTATGTGTCCTGTTCTCTGTTCCCTGGAATGGTTTCCCTCCTTGCTACCTGACATAAGCTGGGGACATCCTAGACTATTGATAGGCTGGTGACTCTCAAGAGTCTCTTCTCCCCAGAAATAGAACCCAGCCCAAACAGCCTGAAGCAAAAGGGAAGAGGAAGAGGAGAAGGGAGAAAAAGAAGGAGCTGGACACTCTGGCTGATTTCCGAAGAAAGAGGACAGGAGCAGCGAAGGGGTTCTTTTCGAGTTTCTCTTCTCCCCAGCTCAGGCAGTTACTCACCCCAAGATTGTCTCATTCAGTTTCTTTATCTTTGGAATTCTTGACCTTTCTGTTTCTATGAGTTGTTAGTTACCTTTAAGATGGGCTAGCCACAGAGATTAACTTGAATTGCTTGATGGGGAATCTGGCCCTTCATACGACTCAACCCGTGTAGCCTGTGTAGTGGGAATATATGTTATAGATGTCTCTGTGCCAGCTTTCCATAAACCTGAGCATTCATCCCAACCAACTTCTCATACATCCTGGAGTTAACCTCTGATCATTTTCCATGCCTACAATCCAGGCAGGCCACTATTTTTTCTGCACCTATAGATTCAACCAGCCACCCATTGAAAATAATCAAAGGAAATAGTGATTGTATAGAGCGCAATGCACACACATACACACATACACGCACACACAATTTCTTTTTATGGTATGGTATAATTATTTGGATAATATTTCTGTTTTACTAGTTAGAATGGGTAAGGTGTGAATGATATGTGAATATAAAACATACTAGAAGATGCATATGGGTCATGCCTAAAAGACAGGCCCTTTTAAAGGACTTGAACATCTGTGGAGTTTGCTAACCAAGATGGGTACATGGATCTTTTTGTTTGTTTTTTGAGATTTTTTTCTATGTCTCTCTGTCTGTCTTGAAACTTGTCATATAGATCAAGCTAGCTCCCAACTCACAGAGTTCTGCCTGCCTTTATCTCTTGAGTGGAGTGCTGGGATTAAAGGCATGTGCCACCATGCTGGGCAGAGGGGAAGGTCTTTTGTAAATTTCAGAGATGACATAATCACCAAGAGCAGAATTCACCATCCATGTACCTTCAACCTATCCAATTCTTCTATTTCTATAGAAGACAAAACAAAACAACAACTACAAAAGATCTGCTTTCCTCTATCAGCAAGAAAACACCAGAATTCCCTTTATTCTCAGGTTCTGAATCTTAGTGTATGCCTCCCTCTCTGATCTAGAATTCCTGCCATTATTTACTGCATCCTCAAATCCTTTTAAACATAAGTTCATTTTCTCTTTCTTTCTTGTCATTATCCTAACCCATCCCCCCCCCCCCACATTATTGGATTTATTTTCAGCTTCTTTGTCTTTCTTCAAGTGTCTATATTTAAGCGAGTATTTCATTATTTGATAGAAATTCTCTTCCCAAGACCTTGGCTCCGTTGAACTCACCTTCCAAACTCTGGCTTCTTCTTCCATTTCTCTTAAGATAACACTCCTGTAAATGGGGTACTCTTTTGGGAGGGGTGGGTGGAGGCCTTCTGCCATTCCTCAGTGCTTAGGAGATGTCTAGATTTTACCAAATTGAATCCCTTGAATTGAAGTTTTTTTCCCTAAGGAAAATGTGTCTTATCAGTGAAAACCTTACATTTATGGTATTAAAATAAGGTATTTTTTTAGTTTTTAGTAAAGTGTTATTTTTATCTTTGATATTTTTCATTACTTCAAACACATCAGCCACACAGATTGATGGTCCAACTAATACTTTATTTTTTAAAATGTTGACTGCATTCAGATTCCTCTCTCTAGAAGCCTGCCATGATGTTGTATCTTTGAAATTGACCCCATCACCAAGCCTCCTGTTTTGAGGGAAGTTTTTCGTGATTATGTGTGAGAAGCTAAAGGAAGGCAGAACGTAAATAGACCAGATCCTTTGAAATATCCCAAGATCCCGTGCACTAAATCAACCTGTCTGCAACAAGAGAAAACAACCATTTAGGGGTGAAAATCAGTTTCCCTGGGCAACGAACCTCGTTCAGGAAAAAAACCAAACCAACCAACCAACCAAACCAACAAACAAACAAAAAAAAAAACCCAACAACAATAAAACCTCTACAAACACCAAAAAATATTTGCTATTCTGGTGAAATTGTAATGAGACTGCTTCTTCCTTATTTCCAAGTACATCCATTCCAGTGGGCGGGGTCCACCTCATCTCACTGCAGGCCTGCGATTGGCCCTGATATCCGAGCTGACATGACCGGCGGCAGCTGTTAATGCTACACATGCCTGTCATTTGCTGTTGACAGGCATTAATAAAAGCCTAATTTGAGGAAATTATGAAAACCCAACTCATTACGCAATCTGGTTTATGTTTTGGCATGTGGCAATCATTGGCTTGATAGCCGAGAAACCTTCATTTCCAGAACTTTATGGCCTGTTCTACAGTCGCAGACGCAGCCAGAGCCCCTCACCTCTCCCACGTGTTTGATCTTCTAATTGCCTCAAGACATCCACAGGCTTGCTTTTTACGATGCATCAGGCCTCGCCTGGGCTGTGGTGTGATCTACACCGGAAGCCAGCCTTGCCATCAGAAATAGGTATCTGGCTATTACAAGAAACTTAATTCTGACCTGTCTATCAAGAGCATGCACCTGAAACCCTCCCCACTCCCACCCTTAACTTGTTCCACCGTCTCCTTAGACTAACGTTTCTATTGTCTTTGTAATTTTCTCCAAGAACACAAGAACAATTTCCACTAACGTTCCATTTGCACAGGAGCAAGTGTGGAGAGAAGAGTAGGTAATTCAACTTGATAATAGCTGATAAATAACATTTAAAACACTGGGTGCTTTTAAAAAAGAGACTTTCTAAAAATAACATACTGAGAAATCTTGCCAATGAATACAAATACATTGGGACACTAGATCACTAATGGTAGAGCACTTGTTTGGCATGCACAAAACTCTGAGTTTGATTCTTAGCACCACATGAATTAGCTGGGATGCTGTACATGTGTATACCCTTAGCACTGGGAAAGGGGCAGTTAAAAACATGGGCTGCTCTTCGATTGTACACAGATTGGATTCCCAGCATTCACATGGTGGCTTACAGACGTCTTTAACTAGTTCTAGGAGATCCAGAGCTCTGTTCTGGCTACTGTGGGTACCAGGCATACACATGGTGCACAGATATTCATGGAGGCAAAACACTCAAACATATAAAAAATAAAAATTTAAGAAAATGGCATTTATAGTCATCTTTGGCTATGTAATGAGTTCAAGACCAACTTCAGAACCTGAAACCTTGTCTCAAAAAAAAAAAAGTATTACGTGAGAAAGAATTAAGAAAATCCACATTTCTGTTTTGATAATTATCTCTTTAGATATTAAACTTCAAAGAACACATTTAGCAATTCTGAATCTGTGAAGAACTGGCCTGACCTACTGGTCTCTGACTGATGTTATAAGAGCTTCCAGATACATAGTAATGGCAAAGGATGACTTTGAACTAAGAAAAGAAATCTATTCTGTTTGTCTGTCTATCACCTATTAATATTATCTATCTATCTATCTATCTATCTATCTATCTATCTATCTATCTAATCATTACCATATCTATCTCTATCGCCTCTATATCTTTCATATCTGTTTGTCTTTTTCCTATCTCATCTATCATCTATCTTTTTATTACTTGGCCCATGATGTTAGGAGAAGACTTCCTTTCCTCTCTTTCTTTACCCTTACTTGACTCTGTCTTTGTCTCTGTTTCTCTGTCTCTGGTCCTAATTGGTCCTTCTTTGCCACATACACTTGTATTTCTATTTTCCTTTTAATCGGGATCTTGCCCTGTACCCAAAGCTGAGGAACCTTAGCTTCCTGGGTGCTTTAGTTTAAAGCATGCATCACCATGTTATTAAAAAGTAGACATTTTAAATCTCCAAGCACCAAAGATGAATACAATACTGTAACCATGAAGTCAATTGGATCTAATCAAGTACCACATGGCAAAATGAAGAGCCAAGCTGGGTTGTCCTGCCCGGAATCAGTGTGTTTATGATGGTTTGTCTGCAGGCCAGAAGAGGCAGCCATTTGGCCCTCTGGCCTAAGGCTCCATTTTGGGATACTTATTCATTTGGTTCAAGAGTCTGGTTCTTCTAAAACCAAGAATGTCGGGAAGAATCTTGGAAAAGGAAAAAAAAAATAAATTTCATTTATTTACCGTAATTTGTTGGCTATATATCATAACATGTTAAGATTACAAAAGCTGGAGGTCACATTAAAAGTTCAACTTTGTATGTGTATAATTTGCATGTAAAATGTATTCAGTGAAGTGTTTGCTCTGCTGCACCACGAGTCATGTATAACATTACAGTTACGTCCCTGACAACGTCTCTCTTACATCTCCATGAAACAGGCAGTAGTGGTACATGGTTCCTAGTGCCCACTTACATCTGATGCCTTTGCTCACATCAGGTCTCATGACTCATCCATTTATTGGTCTTTCATTCCTTTTTCCTGTTGGGTGCTATTTCGTTGAATGATAGAAGTGTGTTTGTATCCTTTAACTTGTTGATGGACAGTTGGGCATCAGATATATTCTGATACTAAGGTTAGAAAAAAAATACATTTGAGCTTTGACAAGAAATGATGGAATGTTTCAGTGGTCTTGAAAGCACCTACATGGCTTTATACATTGACCTCAGCTTCTGCCTACATGGTAGGATTCCATCCATTAAATTCTTGGATTTGAACTAAAGTTCACATGTTTTTAATACAGCCATGGCTATTTTTGTTAATGCTTAACTAATTTTCTTCTACATTCTAATTACTATGTTGGAAACTTGGTTAGTTTTCAATAGTTATTGCATTGTTTTGGACAAATAGCCTCATTTTCCAGCAACAGCCCCCATCTATGAGGAGTTTAAGAAAATAAATATCTCTGTTTTTCATCACAGAAGGAAAGTGCTCAGCAGGTCATAGCCCCACTCTGGAGAAGTTGCCCACCCCTATTTTAGCTCGGTGAGCTACTTGAAACCATCACAAGGACCTTAATATCAACAAATGTTTTTTGCTATTGCATTAGTTAGGTAATACTCAATGGGAGAATCAATCTTGTTAGGTAGAGTGGTTCGGCCTGAAAGCAAACTTATGTCAATCCTCCTTCATATTTTAGGGCCAGATCTAGTCAGATGCTCACAATAAACTTCAGGGAAGACAGTGAGACATCTGCCCAGAAGTGGGAAAGAGTGGAGTATTTGTAAGCACTGATAATGTCTACGGTCTTTATTTTGTTGACAGTTCTCTTACAGGTATAACATATTTTTCTTGAGTTTGGGGGCATAGTGCTTGGGAGCTGTTCACATTATCTTCTGAAATGGAAGTTTCTGTGTATCTCATGTGATGCAGACTCACGTAGTAGTCTTGCTGAGGCAAGACCCATGGGAGGGCATATGACATTTGGAGAGAGTATAAATAGAACTCAAAGGACTATGACAGTACGGGCGCATAGCTATCTTTACAGTGCTTCATTGGTCTCACATCTTTGCTGCTCTTCATTTCATTGAGAGAGGCATGGCAAAGAACTTCTCCTGGTGTCCAGGCTAATCCTCATCGCTCCTGCTGATTCAGCGGAGGCCTGATAGTTTCTGCTGGATTTTGCCACTGCTGCTGATTTGCATTTGGCATCCTGACACTACGAAACTAGGCTGCTGGTATCCTGACAAATAGTAATTGGAATCACCCCAAAGAAGTACTTCTAAACAAGTCCACATCCCCTTGTCTTACTTACCATCTTTTCTCCCCTACCTTTAGACTGTGGTCTAGAAGGGGGGATCTAAGTGTTTATGAAACCTTATTAAAAGTGGGTTTTGAAAATCTAAGCCTATAATCTTCAAATTATATTATGGCCTACTTATAGATAATGAGGACTGGGTGAAAATAATCTAGATTAATTGTGATAATTATGAACCCTCCACTTTTTACTTAAAATTTTACTTTAAATCAATGTATGTGAGCTTTGCTATGGCTTGATATAGAAAACAAATGACAGAATGAAGCTCCAAAACAAAATAAAAATAGAATGCACTGAAAAATACAAAATTTTCCAAATAAATGTTCAAAATCAATTACTATACCCACCTGATTTGCTTCTACTAGCGATCATACTGGTAAGCATTTTATATTTAATGATACTTATGGTCAGAGATTAAACTTAAATTATTTTGTATTTTAATTTGATGGCATACTTAAGTTCATGGACTTTATTTAATAATGTTTCTATTACTTTTAGTAAACAAGACACATCTGGCATTTTCTCTTGTCAGTGCCATCCTTGTTAGGTTTCAAGAGATTGATTGCATTTATTCTCTCTAAAAACAAATCAAGACACTTTTTTTACTCTCAGACTCTAAGATAGCAAATAACATCCGGGAGAAATTAAAAACAAACACAACTGTAAAATCATCTATGTATCTTTCTTAGACTGAAGTCATTATCGTTTGGTCAATTCTTCCTTTATTGTTTTATGTTCACATGTGTACAGAAGAACTGACAGGAACTGATTTTGATGATTTAAATATACTCAGAACACATTCTAGTTGAAAATTTTAATCTCTCTGTATATGTGTATGAAATTATATATATATGTATATATGTGTGTAATTATATGTATATAATTTTATAATAAAAAGAGAACTTTGAATGTGTATCTGGATATGTACTTCTGTGTAGAAGCCTTTCATGTGTCAAGCTCCCAGATTAAACTACAGCACCAGAAGAAAAAAAAAAAAAGCAAAGAAAAAAACCCCATTTTTTTCTGTATTGACTTGGCATTTGTTAGTATATTTTTCTCCCAAATCAATTCTCTGGGTGTGTGCATGCATATGGTATGCATGTGTGTATATATGTATCTCTGTGTATGTCAGCACATGTATGTGTGGAGACTAGACATAAGTCTACTATTCTGATGGGAAGTGAACTCAGCTTCTTATCTTTTGAGACAGGATCTTCTGTTAGACCTGGAGCTTTTGATTCTGTTAGGCTGGATACTCAACAAGCCACAGAGGGGTCTTCCTGTCTCAGCCTTACCACAATGGGGTTATAGTTATAGGTGTGTGCTATTTTTATATGTAGTTCTGGGAGTGGAACTCAGCTCCTCTAGGTTATGCCATCACCTTAGCCCTCACCCAAATAAATTTTTTTATTGGTTGTTCTGCCCTCCCTTATTTTTATATCATTTTAAATTATGTATATGCCTGTGTGTCTGTGTGAGAATATGTGCATCTGAATGCAAATAACTCGTAGGTGAGAAGTGTCAGGTCCTTACGGAACTTGAATCATAGGCTGTTGAAAACTGCTGACACTGATGAAGGGCACCAAACTCAGGTCCTCTGCAAAGGGAATTCACTTTGTAGACCAGGCTGGTCTTGAACTCACCAAGATCCACCTACCTCTGCCTTCTGAGTGCTGAAATCAAAGGAGTGAGTCACCACTTTGAGCTTATTTTATAATTTTTAAAAACAATTTTATTATTTTTTAAATTTATTTACTTACTCACTTTACAACCCAATATCAGCCCTTTCTCTTCTCCCAGTACCCAGCCCCTCAACATAAGTTCTCCCCCATTCCTCCTTCCCCTTCTCAAAAGGGAATGAGCCCCTTCTGGATGTCACTCCCAACCCCCAATACCCCACATCAAGTCACTGTTAGACTAGGTGCATCTTCTCCCACTGAAACCAGACAAAGTATAACAAGACCATCCATTTAGGGGCACGGGATCCACAGGCAGGCAGGCAACAGGATCAGGGACTGCTCCTGCTCTAGTTGTTAGGGGCCCTGCATGAATACCAAGCTGTTCATCTTCTACATATGTGCAGGGGCCTAAGTCCAGCACAGGCTCACTCTTTGATTGATGATTCAGTCTCTGGGAGCCACTAAGGGTCCAGGTTAGTTGACTCTGTTCGTCTTCTTGTGGAGTCCCTGCCCTCTTCAGGTTCGTCAATCCTCCCAACTTTTTCATGAGAGTCCCCAAACTCTATCTAATGTTTGGGTGTGAGTCTCTGCATCTCTTTCCATTGATGACCATTACACTGGGTTCCCGTCTTCAAGCATTTATAAATTTTAAGCTTAAGTTAACATGAAGCTATTCTAAGAACATATAAACGTTAATGGATTAAAATTTTCAGAAATAATAAGAGAAAAATGGAGACATGGGCTATTCTTTTAACGTATATGAAAATCAAATATAATGAAACATGAGACTTACAGAGACATTTTAAGTTCAAGAAAATAGGAGTATATGAAAACCATGTATGTGTTAATTTTATGTGTATGAATGATTTGCCTAAATGTAGGTGTGTGTGTGTATCCTTGGTGTCCAAAGATGTCAGAAGAGCCCCTAGAACTGGATTGTGAGATGTCATAGGGGTGCTGGGGATTGAACCCAGGTCCTCGGCGAGTGCTCTTAACCACTGAGCCATCCTTTCTAGCTCACTACAAAAACCATTTTTCCTGATGTAAAGAAAACCTTGTTGTCTTATTAACATAGACATATGTTGGCAGTTTAATTCTGGTTTAAATGATATGTCTTATAAGCTAATGGTTTAGCCTGTCTTGAATGTGATTTTGCTTGCTTTCCGTGAAATGTGTTAGTGATTACTGAGTAATGAAACTCACTTCAAGACTCCTTGGAATGAACTAGTAATCACTTAATCTGCTCATTAATATTCAGATTACCTGGGTGGTTTTTGCTGGAAAAGACCAGGTTACACATGCTCTTAGTCCCTTGTATGGTGAGTCAGCTCACCTCTTTTATGTGCATGAGCAGGCTAATGATAAGGTAGGCCAATGTGGCTTTATTGAGGACACTGGTGTTTTCTCTCATGAGTATCAAGTTCCGAAGTTGTTTACTTGTCTAACAAAGATTTCAATAGGAGAAGAAGTGAGCTCCTCCAGAGGTTTCTTGAGGTTTGGGGTTGGAGCTCTGTTATTCCTGTCTATTCAAGTTACAATGCCAGCAATATTCAGGGCATGAGATGAAAAATAAATAAACCAGAAGTATACAAGGCAATCTATAGATGGAAGTAGCTGCCGGGGAAGGAAAGGATTATTGATTATTTTTATTTTACCCTTTCGCTTCTATTTGTGTACAAATGTACTATAATGCATTTGATTCCATGAACTTTGTTATGATTAGGAAAAACTACAATAATATATTAATTACTTAGGAAACCAACTTTTAGTATGGACTAAGTATGAGTGGGTCTATAGAGTAAACATGAATGGAGGTGACCTTGGATGAGTCAAAACTGACTTGAACAACCTTCCCTAACATTTGCAGAAGTTGACGCTTTGAGAGATTTCTATGAGTTTCCAGAGTAGATTATTGTTCCTCCCACTCTTTTCCCATGTAACACACACACACACACACACACACACACACACACACACACACACACACACACGATGCTTTCATAGTGAGGTTTGACAAATGCAGAGACATCATTAAGGGCTTTGTGGTTTGGAGGGATGTGAGGCAATGTTTTCACTGTATCACGGGACAAAGTCACTTAAATATCAGGTGTATTTGTCACCAGTGATCCTTTGCTGGCCTTGCTCTGGCCCCAGGTACCTGTGCGTTCTACTCTGCCGCAAGTGTGCCTGAAGAACAGGTCTCTCTCCCAGCCTCTGTCATCTTGGGTCCTCCTATTCCACTCCCCATCTAAACTTCCTGTTTGTTTGTTTCTCTTAATGTAAACAATGTTCTGCTTCTCAGTCTCCTTTCTAATTGGCCTTTAGAAGATTCACCCTAAAGCCCAAAAGTGCTTGAACAAAAATAGTCTCCTTTAATTCTAAAGGAGAGAGGGAAGTGGCTTTCGAAAGAGGCATCTTTGGGAATGGGAAGAAACTGCAACCAACGTGGCTTAAAATACTATAAAAGTCCTCTGATCGCATGCTATTCAGCAAGTATATATTTCAGTTTTAATTTTATTTTATTGTGGGCAATTTCTTGCTCATATATGATATATTTTAGTCATGGTTTTCTCCTCTGTTACCTTCTTTTATCTCCCTCTCACTCCTGATAAAAGCCTTCTTCTTTCTAATTCATCCCTACCTCAAACCCTCTATGAAAGTCCTGCACAGGTGATCACACCTACTGTCTGTATGCATGCTACTAATTGCAATGACATTATGTTATAACACTACAAGACAGCATGTTATAACACTACAAGACAGCATGTAATAATACTACAAGACAGCATGTTATAACACTACTTCTCATCCTCTTGCTTTTCCCATCTTTGTGCTCCCGCTTCTGGGACTTTGTTATTCCTGTCTATTCAAGTTACAACGCCATCAATATTCAGGGTGTGAGATGAAAAAACAAAACAGAAGTACACACGGCAATCTATAGATGGAAGTAGCTGCTGGGGAAGGAGGGCTGGTCCCTGGGACTCAGAATGACTAGCAAAAAGGTTTGAAACACCTGCCACCTTTGTGGCATGATACCAGCCCTTACAATGTCCTTTCCCGTGTGCTTTTAACCTCCTGAGACTGTCTCACGTCCTACAGATGCTCAGAGAATAAAGAATAGTTCTCAACTTTGGTATAGCTTCTTCTCAGTTGTGTATATAGATTTTTCTAAGTCAAGAATATTCAGCAAGTTTCAGGAGAAGAAATAATTGGTCCCCTGAAAGCCTAAGAGTGATGGACATTTGCAAAGCCATCAAGGAATAAAATGATTGGTTAGCCAATGAAGCAAGAGCATCTAGGTCACATCTCCTATGGGCCAGGCTGCAGCAGAAGCCTGACTCATCCTTCTCGACCTTAGTTAACCAGAGAGATGTAGCATATCTATAGAAAGATACCAAAGAGCATTCAGGTAGAAAACCCTTGCTCACTCTGTGATCCCAATGTCTCAACTGATAGACGAAAGTCCACATTAGTCAAACTGTATTAAAAAACAAAACAAAACAAAACCAACCAACAAATAAATAAGTAAATAATAAAACAAAAAAAAAAACAACTGCAGGAGACCTAAGTTTTGACTTGTGTGAACAATGCCAAAAGAATTTTGTCTACTGAAAACTGGATTTTAAAAACAGAATAGACTTGTGGCCTAATAAACTGGACTATCAACTAGATTACGTGTCTCAGAAACAGATTGGTAATCTACAAAGCATATGAAATTATTTATTCTCTTGATTTTCTGGTATATAACAGTGTCTGGCAGCTTGATCCCAATTCAATGCTGTTCTTCCTCTATATACATAAGACAAAGCATGCAACAGCAACCTCTTTCAAAGATCTGAGCAAGTTAATAAAAATCGACAAGTTCCTTTATGGGAGACTGTCTAACCTAAGAGGTTTGGGGGAGGAGAGTGCCAAAGCTCAATAGCCCATTCAGCATTGAAATGGGAACACTGAGGCTACTCTTTGGATAAATTCATGCCAGATTTGGCCTGCAGCTCTCGCCGGGCAGTTCCCAGATGAGAACAGTCCCTTTGCCTGTGGTGAAGAAGTGCGGAATAATGCCTCTTTGAATTAGTTTCAAAATAGTGCTGCGATGCAGACAGACAACTTCTGAGGCCAAAGTGCATGAGCATCATATAATGGCAGTCTGTTAGAGTGCTCCTAGTACCACTGGGGGATATGGTTATAGTATACATTAAAACCTTCAAAAGAAACCAGGATAAACTGGCATCAGATGACAAGCCCTGACAGTAGTACAATGGAGTTTTATTTCTTAATTAAAAATAAAAATAAAGTGGCTCAATCGTAATCATGGTAGAGACTTTCCAAGAACCACATGGAGGTTTAAAACCATGGGTAGTAGTGAGCCCAATGTATGTTGACTTTTCCTACACACACACACACACACACACACACACACACACACACACAGAGTTTAATTTATAAATTGTTCATAAGAAGAGATGAAGAGCTAATAATGCATACAGCAATTAATGATGACAATGCATTTCAATAAAAAGTTATATGAATGCAGACTTTCAAAAATATCACATGATACTCATTCTCTTTGTTGTGATAATGGATACAGCGCAGTGTGTTCTGGACACAGTGACTAGTGTAGCCATTGTAATGTGGCATTGGATTACCAGGTAAGGGTCTCTTCAACATAAGCACTGTGCTATCAGGGCAGTTCATTCTGATAACCAAGATGGCTACTAAATACTGAATGTGAGGGTAGCATAGACAACATGCACACAGTGGACACAGGGGTGACTTATTTCCTGGGCAAAAGGAAGAATTTCAACATGCAACAATGTAAATGACAATGTGCAAATTATCTCTTTCTGGAATTTTTGTCCAATATTTCTGAGTTAAGGTTAAGCATTGATAACCAAGAGAGCAAAACCACATGAAAGAAAGGGTACTACTGTGACAAAAGTAAGTAGAGAGTTGGTATGTGACTTACAGTAGATAAATTACAAAATTGTATCTATCCTACTGTGTATAGAACATAAAATAGAGCTTGCCAACACTGGGATTAGCTTCAAAAACAATAAACCTATATGCATTTATTACATACAATATGATGAATTGAAGAACTATGGAGTGGTGACTTCTAACAAACAACAAACTGCCTTACATGGCTATCATTTATGCAATGATAACACAACATTCACTCTCTCTGCATTTTTCAGAAATGCAGTATCTGGTTATGAACCATAGGCAGATACCGTAGTATGCAGTAAAATTATTAAACTTGTTTCTCTGATTTAATATAGTTGTTTATTTTGACCAGTATGTCTCTATCCTCCTCTCCTAGTCTATCCATTCAGTCTCTGATCAGTCTTAGATCCCATGAGTGAAATCTTGGGCTACTTGTCTTTCTGTATATGGCTTACTTCACTTAATGTAATGCCCTCCAGATGTGGATATAGTTTTTAAGATTACAATTAGTCTTGGAAAACAATAGAAGCATGAGAGTATGTATCCATTAGAACTTTGGCCAAAGCACAGTCTTCATTAAGTGCTACCATGATAATATCTGTGAATGAGGCACTGATTGATACTGTGGGGTTGTCTTCTTGGTGGACCATCACTTCCCACTCAGTGTGATTTCTTTGTGAGAAATCTTCATAAAGAAATGATAAAATTGTAACAATAATAAAAAATGTTGTTAGCCTGTGATTTAATACCACATAGGTGAGAGTCATAAGGTTTTGTTAATGTATACTAAGGTTTTGGATTTCCATATGCAAGTTTTAAGTATATAAAATTCAGGTTACTGGAAAGTCTTCGCTGCACACCTGGGCTTTGTCATCCAGTAGATCCTGTGACAGGACCAAGATCTGTCATTTCCAACACCTTCCTTGCTAATGCTTGCAGTTCCTGGAGATTTTTTTTTTTTTTGATACTTTATGTACATTTCCAATGTTTCCCCTTTTCTGAGTCTCCTCTTTGGAAACCCCCCATCCACCTCCCCCCCACCCCCCCATCCACCCATCCCCATATTCCCACCTTGACATTCCCCTTTACTGAGGCCTCTAACATCCTCAGGGACAAGGGCCTTTCCTCTCTCCCCTCTCTCCCTGATGGCCATCGAGGTCATCCTCTGCCACATATGTGGTCCAAACCATAAGTCCATCAATGTGTATTCTTTGGTTGGTGGTCCAAACTCTAGTAGGACC